>JAPTYR010000001.1:22565012-22576027 GCA_029814505.1 Siphamia roseigaster | reverse complement strand
CACAAGTTTCGCGTTCGTGAAGATAAATTGTCCTTAAAAACTAAAATTCATGCCTGTAGGTGAAGGAACCCCTACCCTGCACTTTCTGACACAAAATATTTTTTCCACAAATACAAAGTATATTTTATTACATGTACAACAATTACTTCTACAAGCACATTTTTATTGCAAACACAAAACTTTGTTACAAACATGGAATAGTTTTTTTACGCAACCACATTTTTTTTTACAAGTTCAAATCATTGTTACAGAGACAAAATACGTTTTATGCAAGGACACATCTTTTTTTTTTTTACAAACAAAATATTTCCACGTGTAGACAAATTCTTTTCATGAGCGTACAATATTTTTATGGGCTCGAACGTTTTGGCAGGATGTTCATTCCATAGATGGTCCTTGACTGGTGAATCGGTGAATGAGAAGACCAGAAAGGATGATGATAAACATTTGTTTTCTACATCTTTCTTCTTCCACAAGAAGAGGCTCGAGAGCTGACAATGACAGTAACTTTTTATTACTACCCATCTGTTCAACGAGTACAACAACAATATTCTACTCAACACTCTGCTGACAACAATGATTGACAAGTCAGAAAGTTCTGTGTTGTAGTCATTTCTAGTTTTTCTTTTTTTTTTTGGGCCACAATACAGCAAGCAGAGAACGTACATTCAAGCCAGTAGTCAATTTGATTCACATCATGCCATGGAGAAGGGAGCCTACTGATCAGTTGGGCTACCTTTTCTGATGACGATTGGCAGTCAGGATGGTGGGTCTTCACCCTTAAGGGTTAGGGTTATGTGAAAATTAACACGCGATCAAATGGCATTGAGTAGCAATGGAAAAGGTCTAAAATGTGTCAGTATTGCAAGTGGTCTAATAACAGGATGGAATGTGATCAAATAGTATCTGATCATTTTTGAACCAGATCTGATCAGACCTGCCATGTCAATAAAAGTAAAATATATAAAATATATAATGCCTTTGGAAACAACAGCTCGGGGTATATCCCTGAACACCCCCAGTCATTAACCAGACAGCAATGAAATCATAATGTGCGGCATCTCCAGGTCATGACCTTTCATTTGCACTTGTCAGACAAATATGAACAAAAGAGTGTTTAGTGATTTCAAACTTTTTAGAGGCCCCTTGTCGGCAATTTCAAAATGCTAAATCCTCCAAAATCAATAAGTTCTTCCTCTTCATTATTTCCATCTATAGGCAAAGATCAAATTTGTAAACCAAATAATTTTCTAGTTATCGCGTCAAAACCTACAGTATCTGGAGTCTGCGGCAGTGGTCGGACCAAAAACATAATATCCCAAAAACTCCATTTGGGGATATAATAGTGTTGTATTCACTGTCATATTATGATCATGTTAAGAGTTTTGAATTACAGCCATCTCAAAAAGTATATGTGTTTACTTCAGTAACTCCAACTGATAAACAAGTAAACAGCAGAGATTAACCCACTGTCCTGATCGTCACAAAGTGAAAAACAACCTATTTTTCTGGTAAATCAGGGTAAATAGCACATTTTATTGCAGTGCCATATCTTGCCTAAAGTACAAATAAAATATCATAAAACTACAGAAATACTCTTCTTTTTTCATGTCAACTTTAACACTGCCACCTGTCTAAAAACACCTGTCATTCACCAAAACTTACATATCATATAGTTGATTTTCTAAAGCCACACAAAGGAGTAGAGTCTTATTTCCTCCCAAACCAGTAGAATTATAATATTCTAAGAGGTATTTGTGGACAAAGATGTCAAAATGTGCTTCTATCAAGCACTGAAGCTTTAACTTCACCTTTACTTTATGCGAGGGTAAAAAAAACTTTTGGTGACGTTGAAGAACCTTTTTTCAAATGTTAACTTCTCTTTTGGTGTTTTCAAATGTAACACAAACATGCAAAAAAACATGCAGAAAAATACATTGTAATAGAGCAGCTGGCTCTTTCTGTCACTCCGAACTAGCATGGAAGCTTCCGCATGGCTTTACCCACATATTTGTGGGCAAGACAGATCATCCAGACTAAGGATGGCATTAGCATTCATTATCGGTCTTTGGCCACGGCCTTGATCTCACAGGAGACAATGGGATGGGATGCGTTCAAAGCATCTACTGGGTTAATTTGAGCAGCAACACATTCATGCTTATGTGGTTGGTTTTATGTGCACACAATTCAAGAAGCAGAAACAGAACGTATTGTCACCTCTTGCCTCGTTTCCCCCAAATCCAACATTCTACCATCATTGATCCACCCCTTCAATTACCGTCCAGGTTTGTCCCCAATCAATTCCTATCTCATCTTCTCTCCTCCCTTTTTCTGTCTGTCTCCCTCTTTCTCTGCACTCCCTTTATTCATTTTTCACTTTAGCCCCTTGTTTTCCTTGTTGTCCCCTCCCTCACATGCCCATACCTCACACCCTAAGGTCTTGGGGGTCACTCCCTCCAAGGTGATTCGTAAACACCAGCTTGCAGAGAAATCAATACTTTATCAACAAGCCACAAGGGGCTTTTGCATTTATCCTATATGATCTTTGTGGTAAAGGCCTTCAAGCATCCATCTACTCCTCTGGTGTGCTCCCTAAGCTCTGTTGCTAAGACAATCAGAAGAAAAAAGAAAGGGATGAAGAGAGCGAGGAGGGGGCAAAGGAGGGATGGAGAGAGGCATAGGAGAGGGGATTGTGCGGGGTCTAGAGGCTCGCTGTTAGAGGAGGGATTTGCTGCTCCGTTGCTTTTAGCTTGATCTGCATCTGATTAAGGAGAGAGGGCAGAGTGTTGTCCTTCACCCCCATGCTCCCCTGTCCCACCATTATGTACCCTGGCACTAAGATCCATCATCCACCTACCACAGGCCTGGCTGCCATAGCCTGGGGACTTATTAGACCGACCCTACTCTATTCAACGTAGCCCCACTCTGCATACCATGGTGGGTAAAAAGCCTCCACTACTAACATATTGTATATTTACCATGCATCCCAATGACCCTGTAGTGAAAAGAATACACACAAGTGCATAGGTGTATTTCTTTGTATTGGAGTATGTGGTAAATACAAAAACGTTCAGTGTCTGTTTGTGTAGCATGAAATACAACTGTTCTGTATGACTTGATTATATCCTTCAGCCACACAGATTCATAAAAGTAAAATGTTTAACATAGATAACAAGTGATTTGATACCAACATAAAAGAAAAAAAGTATAAGGGTGGGGGTTTGGTGTTCCCCCTCAAATCAATTTAACGCCACAACTCAGCAGTTTTTTTTTCAGTCATCAAAATGATGATGAGTTAGGGTTTGATTCAGCTCTAAATCACAAGGCTTAGGGGAATAGTCTCTTTTTTTTCTGTGCCATCTTGCTCCCAATGGATCTTGTCCAATAAGCCTGCATCAAACCCGTCAGACAGAGTAAAAAGTGGAGGAGCCCGGCATGTGCAAACATCAATCCTAAATTTCCATCCTCAATACCATCATGACCTTGGTTTGGAATGACATCTATTTGCTGGCTGGCTGCACACATCTCTTTGCAAATTGTATGGGCCAGGCTAATTTGTTTTTATGCACGTTTAGTCAAGAATGTGATGCCACGTTAGCTTTTGGGAGCACTGCCAATATGGTGTAGGGTTTGGAGTGACAGACAGAAAAAGGGTGATTGAAGATGATTGTTCTGCTGGTTGTGTTGATATATGAAAAGAAAGGCCCAGTAAACGCATCCTGGAATGAGTTCACGGCAGCCAGGAGTCCTTCTGGGACCACCTAAAGCTGAATACCATCATCTGTGCACGGAAATAAACAATGACCTTTAAAGCTCAAACCTTAGAGTGAAGACAGGTGCTGGGTGGTAATCTTAACAAACCTTAAAGACGAGGACACTCTATAGCGCCAAAACATCATTAAACTTGATTCTGCTAGGGTAAAATTTATGAACAAAACAAAAAAAGGAAAAATATACGAGAGAGAAACTTGTCAAGCCTGTATGCTCCCTTGATCTGGCAGCAAAACAATCGCTGTGCCCTCACTAAACTGAAATGTAAACATGGTTCATGCAGGAAAATATTTGCCTTCCTCATAGCTGAAATGACCTCTCAGCTCCACAGTCAACCTCAAGCTGTTGTTTCATTACCCCTTCAGCATGGAGCAAATAATTGAGTCTCAGGTTCTGCTACATTCATACATTCTGCTTCCATTATCATTATCAGTTCTTCAAAGCAGTGCGTACAAGTAATGAACGGAATGGCTTTTCATTCACTGAAAACATAATGAACCTCTACACATGATGTGGCTTTTACACTAAATTGATAACATTTACAGGACATTCATTTCAACTAAACTCTCACATAAGTCTCTGTCCTCATGTCCTCCTGTGACCATGGGCCCATTTCACCAACCTGACAAGGAACTGTCTTCATATTACGTGACAGAAATAGTCACTGCGGCTGTCACATATACAGCTCATGGTGCAGGGACGTGCATTCAAGTAAATACCATCCATAATTACAAGATGTACTCTTTCGTAAATGCCCTACATACACACACATTGGGCAACACAGACAGGTGAAGAGGGTCATACACATATATGGAACTAACCGCACAAACACTCACTGAGATAAATGCATGCATACAGTAGAGTGTAGGTACTTCCACAAACACCCAGCACCACTGCACCACTGTATGTGGAAGATCGTGTCAACGTGGCTGCAAAGGTTACATTCCACAGACATAGTTCACATGTGTCTTAATGATATATATGACTGAAGAATGTTGACTGCTCAACATGCTTCACACTGTAGTTACAGATTGGAAGGAAAAAGACTGACCAGAGAGCAATGAGTTTATTCACCACTGGGGAAAAAGCTGGAGATTCTGTTTTGGAAAAGCACATAGTACAACTATGGAAAGATTTAAGAAAGATTCAGTTCTCTGTATCAAACTATGCAATGTGTTAAATATATTAACACACCTGTACAATTCAAATGTGCAGATGAATTGAACGTTTTTCAGATAGACCAATGCAATAGCATGTTCTAGGAAAATGTGTATGAAATGGATAAACATTTTTCTTTTTTTTTTTCAGGACAGTGCACATTAATGAACATATATACATACATGCCATACATACGTGCCAGATTCTAACACAAGTGCTAATTTCCATCTGTTGTCCAACATAGGCAGGTTATATGTATGTTAAACACAAACAGAGTAGTAATAAGAACAAGTAGTAAGAGTATATAAAAGCAATGGAAGGGTAGTAATAAAAGCAGAAACTAAAGGAACAGAGACACAGGGAATAGGCAGACATATACAGACCAGAAACAAACAAAACTTACATACCAAGTCTACTTATTACATACTGAGTCCCAGTTACACTTTATCAAAAATAAACCAGATTGCCACAGTCATTTCACAGGGGTACATACATTTGATTCCAACTTAATGTTCAACAGTGCACATTTCTATTTGTGTTCTTACCAGGGACCAGCTTTCAGAGGCGCTGTCATCTTCACTGTGGCTGCTGAAGCCGTGTTCTTGGTCTTCTACACAGGTCATGTCTCCGTGTCATACTGTTCACAATCCTGAGACTCTTCAGTTAAACATGTTCTAAAGGATCAGTGTTTGAAAAACGTATGTTCCATGTGGTCCACTCAGCAGTACGTAATGGTATAGGTCCTATCCTATCCTTCCTTTCCGTGAATTCTCTATATGCCTTATTTGCCGTCCTTGTTGAAAACAGTTTCAGATTTCTTCTAGACAAATGCAGAGTATTCCAGAGAATCCTTTTCTATTTCTGGGTGGATCTCCAGTATGGTGCATAAACCCTCTGCTGTTCTGAATGAGTCCTCCAAATGGTCAATCTGTCTCCGAGTAAAGCCCTGATACTTATGTCCATGGGTATGTGTTTTATACTAAATTTACCAACAAGTGTGTTCTGGGAACAGAATACTTGGAGGAAATCTGAGAGCATCCAGAGTTGCTGTGGACCTCATTACCAGTGCTTCAGATGTACTTTTGACGCCGCAGTGTCCACACACACCCGGTCGCTGTTGTGCAAACAGTGCACAAACATAAGCAATTTGAAAGATTACATTCAATAACATGAAATGATGGTAAAATTACAATCAAGTCTTTCAACATATTCATCAAACTGAGTAGTCCTTCCAGTGTTCTTATCCTTCTTCTATCCTGGCTACATTCCATCAGTCTCTGAATTCTCTCTGTTTCTGTTTATGGTGTAGGAAGCACTGCCATTACCTGGGAAAAGTAACAACTTCCTGTTTTTATCGCACAAATAACACCCAGAATCACATTGTGTTACTGTGGTGGAAATTGCCACATTTTAACATATATTACATATTTAACCATTTTAACCCTTTATTCAATACATAGTCATTTAACCAATATCTTAAGGAACACAGTGACTTCTAGATGCCTGTGAACTTTGCATGTTTTCTCAGATGTGAGTTGATGTCTGCATGTTTTCATGTAACGTGTCTCATGTTTTCTCAGATAACTTGTTATTGTGTTGTCTGGAGGGTATTTTTCTGTCCTGAGTGTTTAGGTTCTTCTAGGAACAGGTGGCGTTGTTATGAGAAGTAGCCATTTCCCATGTCTTGGTTTTCCTGTTTATCCTTTGGGAGGGGGATACAGTGGGGTCTTCTACAGGTATAAAGTATCTTTACTTTTCCAGTATGGCAGAACAGTCTGAAACCAGCACGTTCTGGGTCTGTTCTCAGATACCACTGTTAACAGTTTCATCTTGATTTCTGTGTGTTTTAAATTTATTTCCTCTTGATTGTCATTATAAATATGATTTAATGGTTTTTCTTGGCTTGTGGTGATTGATCCATATTTTTCCGTTACAGTTACGCGTCAGTGCTTCCGTGTGTGTGGACAGTGACAGCAGTTGAGGGGAGCGACATAACTGTCATCCAAGAACCAAAACTAACACTTGACCTCTCCCTCCATCACACTTTGACATACTTTAACAGCCAATTGATCTTAGGTATTCAATATAATCAATGCAATCTAACAGTCCTATTATTATGCTTTTAATACAAGTTTGAAAAAAGATATAACTGTTGACTCTATGGGAATTATTTTTGTTCTTGTTTCCTGCAGAGAAATAACGGTGATTCTGGCAAAAGTATTTGAAATTCATGTCACATGTGTAAAACTAAAATATTTAAATCAACGTACATATATTAGTTGAAGTAAAAACACTTCCTGTTTGGACAGGAAGTGTAACATCAGTAACAGGAAATATTCAGAGGAAGAACCATATGTCAACCCTCAAAGTCTTTTATTTAGTTTAGCTCCATGTTTGAAAGGTGCTCGGGCATTAAAAAATTCACACACAAAGAACATATTTAAAATATCTGTACATTTAAACAATTGAAGGTATACAAAACTGTACAATGTAAAACTATGTGTTCAAACTACAGGCACAAACAACATCCTCATACAGTTTATGAAGGAGCAAACATTAAAACAAAGACTCGAGTGAATTGTCATGTTCAATCTGCATGTGCAAGTCAATACAGAATAAGAAGAAAACATGATAACTCATTCTTAACTGCTTCTGCCATCAACTTCTGAAAAGAAATTTGTGGTTGTTCTTTTTCACCACTTATTCACCACTTTATAGATTTACTAGTGTGATGTGATCCAGGTAAGCAGGAAAGAGTTGTTGTTGAAAACTGTATTCACTTAAAAGGTTCTATACTTCAACAGAGAAACTGTTCTAGAATTATATTTCTTGTATCAAGAGTTCATACTTGCACTTAATGCACATAATGCAAATCTAACAAAATATGTCCCAAGGATAGTAAAAACATGAATAAAAAAGTCACTAAATAAAAATGTTGCCAAATTTGGCTACAATTGCACACAACTGATTGTGTCTAACCTTAAAAAACCTTTTACAGTTTGTGTTCCTGTAAGTTTAAATAACACTGAAACATTACAAAAGGTAACAAAACTGCTATACTTGCAAAATCACACCATGAAATCTAAAAAACACTAGCTAAAAGGAACAAGTCTACCTTTTTTAAAAGGTAAACTTGATTTACATCAATGGCTAAATCTTTTGCATTTACTGACTATATTGTACAGTAAAATACTGCGACAAAATCCAATCTAAAATGATCTCACTCTAACACCAGGCATGTTTTCAGTCCCTCCAGGAAGGTGAGACACTGCAACAGCTAATTTAAATGTCAACATCCATTCATCCTCAGTAACAATGCCTTCTGAATATATTTGCAGTATTTAGCATCAGCTTCCTGGAGGGACTGATTTTTTTTAACAGATGTTTTCCATGTTAGTGTAAAGCAAAACAAAAGGCTATAATACAGTCACCAATACAGTGATATGAAGTGGTTAACAAACCAGAGAACATGTAAACAATATCATAACACTGCCAGGATTTTAATATGATGTTTTCTCAGATCTATATGACTACACCTCAGAATAACCAGGAATACATAAAGGCTGCATCAAATGTATATTTTACTAAAGCCATTTCTTAATACTTCCTTGACCATGGCAAACTATAATACATTCATATCAACAGTGAATCTATCAGTTACCACAACAGGACCTCACATATCTGATTGTTGTTTGTGTGTCTGCAGCGATGGTAATGACATGGTGTCCTTCTCTTTACATAAGCTGCCAAGTAGGTCTCACTCATGTTGTCAATATACACAGTGTCCTGCTGTAATCTGGTAAAGGTCCGTACTGTGTTCCAAATATTACAGTTGCAGGTTCACAAACAACTACCTGCGTCTGATAAATGATTAACCTACAGTCGTGTCCTGGTTTATTTGGCATGTTGCACTTTGTCAACACAAAGTACACAATACATCCTCTTGGAAGTTTCTTCTTTTTGGCAATTAAGATGTTTTTTCTGAGTGTTTGCCTGTCCTGTATACTGGTGCTCCTGTCATATGTGTTTTCCAGTCAGGAAGTAGAGCGGCCGATCCTCTTTGGCGTTGGCAGTCTGAAATTCATCACTGAGCCTGAACCTCCACTGCTCCTCGAGGTCCAGTCTGCTCACCGTCTTCCTCAGAGAACTACGATCTGCACTGATGACACACAGAGTCGCACCTACAGGGACACACACAACAGGGACACACTTTAACCCTTTAAGCCCTGATGCGCCAGCGCTGACACATTCTGAATGAATGGTTTAGTTTGAATATTCAGAAAAAAAAAATCCTTTTTTTTTTTAATTTTACTGAGTTTTGTTCATGAAACTGATGTATGGATATAAACAGATGTCAAAAAGAAACTGATTTCGAAAAAGGCAAAATGAAAACTACTGGGATCAAATTGCAATACGAGTTATTTCTTTTCTTTTTTTACTTCATTTTTAGCAAATCTTTGTCGTTATTATTTTGCAAATATTTATTCATTTTCTGTTCATTTTGTTGCTTATTTTATTTATTTTTCTACATTTTCCTTTATTTTATAATTTTTTTCTTCATTTTTGTTTCGTTTGCGTCTTACTTTGTTCATGTTACTTATTATTTTGTTGGTTCATTATTCATTTTTTATGTTTTTTATTGGTCATTTTGGCTGTTGTTGTTAATTTTGTTGCTTATTCTATTTTTGACTGAGGAACTGCGAAAGTCTCAGGAGTTAAAGGGTTAAAGGGGTCATATTTTTGCTAAACCCCCGCTTTTTAAAAAATCACTGAATTCTCATATCTCTGAATATATTTGGAATAATAAACACGTTCTCAACACTCACTAAACCAAAACAATTTGGAGGCTTATCTCTGCCCAACCTACAGT
This sequence comes from Siphamia roseigaster, assembly GCA_029814505.1. Lineage (NCBI taxonomy): Eukaryota > Metazoa > Chordata > Actinopteri > Kurtiformes > Apogonidae > Siphamia > Siphamia roseigaster. The sequence continues at coordinate 22,566,228 of JAPTYR010000001.1, read as the reverse complement.
TATATTATTAGTCAGCACTACTTGAAAATATATCAGACTGGTTAATGAACAGAAAAGACTCTTTATGGTTGGATTTTAAATCCTTATACTGTTATCCAAGGAAACCTCAGTCTCTTCCTTTTATCAACAACACGAATAAGTTGAACTGTCTTAAAGATAACATGAGTGTTTAGAATACTTTACTGCTTTTGTAACATGTGAAAAAAAACACCTCACTATCCCACCTGCCCCTTCACTCCACTCTCCTCTAGTTTTAGATCCAGATTTACCAGCATAAATCAGAAGTAGAGGTTTATTGGAATGGATGTCCAAAGGCTTGTCAAATTTGGGTGATTTCTAACTCTGTTGAACAAATTAGGACAGAATTTAATATCGCTCATAAAGATTTTTACTAATACCTCCAAATTCCTCATTCATAGTATATCTTTTGAGAAAGGGTGGGATTCTCCTGAGTTTGTCAGAGCTGGAAAATACTGTAATTTTAGCCAAATTCCCTAAAGCATTCATTTCTAAGATTTATACTTCGCTGGTTCATTGTTCTGCTTCATCTTATGACTCCTTGAAGTTGCTATGGGAACTTGATTTGAGATTGAGGATTGGGACAAAATTTGTAATGGGGTTTTTTTCCTCAATAAAATTTTTCAGTCAAGCCTCTTATACACCCCTTCACCTCTCCAGAGTGTTCCCTGGCTCCTCTAACCTTTGTTTTAAATGTAAAATGCACAAAGGTACATTTCTTCATTTGTTTTGGTCGTGTGATTATATCCAGACTTCTTGGAAAGGGGTTCTTTCCAGGAGGTCACTGGTAAACAATTTTTACTCCAGCCATTTACTTATTTAATAATAATCTAGACACATTTTTGGACTCTGATACCAAATCTTAACTAACAATCCTTTTATTTCTGGCAAAAAAAAAATATTTTAATGCAATGGTCAACTCGACATCACAGATTTCTGCTTTGATCCCTCTTGAGAAATTGACTAATGACGTCATTCAAAAATCAGACAAATTCTGGAGGATATGGGATCCACTTCACTCTTTTTTATTCATCATCTGCTACTGAAGAATGAGGACTACCTGTTCTTTTGTTTAGTTTATATTTGTGCTTTATTTATATTTACCTGTCACCTGTCATTTTTGTTTGGATGAATTAGTTTGTATTTTTTTGTATTTATTTTTTCATAGTGCAGCGCTGACTCCGAGGGTGGGTGGGGC
>JAPTYR010000001.1:22497184-22508308 GCA_029814505.1 Siphamia roseigaster | reverse complement strand
GATGAATCCACAATCCCCATCTCTGCAGTCAGTCCAGCTTGTCTTTTCAAGGCTGACAATTAATACTGGACCAACGGTAACTCAAACTATGTCTTGTAAAGGTTCATACTGTCTTCCAAAAATAAATAGAGTCTTTTAACAGACAGGTACAGTGTTTTTTACCTGTTTTACTAGTTTCAGGCATTTCCTGTAGCTTCCATCAGAAGCGTCACATGAATTTGTTGTGAGCTGTCTTATAGGCTGTTTCAGGACGATTGGTCAGACAGCAGGGGGTTGTTACGCCCCCTACTGTCTGACCTCTTCTCCAGGACCACATCCCAGTAGTGTGATAAGGTGTGTGCGTCGTCGTCCCTGTTCATACATTGGCGCATACACCTTATCACACTATTGGGATATGGTCCTGGGGAAGAGGTCAGACAGTAGGGGGCGTAACAACCCCCTGCTGTCTGACCAATCGTCCTGAAACAGCCTATAAGACAGCTCACAAACAACTTCATGTGACGTTTCTGATGAAGGTTAAAGGACCCATATCATGCTATTTTTCACGATTAGCAATAAATCCGAAGCCCATTAGTGATATAATTTCAGGTTAGACAACATTCAACTCTCAAAAGTAATGTTAATATTGACCTTTTTCATATATTTGATAGAGACCTCTCTTCGAAACGAGTCACTAAACTACTCCTTCCATTCTCTCCCTGTAAGCCTCGCCCTCTCCCCACTAGCGCACAGTGACGCAGTCTCAGAGCGAGATGTTTTTTTTTCCTTTTTTCCTTTTATTTAAACAAATGTGCAAATATAGTACCCAAGTCAAATGAAATGTAATTTTTAACATGTAAAACTACATAAAGTAAAGATTGCCCTGGAGGAGAAATCTGTCGGCGCGTCAGCAACGGTAAACAGCTGGTTTGTCTGGGGAATCACAGCTCCCGGTGCCTTTTCCCTTCCCCCTCAGGGGAGTGCTAATCAATCAAAATGATACTTTGAGCATGTATATGGGACCCCAATAGCTCTGTTAAGAGGACACAACCCCCGAAAAGTCAATTTTGCATGATATGGGCCCTTGAAAACAATCTAACTATTCAGTTAACTCAAACTATGAATTATGAAAGAACTGCAGGATCTGAAACTGATCACATTTGGCAGATAAACAGAACCACAGTGCTTCAGTTTCAGACTCACAGTTTGTCATGTCTGTTATGGATTGGGATTGTTTCTGTCAACTCACCATATATTGTTTATAAGTAAGTTGTTTTTTTTTGTTCGTTTTAAATCAATTACTAGAAATTTCAGCAAACCCATTTGAATTTGTTTCGATCCCATGTGGGGTCCCAGCTCCAAGGATGAAAAACACTCGTCTCAACGGTTTAATATCTGTTGATCGATTAATCCTGTTAATCCATGTAAATAATTGTTGCAAAATGCAGTTTGTCATCTTTTCATCAGATATGACCCATTTGGATGTTCAGAGGCTGCATAGTGAGTGAGAAACTATGGGCATTTCTGTAACATTGATTTACCAGTAAAACCCTGAGAGTTTGATGAATAACAGTGGAAGTTTGTTTTTATGTTCAGCTATTGGTATCTTTGCTGAAAAAGTCACTTTTTGTGTAGCTTTCTCTGTTTCTGATATAATAACCCTCAACTATAATCATTAGAATCATCAGAATACTTTATTACTCACAGGGGAGAAGTTATTGGGCGTTACAGTCACTCTACGTGATCAGTGAATTAATTATAGTAAAATACTTTAAAAAGCAAAAATTAAGGAGGATAATATTATAATAAATAGTGCTAAATCACTGAATAAAGGTTAAATATACAGAAAAATTCATTTTCTTTATATTTACATAAGTAGTGCTGACTTTTAACGGGTTAATCTTTCTGATGCAAACTTTTCCACCCTCTAAATAACACCAAAAGGCAACGAGACATGAAAATAAAGAGCGTAACATCCTGTAAAACTCTACCAGGGTGGATATTTGAGGATTAGCTGCAGTGACATAAAACTGTCAGAGCATTACTATAATACCTGATCTATTAACAAAATGAGTCAATACATGGAAGGCTGCAGCTTTGTTTGACATCTGCGTGTTTGTGTATTCATGCCCCCATCTATCATCATCGGGATGCATCCTCACGTCTATGTTTTGCATCTATCCAAACACAAATACGGCATGTCAGAGCTCTGTGCGCAAAACAAATTGGAGCACTCTGTACAAAAAAACTTGCCTGAGGCTAGTCATTTTGAAATTAAAAGCATGTCTTTTTGTTCAGCCTCAGTTCTAGGAATCAGACAGAGAATATGAATGTGTCGCATGGAGGGGAGAGAAACACTGAGCAAGTGGTTTTCACAGCCAAGGAATCACACAGTCTTTTATCTATTCCCCTCCATCAGTAGACATCCGGCAGGAAAGGTAGGAGGATTAGATTAGCAGGAGAGAGGGAGAGAAAAAGAGGGAGTGGGTTCTGTAATCCTGATGGGGTTTTCAGAGGTACACCCATTGCTGTAGAGAAACATGCAGTGTGGAGTGAGGAGCTGGTGTCGGGAGGGGCGGGTGCAGGACGGTTTGCTTCACTAAACCCTTCACACTTGCATGAAAGAAGCTCCAGCAAACTAGGGGATTAGTCAGAGTGTAATTACACTTGCAGGGCATTAGTAGTAGGAAAACGTGTACAGACTAGAACTCACCTTAGATGGGCAGAGAAGAATATGTTGCTGCTGAATTAAGTGTCCTTAATGAACTCTTGTTTTTAAGAGATCAGGAAAACTTTAGTGGTTGATACTGTAGATTTAATTCACATCTCCATCAGTTTCAATAAGATGCTCATTCCAGTGTATTTCAGATCTATGTTTCCTGGCTTATTTTTGGTTACAAAGTCTATGAGTAATGTTATCTGGTCTACTGTTATCTGTCAGGGACTAGTATGATTTGTTGGCATCTTTGATCAGCTGATATGTTGTTAAGCGGTACTTACATGGTTCTAAACTGAATCCAACGTGTCTTAAAATACTATACCTCAACCTGGTTCACAGAAATTATGTTCATATGCAAATAAATTGCAAAACCAATTATTTTTTGTAATAACCTAATTCCACATGCTTTACACTTTCCTTGGTGTATTACCCATTCCTCAGTGTTGTTGAGATGAAGCATAATTTCTCATTCTCTTTTATGAAAGTTCTTCTGCCTTTCTGCAATGAACAGAAATAGGCATGAAATGTGGGTAAAGAAATCTTCCATTGTTAACACAGTGATAAGCACCTCACCCAGGATTAGTTCAACAATGAATAAACTGTTATTTGTTTATCACATCTTTTTGGGCTTTTTTTTTTTTTGCATTAACCCATAAGGGTACTTGTTGAATGCTGTGAAATTATAGTTAAAGGACTGATCTCAAATGACATCAAAATGTGTTTGTTAATATTCATAATCTCCGGGTCTCCCCAATGTGTGGACAAACAAAGGCATTCCAATGATTGATACCTACTGTAGCACGTGTAATATTGGATAAAAACAACATTTCATTTTAATATGATTCGACTGAGAAGCACAATATAAAACAACTTAAATGATGGTTGTTATGTAGAGGCTTCAAAGTCAGCAGAAAGAAACTAGTATTAGTGGAAACGTGTGTGTTTTTCTGAACTCGCACTCACTCAGTAGTCTGGGCTGTCTGCTTTGTCGTTAGTATCATGTTGCAAAATGTTTAATTGATAAACACAGTGAAGTTAGTAAATTTATTAGTGGATATGAATTCTACGTGTGTCCTGTTTCCATCCAACACCTACGAACAATTCTGTTCGTAGGTGGTGTTCAATTGTTAATTGTTGATGAGAAATGATGCTTATCATAAAAGTAAAGTAGTAAGTATTATTAGCCTACAGCCCTACAGAGAGAGAGAGATTAACTGGTTTGCACTTTTATGATCAGGAATGCCATATAACTGCTTGTTTACATTTTCATTCTTAAAAAAAAGGCTAATAAACATAAAAACACCTATATAAAAGGTGTAGTCGCTGGTATTGGGTCTGGATTTTAATTATTGGCCCCTTTCAAGCAACAAAATGCACAGAACATACACACTTGTCTATTGGTCACATTTTCAACTGTAAATCCATCTTGTTTACAAGCTTCTATCCAATATTGGCATTTGTCTGAATCCCTTCTGGGCTTAGGAAAAGTCACAAAAAAACCCTCCCTTCATGTGATTGCAATGATGATATCACCAGTCCCTCTGGCACACACCCAAGCAGCAGTGATTTGGTGTTATCATAAGACTGAAGTTGACGTGATATATAAAATAAAATTACAAGCTAGATTTCTGATCTCCAACAAGGAAACTGCATATACTTTACTGCACTGCACCTTGTCCGTTTCCTATGTGGCTGCAGGACATGCACAGTACACTGTTCTAAATTTAGCATTTTTTATGTAATTGTGACAAGTCCTATTGGACACCATCATCTACGTCAGTGGCGTCCAATCCTGGTCCTCGAGAGCTATTATCCTGCATGTTTTAGATATATCCCTCTTTCAACACAACTGATTCAAATGATAAGCCTATCATCAAGCTCTGCAGAAGACTGATAATGACTGTCAGGTATGGTGAAAGAGGGAAATATCTAAAAAATCCAGGATAGTTGTTCTTGAGGACCAAGCCTGGACACCCTGATCTACCTCCTTATCATTTGGCATGATAGTAGTCTCCCTCCTCTTGCCATGAAACATCCAAGCAGCACTTGCTAAATCATAAACACGTTCAATTAGGGAGACATGAAAAACCGAATTAATCTCTTATAGGGGTGGGTGATATGTATCTGCAATCATAATATTGAATATGTCAATTTTACGATGTGCAATTTTACATTAGCTACCGAGTATTCATACTGTCTCGAAAATAAAAACGGACAGTGTGTAGACAGTAAAGGAGAGGTGCGAGAAAATCCTCATTGGCTGAATGCATGCCTCAGAAGCCAATCAGCGGACAGGATACAGGCTTGTGACGACTTGATGGTACCCTAAACACAACATAGTCTCACATGGAGTATGGATTATTTCAGAATACACGAGGGTCCATATCACTAACCTGAAAATGGTTTGGTTTCGACAAGACTGATGTCAATCAAAATAATGTTAAACATGTTATACACAAGCTGGGGTGCTGTAAAGTGTGCGTGCGTGCGTGTGTGTGTGTGTGTGTGTGTTTGTGTGTGTGTGTGTGTGTGTGTCCATTTGACAGGCTATTTTGTGTGTGTTTTCTGTCACTACCTACATATTTTGTCAAGTGTTCACCTTGTTATGGTTTGTATATGTCTGCATGTTTGTGGGGAATCTATATTCTTATCTTTTGCACACATGCATGAGCATATCCGATCTCCTCTGTGTTATGTTTGTGTGCATCGTCAAACCAAACCCTCCCACTGTGTCCTGGGGTTGGGAGGGACGGGGGGGTGGGAGCAGGGGAGCAAGGCTCTAGACAGACGAGACAGAAGTGACAGGTATTGATCATCGTTGTTCCAGTCAAGCAAAGACCCTCTCAAGCCTGTGTGCTTTAGGGAGAGTCCTGTCTGCACCCTGGGAAAAGGAGGGAGAGAGGAACAACCACAATCAATGTTTGATCCTCCTCTCAGAGCGGCAGGGTCAGTCTGGATTTACCTCTGGTTTTTTTTTCCTGAGTGACAGTCATAAAATAAGATATGTCAGGAAACGAACATCCACATAACAAAAACACCAAGATGTCAATATACATGTTTTTTCCTATATGTCATCAGTTCAAACAAAAAAGCAAAGAAAGGACCTTAAAAAGCAGCAAAAATGGTTAGATTTAACAGAGATTTCTCAAAATATAATGTCATAGGGTCACAGCTGTCTGTCCTAATTGGATTTCTTAAGAGGCTCCTCATTTCTAACAAATAACGCAAAGAAGATACTGACATTGTTTGCAGTTAGATGCCTTTGAGTCGTCTTCAGTCCTCCACAATCCTCCCAAACCCATTTCCTTGCCCTCACCCCTTCCACAGACAAATTGATTTGCAAGGGTCCAGACTTGGCGAGCCCTCAGAGCATCACCTTTTCTTTTTTTCTTTTTTACATACAGAGCACTCCAGGGACAGCACGATGACTCAGTCCGACAAAAGACAAGAGGAGCGAGGGATGAGGAGAAAATAGGGGGAAAGAGAAGGGAGAGAGAAAAGCAGTGTGTAGGGTCGGTGGGGTTTTTCTGGGTGGGGGTTTACTCGCACCAGGCCAAACACAGCAGGAAAGAGAAAACTGGCTGGTTCAGGGGTCCACAACATGAACTAACACACACATACATCCATGCATACTCTCAGACTTGAATACACACACACACACACACACACACACACACACACACACACACACACACACACACCAATGCCCTCGTGCCCTCAGCCCTCCCTCCTTGTCCCTTTATCCCTGTCTGGCTGGAAAGGTCAGTGCATGTCTGGGAAAGGGGGTCCCAGGATCCCCAAACCCCACTATTACACTCACAGGCGCACACATATGTGATGGTGACAAATGAACACACATGTAAAATTTGGTCCATTCTTTTTCTTTTTTCTACCAAAATTTCCCATAGTTGCCAAATACTGTACATAGTCAAATAGAAATACTCAGTGTGTTTGTAGAGTTGCTTTGATGGAGATTTGGGGGGTGGGAGATTTATGTGTGCTGGTCAGCATCAGCTGAGGCCCCCCTTCTCAGACAATGTACTCCCCCCATAACACCAACCCAATCTCCCTCCAACCCCAGTGAATGAAGAGTGTGAACACATTCAAATGGAAAACATAGCCTATTGTGACCAGTGTTTTGTCTACTCATGATGTAAATAGCTACATTGGCCCACAAACAGCAAAGAAAAATTATAGCCATGATAGATAAAAGGCCGTCAGGGATTTTCACCTGCCATATGACTGATGATATTTTAATTACAATCTCACTATTAGTTTACTCAAAAAAAAAAGAACAAAATAGTTATACATCTGCCTATAAATGTCTGCTTTGTGACCAGTATTAAAACATATACAAAATATATAACCGTTGCTATGATACTAATCCAGATGAATGAATGACAGTTAATGGTCTGTTGGATGTTTGGGTATGTGGCAGGATGATCGGCTGTCTGGTTCTTTTCCTTTTCTCTACTACACACACACACACACACAGTCTACGATGGAGAGGGAAACCCTTATATCCTTCATGAACCTCCTGACCTGGAGCCTAGTACAGCCTTCCAGGACAGGGGAGGATAGAGACGAGGGTAGGAAGGCTGCAAGAAGGGGGAGAGACTGTGGCCCAGCTGGGGTGGGGGAAAGAGAATAACATCCCCCCTTCTCCCCCACCTCACCCTCTGCACTCTGACCTGCTGCAAAGAGGAGGACTAGCCATGTCTGGTCCACTAAAAGGATGGCTTCAGAGAAACCATTACTCTGAATACAAATGGGAAAATAACTTCTCAAAGTTTTTTTTCTTGTTTTTTTTTTTTTTAACTCTGCTTTAATTGTATGATTTGTAATATTATAAAAACAGGGGACCTGTTGTGTAGAATTTAAGATACATCTTAAGTCTTAAGACCTTCATTTTTTTCCCCCTTTATCATTCTCAAACTACTATGATAATTTGCCACCTCCAGAAACTTGCCTACCTTTAATTTGTGAGTGACATTTTCATCCAAATGTATTTAGGTCTTTTATATTATTTGTGTCTTAAGAAGTGAGCCCTTTCCTGTGAATGTAATCTAAGAGGTTGGTAGATCAGCATTACAATTACTTTAACTAAAAAATAAACTGTTTTAACCACTGCTATAAACAATGACACATAATACTTACTTTAAAATTGTGAATGTCTAAAAAAAGTGCAGTGCAAAATGAACAGTAAAAAATAAATTACTTAACCAGACACGATCCACTATGCCTAAAATAAAGTACCCTGGTCAGCCATCCATATTTTCTCAATAAGAAATCAACAGATGTGAGGCTTTTGTCAGAGAAACTTAAGAATACAGGGTGCAATGTATATTTCAATCCTTATTTTTGAATCACAAAACAACCAACAACAGTTGTAAAGAGATTTGTGGACTTGGAACTGACTTTCGCTTATGACAAAGTGAAATTGGTTTATATGACACATTGTGAAACACCTGCCCTCCCAGACTTTTGATTGGTTTGGTTAGAGTAGATTGTGCATATTTCACAGGGACTGGCCCAATTTCAGCCTGTTTTCTCAGTATTGAACACACTGAGAAAACTGGATGGCTGGCCAGGGTAAAGATAAAGTGCATCAGTTAACTCCAGCCAACAAAAAGAAATTCAGTGTGCCCTATTCTGCACATGTCCTTTGAAGGAAAAAAAAAGTAATGAGAAATTACTTGAAGAACTTCGCAAGTAAGTCAGGCAACTTTAGTTTCAAGGTAACACACTTGTACTGAATGAAACTCTGCTACCACATTTCCATAAAGCATCACAGTAACCTCTCATTCACTTATATTGTCATTGCATGTGGCAGTGTACTTGCCAAGATGGGCAACTCTTGCCTCCTTTTCCTTGGGAATATAAAAGCTGTTTTGTACAAAAACTCCCGAGAGAAAGTGTCATGGCTGTTGCTAGACAGAAAAAAAAACACCTTTTGTGCATAAATGCCTGTCCTAAGTTAACAAAATAAGAATGTTGCAGAGATGTGTGTGTGCTTGGAGAGTAAAGGTTGCTGCTTGTTGACTTCAGCTAGTGAAGATCTTTTCCCTATTCTTCACTGTGATCTCCGCTCTAAGAACAGCTGCCTGGAGAGACTAAACAATGAAACAGAGACTGTCTAAGGACAAATACAAAGATAAGTCACATTGATGAAAATAATGCGGAGAGAAGGGACATGAAGGCTATATTGTGTCTGAATATGTTGTTTGTCCATGACACTGATGAAGTGCCATCCTTTTGTCTGTATGTGTGTTGTTGTGTACTTCTCTTTAGGGAGTATTGAATTTGTGAAAGCTTGTTTACTTTCAAATATTGTATTTCAGATTTAAATACACTCAATGAAAAAAACAAGGGTCATCATTTAGTTGGCCCTTGGAACATTAGGTGTTTCAGGCACACACACACATATATATAAATGCACACACCATCAGAGTTTGCATTGGTCCTGCCCCTGATCTGGGTCAGGCAAGGCTCCATTCAGGTCCATTCCATCCCCCAGAACCCCCTGCTGTTTCTGCGCTCCATCCCCATCCCAGCAGCCTCTCAGTCCTCTGTGCCAGGGATTGTTTCCAAAGATTAGACTTAATATGAATATCCATAAACAGAATGGGACTCCCAGACTGTGAAAGCTATCAAAGACATATTTGCATCTAATCCTCAAAGAACCCCCCTCCCACCCCTTATAGAGAGCTCTCTACCCCCTTTCGGCCCCGCAAAAAGATCCCACTAAACCTCCCCCGAAAAACCCCTCAAACCTGCCATTCTCCAGCCCCAAAAACCCTCCCCTCTTGCCCCGGGACCATCCCATCCATTCCCCAACCGTTGGGCCAGACAAGACCAGACCAATTCTGTTGGGGATTATTTGGCTTAGTGATGAATAATGGATGACCATCTCCCCTCTGGCTCTCCACCACAGCAGCACCTCTCAATTGGCCTTGGCATCAAGCCATTCACCGGCCTGTCTGGATGGCTGCTTGGCCGACTGGCTTGCTGTCCAACCTATGAGATCTCCATGGCGGTTGCAATATTGGGAAAGTATGGACAGAATATAAGTTATAAATAGAAAAACAAGTGGTGATCTGTCTGATCTGTATCATGCTGGTTTAGCTGGCAATATTAGTTGTGCAATCCCATAATATCATTTTTGCAAACTTATTTTTGTTTATAAAATCTCTTATTAAATAATAAGAGATTGATCCTTAATATAAAACCATGTTTCAGTCATAACATTAAGCACATTTGTAAATGTTCTTCCTCATAAAAAACATTAAATCCAGAATCTTCACATTAATTATATAATAACTAAGTGCCTTTGAACAAATTAAACAAACTGATGTTCTTGGACACTAACGCAGACCATGGGGGCAGAGAGAGTGTTGTACAGAGCGTGGGAGAAAGGTCTGAACATTGTCCTTGCCCTGAAAAGCAAGGAAGCCACTTTTCTTTTATACCTCCTCTCATCCTTGTTTTGCACTTTATCTCTTTTCACTCGCTCTGCTCTCCGTCTTATTTTCAATGGAGCACTTGGGGCCAAAGAGATGTCATTGCTGTGGATGCACACACATACACACACAAGGACACACCTGGGCATAAGAGGGCCAGCTGAAAGCACAAGTTCATCCAAAGGGCCTGGCTAACAGTAACACAGGAGGGGCCAAGTCCTTTTGTGTCCCTGGTCCGCTAAGAAGCTTCTTACCCCTCAGTCTTCCTGAAGACAGGCTCCGAAGGTACAATTCGACATGATGGTTTTTGTACAGTCATTATTTGTGACCCTTTTTTGTCTTTCATTTTCTTGTTTTACGGCTTTGTTTGTTTGTTTCTTTCAGGCAAGGGAAGAGTAGCCTTGGGTCTTTTGACGACAGCTGTGCTGCCGAGTGCTGCATAGAAACAACACAAGTTCAACACAATGACTGACAAGCGCTTTGTAGGACAGGAGGCCCACAATGTGCCCCACTAAAGACCACCGGTTGGCCCCATAAAGACCACACTATTACTGGTGTCTAGGTCCGACTGCACTCCTGTGACTCTCAGTAGTAGTATGGAAAACAGTAAGATCAATCATACAGTATGGCAATAAATGAGTTTGGAAAGTGTCAGTTAGAGGTCAGTGAAGGAAAAAAGTGTGAGGATAACTGTGAGTATTCATTTTGACGTTTCACAAGTGGGTATGTCTTTAGAAAATCAACTAAATAAACCTCTTGTTGTTATGTCAATATGGGAAAAAGATCTCAGGTCAGTGGGTGTTAAACCTGAATGGGAGGAGATATGGGACAACCTTAACCTGACTCACGCCATCTGGTATTTGAAATACCATCTGGGGTCAGACCCAAGCCAAAACGATTTCATTTGAGGCGTCTTCTGTAAAATCTTTGCATGTGATTCGATATAGAGTCTGTCCGTCATCTTGA
>JAPTYR010000001.1:22468930-22497084 GCA_029814505.1 Siphamia roseigaster | reverse complement strand
TAGTAGACAAAAAATTATATCTCTAGATAAGGGCAGGTAAGGGGTATAGCTCCATAGGACTCCATTCATTCTGGTCTTCAAAAATCGTGTGCCCCCTCACTTGGAAAGATGGTACTGCAACCAAAATCACCTTGCTGTGAAACCGGAAATGCACTGTGAGTGCCCTATCTGGTCTTCTTTGAAAATCTGTGCTCTATCCTTCTGTGCTGGTTCCTGTCAGTCAGGTCTCCTCCCATTTCCTCTGGAAATGACAGACTTTTAACCCAGAGCTCCAAAGAGGACATCTGCTTTCAGATTTATTTAGCATTTTCTTGTTGTCCAGTCGTCTGGCTGTACGGGGGAGGTTGTGTCAATCCCATATTCTGTTTACTTCTTAGTAGTTTCTGCAGAGTTTGTGGAAGTCATCTCAGGAGGAAGGGGGCATCTTGCTGGCCCCGATTAACTGTCCTAAAGTTCTGTTGCAGGAGAACTGTTGATTTATTACTATCGAGGCGCTTCTGCCCATGATTTCTAGTTGTAAAAGACGGAGATAAGACTAAATCTCAGCAGAGGTAGCAAGCGGCAAAAGAGTCTGTAGAGCACTGTAAGAAAGCAGGAGACACAGCAGAATCTGATACTGAACACCATGTCTGGGTCTGTGTTCATACTTTTATTTTTATAAACTTAGTCTTCTTTGTTCTCAATCTGAAACACAATATGCATTTCCATCCAAGTAGAGCAGCTTATCATCACAAAATACCATCTGACCTCATCCAAATGACAGTCTGCTGCGGGGGAATCTTTAAGAATCAGTGCTTTTATAAGAATCAGTGAAAATACATCAGAGGTATTTTATTCATTAAGTGTGACACTGTCAGAGAATTGCACGGAAAACTGGACTGATAACTGACAATGAACACTGACTCCAAATGAAAATAAACATGAATTATATTTAAATCAGTGCTTAGTTTTCCTCTTATTATGCAAAATACTAAAGAACAACACAAATCTTATTTTATGTTTCATCACATTGCACAGTATTTTATTCTTCATTGGATTGTAAAAAATAAGATACAGATTTTTTTTTCTGTGACTATTTGCTGTACTCCCTGACCTTTGAAAAGAGTCTGAGACACTAAATTACAACATTTCTGCAAAGAGAGAAAAATAATACAAAAAGAAAGAGAAGTGACTGTCCAGGTGTTGTTTGGCAGGTTTCCAAGGAAATTGAATGCATCCTGGTGGCGCAGATTCATTTTTTGATCTTACATGTCTGTTTAGCTCCAGTCTTCCCCAGAATTTCATGTTTTATCACACTGTGCAGGTGCAAAGAAAATGAAACATAAAATGGAAAATGAGACGGCATTATAACACCGAGACTATGTAGTTTTAGCAGCAGTTGGTGTTCAAAAGTTGCTGGAGCAAAACTGAGTTGCTACCACTTGCCTCTGCTGAAAATGTAACTCTGAAACCTAAATGTGACACTAATATTTTGGTTTTAGAAAACAGCAATATGACCTCAATTCAATAACATGTTTCGCAATAGTAACTGTATAGAACCACACCTGTAGGATAAATGTCTTCAATCAGCAATAACTTGTTGTTCCCAACTATACTTTTTCTGCTAAAAATAAAATTCCCTGCTGAGGAAAAGGCCTGTGGATCTAATTTATGTGGCACCAGTGACGGAGTGTTCTGCTGTTGGCAAGGGGACAAAGATGCAGGTTAACAAGATTATGGTTTGGATACAAAACGGTATAAGAGTAAAGATTTAGTACCAATCCTTGACATCAGAAGCCCCAGTGGTTCTAAACACTCAACTTTCTCAGAAACTCGGAAGCAGAACCAGTTGAGGCCCTGTATGATGTCTGGTATATGATCTGTCTCTGCTCTGTGTTGGCGATTTTTATTTTTTTTACAGTTATTATTTGATCTGCCTTTTTTGTTTTTGTTCACTCTTGGTTGCACTATTAAGACATCTTGCTTGTGCATATTCTTCTGACAGTGCAAATAAAAAGTATAATCACAAAAAAAGAAAATCAACTAAATGATGACTAATAGCTACATGATGCTAATAGATAACTGTCAGTCTGTCTTTGCAGAAACATGAAATACACATTATTGTCAGAAATGAGAGTAAAACATACAAACTAAACATACTGCAGGAAAAAGGAAGCATGTGCAGGGTGTCATAAGGTCAATATGGCAGGTTAAGTATGTGGCCACGGTCTTGCAGGATCTCTCCCCCTCTCCTTCCCTGCTCCATTTCCCCCTCAGCCCTGCTCTCTTTGACCCCTGGGCCTCAGGAATGAACCTGGAATGAACCAGGAGTGGCGCGGGAGTTCTCAGAAACTTCCAGAAACATCCAGAGCCCTCTCACCCCTTAGCCTCTAATGGTCTTTGCCTCTCTCACCCCAGAAGCAGCTGGAGTGGCTCAGAAAGTTTTGCCAGCGCCACAGGCTGGGTCAGTGTTCACCTTTACTACACACAGACATAGAGGACCCGCAATAGAGAATACATATAAAGAAAATATCAACAGAAAAAACTAAAGGTGAACAAAAAACAGAGGGGCTCTTTAAAAACTGATGTCTAACTCCAGGAGATAAGAACATCAATACTGACGACTAGAATTATTTTAAGAATCTCTGCAAAATGAAAGTGGTGATCTATATGGGGGTACAGGAGTGTGGGGTTAAGTATGGTAAAAACACTAAAGTGTGTGTAAGGGAAGAAAAAATAATCCAGTTACCTGCTCATTCATCTTGCACACCACCAAACAAGGTCATTCATTCATGGAGAACATTCTCTAACGACATCCTCCCCTTTTCATCTACTTTTATATTTCTTTCTATTTCATTTGCTTGCCAATGCATACATATTATCTTAGGTAATGATTCAGAGACAGTTTCAAAGCCATTTCCACTCCCAGGAATTAAAAATTTGACAGCTGAATCCTATTTTGATTTTACAAACACAATGGCTGTCGAGGAGTCGTTAGCAAGCTCAAAGCCCCACTCTTTTTCGTGTATTGTGATATTATTAAACCTCAAATAATACAATGAATTATGAGCCCCTCCTTCTTATTAATTTCTGCCAGTGATTAATACCATTCCAAAAATAAGCTAAAAAGCAGTTTTTATGAATGTGCACCAACATGTTAGGATTTCTTCCTTAGCCTGTGCCCTAATTCTGTCTGTAGATGGACAGGAAACCAGGAGTGATCATATAACCTCCTTCGTGGAAGTAAACATGTGCTTTAAAGCCACTAAAAAAAACCCCTCTCTACACCTTGACCTTAATGTCAAAGCTATATTGAGTCCTGGATACAATGACAGATAAATTATCATAAGAATTTCAAACAAAGAACAGTTCCTTATATTTAAGAGAAATATCAGCTAAAATCAATCATTCTAAAAATCCCAACTGTCATGGATGACATAGTTTACAAGTTATAAATCACATATTTGCTGAGTTATTGTCTAGCCTTAACTGACACTGAAATATAGTGGCATAAAGCGACCGAGGGATGAACTTTGCCTCTTTATTCACAGGATAGTAAACAGGCGCCCTACTGTCTCCCCTGCACACACTGTGTAGAGCATGCACACATAGACACACATGCAGGTGCACTGAAAAGCAGATACAAGTCAGAGGGTCCTGACAATATGACCCTGTTTTACTGGTCGTATAAATTCTACCAGCAGTGTTGCACCTGGAGAGCACATCTCCACACAAATATGAGCATAAGCATACAGTAAACCAACCCTATTTCGACATTTGCATGACCATGTGACCCTAGTGTGCACAAGTAACAAACCCTGACACCTACGCATGGACATTTGACTGCAGTGGCCGAGCGCTGAGGCTGTTACAGCGTGGTGCCACTCTGAGCTTCACGACCCACAGTTCAAGGTCAGATCAGTTCGTCTTTGGAATCTACTGCCCCAGCCCTGCTCCACCTACCTCAACCCCTTACCCACCCCTCAACCACCTATGCTCTGGAATGAGCCACCCCTGCAGTGTGCCAAAGGAAACCCCTTCAGCGATAAACCAACCACACACTGATACTGTACAGTACAGTGCACCTTTCACTGAACAGTGCTGACCTAAACAAGCCTGGTCCTTATGTATTAGTACACACACACACAGACACACACACACACACACACACACACACAGACACACACACGGCACTGGATGTAAGTAATATGCAGCAGAATTATTAGAAATGTCAGATGTCCAAAAGGTTACTGATAATGGCAAAACCTTAAGGCTTATGACTGAATCTACTCAATTATGATCACCACAGTATTTTAACATTCCTCCCCCATCACCTCTTAGCCTCTGTCCTTTTTCACTCTGAGGTCAAAGTTTTCACCTTATCTGGAAACCATCAGCAATACCAATTCCACCTCTGTGACTCTTTTAGTTGAGACTGTTGCACATCGTTAAAATAGTTCTCCCTAGGTTTTAGAAGTAGAGAAAACACACACACACACATGCACGCACGCACACATTTAAAGCAATACTTCACAAGCGAGGTAATCCGGGTCTCTGCCAAGATTTTCACTGCCAGTTACTGCACACATTGTCTAGTGGGCAGACTACTACTCAGATGTTGTGAAGGGGGAGGAGGAAGGGGAGGGGGGATTCTGCTGTGATCCAGTTTACTATTTTGGCTGGTGCTTTCTTCTTGCTGTGTGGTCATGGGGGAGATCAGTGCAGCCAGCAGGCACTGAGGACACTGACTGGCCACAGCCCCACACAGAAGCCACATGGCCAGAGAAGGAAAATAGAAGGATACGGAGTTAGGAAAGCGAGAGGTGTAAGGAGAAAAGTGAGCACAGTCTTATGAGGAAGAATGCACGTGAGGTTATTCTGTTCTGCTCTTTCATGTTCTTACACATGTTCTCACTCTTAGACCCAGTTTCTCTTATCTGGATTGTTTGCTTCCAATCACTTCCTTTTCTTTTTATTCTTGCACTTCAACTTCAGTCGTCTGAACTTGAACAAACTTCAGCTGCGTCCGAGTATCCATCGCCCTGTCCCTCTTTTCTCCCTCCCCCTCTCTCTCTTTCCTCAGACAGACACAGCTACCCTCCTGGACGTTTCCTTTTTGCTGGCCTGCCCCAACAAAGGTGCTCAGTCATGTGAAACCTAATCTCCAGTCCCCCAAAACCTGACCCTTGACCCCTTCAGTCTTCACAGAGCCAGAGGGGGAGGGGAGCTGGGGCAGGAAAGGGAGGCTTTTGGGAAAAGGTCACATTCCCGAAGACACTTTTGTGTACACACGTGTGTGTGTGTGTGTGTGTGCGTGCGTGCGTGCATGCATGCGTGCGTGTGTGTGTGTGTGTGTGTGTGCGTGCACCCAGTCCATTATGTGGTTTGTGCTCCAGCATCAGCATGTGTGTTTGATTCTGTCTGTCTAGAAATGTGCATGAGGAAAGGTTTGCCTGTGTGCTTAACTGCTTTTTAAGTTTTGGCAGTTATGTGTGCATGCATGTGTGTTTTACAGTAGGTACAAGCATGTGCGTGCATAGATGTACAGTGTGTGGGGATGTGCATGTTTGTGAGAGAGCACTTTGAGCCCTGAAGCGTTGCTGCCCATAGACAAAACACAGACTTTGTTTTCCAGCCGGGCCAGACCTGTAAGTCTTGTCTGGGCAGAGCTCCTCTCCTTCCACCCTATACAAGCAATCCTCAGATCTTTGTGTGTGTGTGTGTGTGTGTGTGTGTGTGTGTGTGTGTGTGTGTGTGTGTGTGTGTGTGTGTGTGTGTGTGTGTGTGAGGCACTGGGTGTCAGCTGTCCTGGGTGATTAGTGCTTTTATATTGTTCCAAAGAGCCCGGACGAGGCCCCCTCTTCACTGTATCACAGCACAGCTGCAGTCTGCCTCTCCAACTCTGCTCTTCAGCCTTCTTCTACTCACTGACACTCGTGAAAGTTGCATGGGTAAAAGAAAAAAAAATCTGAAACAGAAGCAAGAAGGAAAGGAAATGGACAAACAGAGCCTGGCCAGTGAACATAAAGAAGGGAATGAAAAAAGGAAAGGGAAGAGATGAAGAGAGATGATCCACTGACAGTTGGGTGAGGAGAAAAAAATGAAGGAGGAAAGAAGTGAAATTGAGGGAGCACAGCAGACTGGGAGAAGTGGTATATTAGCAGGATTAGAGAGTCAATTCAACGCGGCGACTGTCGTGGACAGGATTTCCCCAGCTATGCCTGGGAGGCCTCCCCTTTAAACACACGGACAAGTCAGGACAGAGAGAGGTGGAGAAGGGAAGGAAGAGAAGGCAAACGGAGGGGAATCTTTATCTGTCCTACTGTGTTCGAGGACTAGTTTTGATTAGCATAATGGAGTAATAAATTCTTGCCCTTCAACTGAGAATCTGTGTATCCCCCTAAGACAAACCAGAAATTAGGGTAAGAAAACTAACACGTTTTATCCTACATCTTGTTTTACTAAGTGAGAAAAACAAAGGGATAACTACTCTGGCAACATTTTGAACATTTCAGGAATTATTCAACACAGGACAAACTTGTTTTGAAGACTCTTTTCAGTCAAAGAGCTGACTGTTGCCTTTATGAGTAAAGGACATATGTCTACATAAGAAAGAGGAGGAAGGGGGCAGGGGATGGTAGGCAAGGGCCAACGGTCTGCTATGGGAAAACTATGTCTGCTATGCATGGGTTGTTTGGTGGCGGGATTTGTGGGCAGGCATTGTTGCTCTCTTGACATTGAACTTGGGAGATCGGAGATGAGGGGAGGGGGGGGGGGGTAACCGTGCTCCTGAACATTATAAGTGTGTATATGTGCAAGAACACACACGCTAACAATTCCTCTCTACCAACACCCACCCAACCACCACCACTTCCTTGCGATTCTGCTTTATCTTAACTGTCAACACCTGGCCTAAGCAGGAACCTCTCTCTATCTGTGAACTTTAATCTGGCCCTGCTAGGCAAACAGCGCCAGGCTCGGACAAGGAGAGCGATTAGTCTGTCACGTTGCCCTCCAGTGCTTCGGCAAAAAGACAAGGAAACAGGGGAGGAAGAGGTTGGGAAAGGGAGAGAGAAAGATCTGAACACAGGAGAAGACTGAGAAATACACAACAAACTGAACAGATAAAACAAATAAAATGGAAAAGGACAGTCAAAGAAAAATAGAAGAGACAAGAGGACATGCGAGGTTCCATGTAGATACAATAAAGTTTCCGAGTTGACCTGAGGAATGTGGTGGTAAACTTCTACCCCATCAGTTGGTGACTCACTCTGAGACAAGCAAATACACCTGGGCATCCTACTTCTAAACACATACACCAGCTGTCTATGTGACGGCAAAAAGAAAAGCATCACATTCAGATATGTATGTAATACTTTTTATTTTTTTTTCCAAGACAAAATGGCTGAGTGAAGAGAATAATGCAGACAACAGTTGAAAATAGAGTGGCATTTCCATAAATGAAAAATAACATCAATAAAATCTGTAAGTTGAGCAACAACTAATAAATCTTGGTCAATGACCTTTGGTCATCACACAGAAAAATGAAGCCATCAGAATTTACCAGGAGGGAGTGGATGAACTGATTTGTTTAGCCGTGACTCTGTTCAGAACAGAGCAAGTGTGTATATTCATAATAAATAATGTTGACCAATGCTCTAGCCAACTTCAAGTTGAGTTCAGAACAAATAGCTTGAGAGTAAAAACAAAACACAGCATGAAATCAGGCTGAAAATTTAACTGTACCTCAATACTATCAACAATGATAACATGTACCAAATGTATTGTTTTCTTTCTAGGATTTCAGATATATTTAGAATATGCCTTGCATATGAGATGTACCATATTTAAATTAGAAAGCACCATGGTTCTTTTGGCAATGAAAAAAAAAAAAAAAACAAAAAAAAAAAACCCTGTAGCAAAATAACATGCTTTTCAGATTGATGTTGGATTGATTGCATATGACAAAAGGTCAAAAACGGCTGGAATGTTTTCAGGTGGTACATGTTAAAGGACAGTAAAAAGTTGGCTACCAAGAAAACCCAACAATAGCTTGTATTACTGCATATAAAATGGCAGGACAGAAAAATATATAAAACAAACTAAAAAGATATGTACAACCACCTGTTTTTACCTCATTGTGGTCACTCCAGCGGGACTGCCTGAAAAGGCCATTACATGACCTCTCACCCTTGAGGAACACCACAACTTTTTATTTTTCAAAAACATACTTATTTTCAAGCATACAAATTATTCACACTATATTATCCTGCCAAATTAAGAAAATATACGGTGGCAGCTTGTTGGGATTTTTTTTTCACTACAGAAAAAAAGGGTACATTGAAACCTTTAAAGAGTACAGGCAAAACAGTTAAAAAATACAGGCTCCAACATAAATACTATAAGTGCCTACGCTAAGTGAACATTAATTTCAAATACCATTCTAAATACAGGAAAAAAGTAGACCATAAATGTGTTTTGAACATAGGAACTTACATGAGTGTGCATTTTCCTATGTGTTTAAGTTCTCTCTATATATTTATATATCATAAATCTCTCCCAAATGCAATGCAAATTTTTGTTCAACCTGAAGACTTGTGTATAGTAAAGGCAAAAAAGATGAGAGACATGTTCATTACAATTCATTACATAGTGATCAAGTCTCGGATGTCACCAAGACAGGAAAGAGAAACAACAATAAACAATAAAAAAAAATTAAACAAAATTTAAATAAGGTTCTCCCCCTAAAGATATTGAAGTGTTACTTTAAAAATGAACAACACGGTTTACTTATCTTTTTAAAGTCAAATTTGTAGATTTTTTTTTTTTATCTTTCTGTACTGAGCAGTATATTTCTATAGTTGGTATGAAGCAGGATATTTCTATGGCTGTTCCTGCATTGATACCCTCATGAGCCAAACTGATGTTTAGTTCTCAGGAGGAGACATGGCTGGCAACAGTTTGAACTCTTTTTTTCGTTTTTTTCCTTTTTTTTATGCAAAAGCAATGACACCACACTAATCTGTCAGCATAAGAGCTAGTTTTCCCTTGAGTGTCCAACTGTAAACTGGGAAAATTGAACAGTGCACGTATTAAGCACCAGATCTGAAATCTGGTCCTCATTTTATACTCAACCAACTGTACCTCCGATTAGAGAGACAGATACAGAATCCAAGGCAGAGTGACAAGTGCTATATCATCAACAATGATGGGGATGGAGATAAAAATCAAAGAAAATCTGCTATCACAATGAGGTCTAGAATATTGTAACTCAAAAGAACACAAAATGTGACATTATTGTTAAAACGCTGCATCAAAGGGACCATTCTTGACATTTGATTTGGACTTCTGTTTAAGAGCTTTTCCAATATGAGTTAATAAAAAGGTTTCAGGTTACTTAAGGGTTTCTAATATCTAATGCAGTAAAGACAATAAGCTCTATAAGGGCATAAACACTTGAATTGTAGAGACACCTGGTCAACCTACTCAACAACCTCCACCCTGACCCACAACCATCGACACCCTCCCAGGTCACACCCCAACCTTTACCATCCCTCACTCAAACAAAATCTGCCTGGTTTAGAGGAATTAAAACCCACTCTGTGGTCTTCAAGTGACTGCTGGCTACACTGCCGGACTGGTTGACACAAAACTGGCATAACTGTGCTACTTACAAAACGAAACCTGCAAACTTTTAATTAAAAAAAAAAAAACACTCCAGAAAAGTAAGAAGTTCAGCTGGGTTAAAATGACTCTTCAGAGTACCTTCTAAGAATGGTACATGTGTACCAGTGAAATAAAATCCCTAAACCAAAAATCTACAAATCAAACTCCTACTCAGCATGTAGCATGCCAGCCAACAGAATCTGGAGAATAACAATACACATGAATCAGGCAGATAAATGATTTACCAGACACATATAATTTTCTGTTTTTGTTTCACCTGGTTCCTTATGCTTTGCTAAGTCGCAATGTGACAGGTGCTTGATGCAAGGACCTGCTCCTTTCACATGTGCACAAAAATGGCCTGTAACCTTCTATAGCAGAAACTCAGAGCTTATAGCAAAAAAGGGATGAACTAATTCCGGTAAAATATCCAAGGCACTCTTTGTTGTCATTTCACACCATATTAGTAATTTCATTGCTGTTTTTTAAAAGAAATATTTAATGGCGCCAGTGCCTAGCATTTCATAGGCAGCCGAATTTAATATATATAGGTATATATCTCTTATCTCAATCTTGCATGGAAAATCTTTTACAAAGACCATGTGTTTAGTGTGACCCTGCTTGTCTTGATGTTTTGATAATATGACACTGTCCACTATGCTGGAACACAAAACTGTACATGATATGTAAAACAGTATGCACTGTATGCAGCATGGGTTCTCATAGCTAACTTTTTTGTTGAAGAAATCAAAGTATCAACAGCAACACTACTACAACCAAACCCACCAGCCAAGGACAATTTTCTCTCTAAGTAGCCAAAACACACCGAGCATGCTGTCCAGTTACAAAAAATACAAAACATGTAAATTATTGCACAATAGAAAGGCTCAAAAAGTTTGCGTTTGATGCAATAGTATTGCCCCATTGATGGATCATGCATTCAGCTTTTTCCAAATGGGGATAACAGGGCTGTACTGTGTACTGGTGTTTAACCCTGTTGTCCTTTCCCCTCACTTATTGGCTAGTTAGCAAGGGTCACTTTTTAGCCGGGGGAGGTGAGAGAGAGCTGCCAGCATGCTACTCTTTGCCTACTCAGACTTAATGTCATTAGCCAGAGGGCGGTCACTGTGCCACTTCTTCATGTGTTTCTCCAGCGTGCTGTATACACTGAAAGGCATGTGGCAGATTTCACATTTGTACACGTCCTTGCCCATCTGTCCGTGGGTCTTCATGTGGCGGGTGAGCTTAGAGCTCTGAGCACAGGCATAGCTGCACAGCTCACACTTATAGGGCCGCTCTCCAGTGTGACTGCGTCTGTGCACTGTCAAATTGCTGCAGTTCTTAAACACCTTGCCACAAAACTCACAGGTGTCACTGCGGCGGCCGTCCTTAGAACTTGGCCTGCCATTTCCACTCCCACCATGGGGAGTGCTGGCCCCACTGCCAGTGCCACTACGTCCTGAAGGGGCACGTTCACCATCCATCTCGCCAGGTGGAGTAGAGAAGCGCAGGCTGCCGTTCTCTGACGAGTGCTCAGATGAGGAGGCAAAGGGCGATTGTCTGGAGTCCCCACCTGAAAAGTTTAGGAAAGGGTCTTTGAGTTGTCGTGAGGCAGCATAGCCAGCTAGCCACTGAGAGTAGACATTTTCTGTGTTTGGGATGGTGGGTGTGGGAGGGTCAAGGTCCTTCTCCACCTTGATACGCTTTGACAAAGGACTGAGGGAGCCAGGGCTCACTCCTCCACCCAACAGTTTCCTTGACATATTGTCAGTGGAGAGAGGTCCCAGTCCATTCATGGTAGTCAAGGTTGCATCGTCTGCCCGGTCCGATTCCATGACTGAATCCTCTTCACCGGGCTCTCGGGATGAGTTGCGGCGGTGTGGATGTAGGGCCTCGCTGTTCTGGTGGTGCCGGGCCCCTTCTAGTCGCAGACTGAAACGATAGTCATTCATTCCATCTTCTTCTCCAACACCAGGCTTATTCTCCATTTCCTCCTCCTCTCCCATCTCCTCCTCCTCTTCTTCTTCTTCTTCTTCCTCCTCCTCCTCTTCATCATCATCTTCCTCCTCCTCCTCATATTCCTCCTCCTCCTCTCCATTCTCAGGCATCAGACCATTATTCTCACTCTTGAACTTGGCTACCACAGATTTGAGAGCATCTGTTGCACTGCTCATCAGCTCACTGGTGCCAGGCTCAGGTGAGCTTGCAGTTGAGAGACCATCATCTGACTTTGCATTCAGCACTAACGACTTGTTCTGACAGTGTGTCTTCATGTGTCGTTTCAGTTTGCTGGCTTGCGTGCAGGCGTGGTTACACAGATGACACTTGAATGGTTTTTCCCCTGTGTGGCTACGTCGGTGAACAATTAAGTTACTCTGGAATTTGAAAGTTTTCCCGCAGAACTCACAAGACTTAGCCTTGAGAGGTGTACCTGGTTGAACAGCATTGGATGCAGGATTAGGGGTGGAGTGTGAGCCAGAAGGAGACTGAGAGGTGGATAGAGGGGAAGTAGCTGAAAATGGAGGCTTAGAACCTGGTTGGAATGGCTGCATCAGCCGTTGCATAGGGTTGGGCCTATTAGGGGAAAGAGGCGGGGATGCTCCTGTGGCGTTCCCAGCCAGCTCACGTAGACGTCTGGAGAAGTCCATGCTGGATGGCGGGTCAAGTGGCACTGAGTTAAGTCTCATGACTCTGTCAAAGGCGCTGGGATGATGGGTTGCTAGTGCCAAGTCATCAGGACTAAGATGATGCCGCGGTGGTGGGCTGAACAGAGGGGGCGTTCTGGGGTAGCGCCCTTCACGAGGTGTAGATGCTGAATCCCGACCTGACCCAGAACCGGGCATCCTCAAGAGGCTGTAAGGACTGCCATCAGCTAAGTGAACAGCATGCATTGGAGGTTGGGATGAGGCACAGTCACCCCCCATTCCAGGAACTGTCGCCACTCGGGGGGTGAGGGGGCTGCCAGGCTCACTCTCCAGATAGATGCGGAAACCATGGGTGTTCTGGGCATGCTGAAGCAGGAACCAGGCACTGGTGAAGGGCTGCTTGCATGTGGTACAGGTGTAACTGCTGGTCTCATCCTTATCTGATTAAAGAAAAAGAACACACATACAAAAATAACTGTTAGGTGATATGGACATTAAACACTTTAAAATCAGCTTAAGAAAAATCTATTTAAAAACAGAATCTCACAGATGCCAAGTTATGTAACCGAAAAATAGAGAATTTTGTAAAAAAAAAAAAAAAGACCAGATAATCCATTTCACTTTTTAAACTTCAGTTCAGTGCCATTTTCCTTTCTTTCCTAATGCTTAAAAATAGATTTTGCTCCGAGTTTATTGCATCGATAATACTTGGACTTAGGTAAAGTTTAGAAAGTATAGTTATAATTTTCAAACTGTGTTTTGATGAAAATAATTTCTAACAGTAAAAATAAATGGTCCATAATAGATTGGCTTGAAGGGATTGGCTCTTAAGAAAACACCACTTAGCATGAACACAGTTAAAATATATAGAACATTAAATAGAAATAGAACATTTTAAAGTCTAAGATCTTGAAATATATCACATGCACACAAGATTAAAAATACCATCTTTTCCAAACCTGTAACCACTTCTAGTGAGTGTGAGCTTAACATACGAATGAATAAAAAATTATAAGAGAAATGTCATGAGGAAAATACACAATTTAAACAGTGGCAACGGCATAGGAATATTTCAAATAATAATTGACTTTCAATAGCTCTTACACAGTGACCCGAGATTTGCCTGACAATGCACGCCTAATCTCATTAAACACACTCATCGCCCCTCCAATGCCTTGTTTACAGAATTAGCAAGGCTAAAGTGGGACATGTATCTGATGCTGCATATTAACGCTGAATACAAATAAGAGGTCACATGTTAATAAATGGTACCAGCATTTATCACAAAAAAACACATTAACAGCAAGCAAAACGGAAAATTGGCGGTGTGTTTGTGTGTGGGTGGGGTGTGTCCTATAAAAATGCATTTCATGCATTACTTTTCTATTTCTGATATTTCATGCTTTATGGATTTATTTAAATCCTCTCAGGTGAATAGAAAAGGAGAAGAAGGGGAAAGCAGAAGTGAGAGATATGCAAAATAAGAAGCATCCGCCACTTGCAAATGTGCTCTCTCTTTCATCTTTTGGCTTTCTTATCCTTTCTTCTCTTTTTTCATTTTTAACTGGAGGGCATTTTTCAGAAGACATGTGTAGACACCGAACCCAGAACTATGGCAGTACAGTGCTGGAGAGGGACAACCACGGAGAAAGCGAAGAGAGGAAGATAGGCCGGGTGTGTGTGATTGCCAGACTGAACAATCCCTAAGATGGTGGATGGACAGCCTTGCATGTTTTAAGCTTGCTGTGGCTAAGAGACAAAGGGGTGAAAAGGGGGCAGAAAGAGAAGACGTCTGCAGAAAGAAAATAAAGATGCTGTGGATGAGCACTGTGGAAAAGTCTTGTGTTTTCTGTTTTTTTCTTTCTATCTTGTGTCTATGGCCATCGTGGCCCCCTCTGAACAATCTTACTTAAAGACCAGAACACGGCATAAAATGTGCACCCAATCAAACCTCCACGCAAACCTTTTTCTCTTGACTGAAAAGAGTTGGAAGGGGGGTATACTGGTAAATTATGGATCATTACAATCTGCAAAAATTACAGTTAATTGCTGCCACCTGCAAGGGGCTTTGACCCACTATGGAATTTTTCCATCATAAAAAAGCCATTTGCCCATACACGTTTTTGCTCTCCCTTTCTCTCTCATAAGCACAAATAAAATGTACCCATTACATTGCTTTAGCTCTATGTATATGCCCTGATTATGTATGTGTTTTTATAGCTTCAAATAGACTCCCATATCACTCATAAAACAATTGCAATAACCTGGCCTCTCCTACTCACTTTGCTGAGATTTGTAACCTGTACACACTTCCTATACCTTGTCTTATTGTGCAAAAAGGGCATGTATGCATGAGGTGCAAAAGAGATAAATATTCTCTTGTTGTGAAGGACAAGCGAGAGATTGGGGAGTGGGGGTGGGGTTGGCTCGAATGTCGTCTTCTCCTTCGAGACATAGCCATGTCCATCAGAGGAAAGAAAGCACTGAGGGATTATGAGAGAAAAGGAAAGAGGCAGGGAAAAACGGAAGAGAATGAAGAAGTGAAAGAAGTGTGGCGTGAAGGGGAGATTTCCTAATGACAACCTACCACATATTTGACGTACACAAGAGCCAAAAACCAACATGTCAAAGCCGGTCGTCAATTCATTTTCTTATGTATCAAAAACATCACGTCTTTTTCAATACAATCAGTCGTTCTATGGGCACATGACAAACTGTTCTCATGCCAGAAGCAGCAGTGATAATTGTTACAGACAGTGGACACATTGATGGGCATTTACAAACCAGACCAAAGCATGCACAAATTCACAACAATGGCAGAGAAGATATCTAAATAAACACGCTATTGTCCATAATAGCTGTCCTCAAAGGGATGGAAAGCAAAAAGACAATCTGACAAGCTGTTTGATGGCCTGGAGGATTTTTTTTTTTCTATAGAGGAGCACAGCCATGTGCAAGGGAAAAGGGATGATATTATAAAGGAGTCTGTCCTCTAATGGAATAACGGCGAATTCTCCCTTGCTTTATTCATCTGTTTCTCTCCTTCCAGTTCCTCTAAGTCTGTGGTGAGTTAGGGCTGGAGAGGAGGAGAGCTGGGGCTAATGCTGGATCTTCAGGTCCCTTTGAAATAGGATCAGGAGAGAGGAGAAACCACACTGACAACCTCTTAGCTGCCATTTCATGGCAAGGGCTGAAAGAGGGGACTTTTGGGGGAGAGAAAGTCAGAGGTAAAGAAGAGAAAAAAAAGAGATGTTGGGGGAGTTTTTCTACCATAGAGGAAGAGAAGAAAAATGATAATAGGAAAAAACAAGGAGGTAGAACTTAGAGGACAAATACAAGGAAGAGAAATAATGGGTTAGTAATTCCTTCAAAGCCATTTCAGTTTACTGCAACACAAAGCAGAAGGAGGCTATTATGGTGTCTAACGCAGACTGTGCACTGCTATCAGAGAGCAAATATGATCTAGGGTGCATGCAAAAAGCACAAGGCCAACTGAAGCGAGGGCAGAAGGGAAATAATGGCGCCTTAAACAACAAACACCGTCATCTGGGACCACCGACACCATATTCATTGTCCTATGCAACAGCTGTGACCAGATGAACGAATACGCACACAAAAATGTAGGGATTCAAGCCACTATCATGTACAATTTTCTCATACGAATTACCAACCTCCGAAACCCAGTATTACACCCACACAGAGTAACCACACCACCCTCTTCCCTCCTCATCCCATCAGCCCCAACAACGCCACAAACAAACAAAACAATCGACACATTGCCATCTGCCTCTTCCTCTCCTCATCTTTCCATTAAACGTACCATAAATCTACCATCCCTAAAACTTCTTCCACATATCTCAAAGTTAGCCGACTCGACTTGACCTCCAATTTTGTTGCTTTGTCCTTGGCCAACTGGAATCAGACTGTCCTGGTGTGACCATGCAGCTCTCACTGATATTGGTCATTTAGCTAATGGAGGAACAAGCTAACAGGATTAGCTTGCAGGCCTTCCAAAAGGAGAAGGCGGAGGAGGAAGGCATAGAGGCACAGACACAGGGGACACAGCAAGTCACCGTCATTTCACAAAGTTATCAGTTGCCTTGGCTTTGGGAGCACTCACACAGACACACCTGAAAAGTGATTATGCTAATAGGAGGTCTTTGCCAATATTCATAAGTGTTTATAGGTGTTGGAGTGAGTGCCTTGGGAAGATGGAGGGTTGTCAATACAGTGCCTCTTAAGAATGCCTCACCGTAACTGCTGTTAATGTGATTACCACTCTGTTTATATCATTAGGGTATTCATAGTCAGGGAATGGGCAGGGGTGAAGGGTGAAACAGGAAAGCAGAGGTTGGAGGACAAGGTATGGAGGTAGATGAGTCTCATGGAATGACTATTTCAAATATTCCAAACTATTTTTTAACTTAATGCTGATTTATCAGGCTGATCTATCAGTTCCTACATAAATGTTTTACAAATATCTAAAAGAGCAGCTGCCTGGCCTTGCCCTTCCTCCTTATTCCTCTATCTGTTTGTCTTTTTTTTTTTCTTTCTGTCACGACCACACAAACCCAGGCTCTTACACTCCCTTCTTTGTCCTGGGCAGACTCGTTGTGGTGCACTGAGCCACTGGCTACAGACAAAAGGTTTGTTTGACCAACACTTGTTCTTGAGACAAAGCCGGATGCAGGAAATACGGTTTACTAAACAGAGAGCCAGCCAGCAAATAGAGCAGGCCTAAATCCCAGCCCTCTGCCAGTCTGAAGTGGACCAGGGCCTGTAAGCGCAGCGCTGGGAGTCACACATTACACAATTGGTAGAAGTTGAAGCTGACCGCTAACCGCTACACCATTTGCTGAGAGAAAAAATTGTGAGGGAGGCATAGAAAGAGGCAGTGAGGAGAGAGGTAGACTGGGAGAGGAAAACCCAGCTGGCATGAAACAAGTTCGGGGGGGGAGATCTCCAGATAAAGATGTATGGTCGTCTTTGAGGGCCTGTGCCCAGTATAAAGTAATCTGCTGGCTGTGGCTTTGTCTCCAATCAGACTTTCACACTTCTTACCTTTCCCTTCCCCTTCTCCTTCTCCTGAAAGTTGATAAGACCAACAGTGGAACTGAGGCGTCTTTCGGAGTCACTAAGAAACCATTATGGACAGATGGAATTCACACAGGAGCTAATGAATGCATATGCACCATATACACAATAGAAAAACAATGTTTATGTGTGCAGAGGGGAATGTAATGCATTCTTGATATGCATGTGCTTCTGCATGTGTGTGTTGAGTGTGATTGCTAATGGACATGCAAGCATTTTGACAGCAAGTCTGACCACATGACTGCATCCTACTCTGCATCCATTTGTGACTCTGTCGTGAACATTTGCACATAATACACTTAAAATTAGCATTGTGCTACCCTCTCTCTCCATGTGTAATCTTACTCCTGTTTGATCTTTTCTCAGTTGAACTGTCTTTGAACTGACCATCCACCCACCCATCCATCTATCAATCTTTCTCTCTCTCTCACTCTCTCTTTCTCTATGCCTCTGTCTATCCATCCATTCATCCATTCCAACTAAACCCAGCTGGACAGCTTCGTGCTTGGGTGCGGCTCTGTCCGGCAGACCTTATAATAAGCTGGGCCAGGCGTGTCTCAGATGCAGATCATTATTTGCTCTCTGCTTACCAGCGACAGTGGGGAGGCCGCACACTGTTGTTTCTCATCCGAACTCTAATGGTACAGTGAAAAGACCTCTGGGCATCTATGCCTAACCAGTCTAATTAAATGGACCATCGCTTATGTAAGCATCCACAGAGATTATTTATTGAGTTGGGATCTACTTCATAGGATCAAACCACAGTCAACAAATGCTAATACTCAGTGAAGTAGGTATTAAAAAAAGAGTGGAATCAAAGAAGCCACAAACTGCCAAGTGTCAGTTTAAGCACACATATCCAGGTACATAAGAAGACTTAATCAAACAGGAGTATTTTTGGACTCAGGCAATATCCCAGATGGGCGAGGAGTCTCTTAGCACTTCAGAGGGGAAATGTGAAAAGTGTTCCGTCAAAGAAGAGATACATCTCTGTATACTGCAGCTTAGGGGTGGAAGAGTGGAATAAAATATGCTAACATAGAATACAACAGACGAGAACAATATTCAATACAACACAATAGAGTTGAATGTACGAGATTACATGGGCGGGCTGCAACATTCAGATGAGAACAGCTGCTGTCTTTCCTTGCAAGCATCATTCCTGTTTGAAGTGCACAGACAAGATAGCCTCCATGAGACATGAGGCCAACAGCCTGAGCTTCACTATCTCTGCATAGCTCAGCTTATGACAGCCTGGCGTCCCTGTAGAAAGGATGGAGAGGGACCAGGGAGGTCGACTAGCTGCGCATTTCTGCATAAATCTCCAGATAGATAGTATCAGGAGAGGAGAAACGGGAGGGAGGCAAGCAAGCAGCAGAGGATGATAAGGCCCCCAGGGCAAGGCATTCGACACTGTCAAAACTGTTTCGTCTCTGGCTATTGGACAAGTCGAGCGCGTTATGAGGCTGCATACCATTTGCCAGGACAAGATTCGGCTTCACCAGAGCATACAGGGCCCTGAATATGACCTCCATGCTTCCCCCCCTATTCAGTCTTCACATGCAGGGAAATGGGCAAACCAGCACACTATGCATCAGGAAAAGGCTATGAAGATTTGAAGTTTGCATTTTAATCACTTTTTAGGCACAGTCTGCTTAAACTCTCTGACAATGAAAAGCTTGACTGATGAGTATTGAGCTACTGTACATCAGACACTAACAAAAATATGTATTTATATTAAACAATATCTATTTGAGCTTTTGAGTTCAGGAGGTCACATTTAAGAAAAATAGAGCAGAAATTACAAATGCAAGTCCATCAATAGGACCAAAATGAAAAAATAAATTTAAAAAATAAATAAATAATGATGTAATAATTACCACAAAATTGGATCTTTATCTTCATTACAAAGATTTAAAATGTCTTTTAAACATAGGCATAACCTGCTCTTTGTCACATTTACTTTACAATATCTAAGATAAACATGTAGATTGGTTTGAGGACTATTTGTTTTTTTCCCACAGTGAATTGTTCACAGAAGATCTTGTAAAAACTCAAGAAGGGTAAACACATTGATTTCTGCACAAAGCCTGGAATATAAGTACAAGTGAATGGGTGCATTCCCTTGAATCAAGCACAAATTAACTGTCTTCCTTACTGACACTTGAGAAGGAGTGGCCACACCCTCTTGTCTTGTAAACATGATTAAAGTTTTATGCAATATACTGGACAGTGAAGTGTGACACCGATTTTTCACAAGCCCAATTAGTTAAAGAACTAGACATATTCCTGTTTCAGATGTGATTATATTTAGTCTGTAAAAACCTTCCTGAGGCACGTTTTCCAGGAGTTACAATGGAAAAAGATGCTTCGTCTTAATATTTTTGAAAGTGATACCAAATATTGTTATTTAGTTAATTCATTGTGTCCTCAATCACATATTAGGGGTACAAATTGATCAAATTTACCTAGACGCCTTCGAGATAAATTGTACAGAGCACGTAACACCATTTGTGTAAGGATACAGACTGTCATACATGCAAATAATACATGTCTTGTAACATCCTCTAGGTTCATGGTGATCCATTTTAGGGTTAAGGCTCTGTTTGAGCCAAGATTAAATTGGGTTGTGTTTCAGCACATTAAATACAGAAACAAGACGGTGTTCCTAACACATTTATTTGGGCATTACACTTCTTTTTTATATGTAAGTCTAGCACTGGGTTAGGGTTCAATAAAAAGGTGGACTTCAAAAGGTTAAATGTAGAGCTAAAACAAAAAAGTTGAAGTTAGGAGGCACTAGTGAGCTTACTGAGAATGACTGAGATGCTACTGAAGGAGAGAAAAGTTAGAGAACAATGAAGAAAGGGGGGGGGGTGTAGTTTAAAAAAAAAATGGGCAGTGAGGGTTTGATGTTGCCTGATCTACAGGCAGAGACCTGCAGCCGGGGTATCTCTGCGTAAATCGAAGTCCAGACACACACCCAGAATGACACACACACACACACACACACACACACACACACACACACACACACACACACACACACACACACACACACACACACAAACAGAATCTGTCTGGACTGAGTAAACACTTCAGTCTGTCTGGAGGATAGAGTCATCCCCCCTCTGTCCCTCCCACAGCCTGCATGCTCCTTCGTTACTCCTCCTTCCATCAGCCAATTTCCTTAACACGCTCTGATGACAGCACTGAGAGAGGTTAAAGTGAGCCTGTCTTTCACAATCACATGCACATGGCTCTTTCTCAGCCTGTTCTTTAACCTCTAAAGCACTGTACCCTTGGCCTTTAACACATACAATGATGTAACACGCAGACCTGCATCACAACACATCTCTCACCATCCTTACACATTCATTAAAGGACAGGGACAGTTACACATCTATTCATCTGCCCAGTGTCTGCAGGTGTGGGTCATCTCTAATTGAAAAAAGGAAGGGAGAAACTGATATCCAACATATCAGAATTCCTAAAGTAGAGAACAGGTGCTATTCTGTACCACTGTAATGGTTTGAACAATCCAAACTTGTTATGATTCCATTTACTTTTTTTGCTTTGTTTTTGAGGGAACTGATAGGACCTACATTATCACTTATGTTGACCTCAGTTGTTTGTTTCTGAACACACTTGCAATAGTCCCAGAAGCTCTTAAGCTTGCTCCGTCATTTAGATATCAGCGAACAAGGGCTGTTTTAAACATGCAGTTATTTTTCACCCTGTCCTACCACCTCGGGGTTAGAGGACCGGGGCATGTGAGCTTGGGCCAACCATAGCAGCTCGTTATGCATACGAGCCTCAAGGCATTGTGGAGGGACATGGCACTTTAAAACAAGAGGGCCAGTGTGTTAGAGTGTCCCGTGGCCTGAAGCTGTGGAGGCTGAGGGTTGAGCACGCGTCCCATCTGCTGTGTGTGACTGTGCACAGGGTTCTCGAGTGGTTAAGGAAGCATCAATAGCCGGACTCTTTGGATTGAGGGGTATCTTAGGGTCAGATGTAGCTAGAAAATCCATCTTCCTTAGCAGTGGAGAAGTTAAAAGTCAATCGAGTTATGTTGGGGACATGTGATTTCCATATAATTGGGGTTTAGGTTTGAGATGAAAAAACTCCTCTGTCATTTTTTAAAAGTTTACACATCACCACTTAAGCACATGAAATTGTCATAACTGGTAAGAGTTTAGACAGGAAGTACACTGATCTTGTGATAAGGCCACAGCTGCTAACAGTGGGACCTTAGTGCCCCAACCCACCACCTTCTATTCATTCTACCCTGCATTCCCCGTTCCATTATTAATTCATTGAGGAGAAAACAGTACTGGGACACTTTTCAACTCAGACGCTTTCCAAATCCTGATTAAAATTGCAAAATGGCCTCCTGTTCAGCCCTAATTCAACCCTTTCAAGACAATCTGACAGAAGCAGGAAGAAAGGAGGTGCTCACATATCCAAAGCGACCTACAAATGTTTCCTTCACTATTCTTCTGCTCAGTGCAATAACTTCACATGAATACTGTGAGAAATATAGCCTAAAGGCTTGACACCAAAAGGGGCCACTCCTTTATGATGTGTTCTTTTGGATAAATGCCCTAAAAACAAATGGTTAGAAAAATCAAATGAGTCAAGGTTGGATTATACATCGGAGGATACAATTTTCATTCCTACTATTTACACTGACATGATTGTACCGTGGTTAAAAGAGGGTGAAGGCAGCCAGTTAATACCAACATGAAACATTACCATCAATAACAGTACATAAGATGAATAGGCCATATGGTTGGCAATGGCAGGCCACGCTCCACACAATTCTTCATCTCTGAGGCTCACCATCCCAGATTCCTGCCGACTAATTGAAGACATGTGGTCAGACCAGCCAGTACAGCAATCTGATGTCCGAGTTAAATACTGGACAATAGAACCTACTACGTTCCAGAAGGTTTACACCCAGTGGTGTTTTGTTCTGAAAGGAAATTCAGCATTTTTATTGGATATATTTCACTTTCCTGCAATGTAAAATCTTTTAGGAATCATTGGGACTAAGTTCATGTTTAGTGGAGCAACCGGTTTCTATTCAGTTTTGTCCTGCACATACCCATGCTGTCACTGGCCTGTTAAAAATACACCATGTGGACCCTACCGCTTATTCTCTCTGGAGGTGTGTCAGGAACATGCATAGGTCCAAGCAATAGTGAGTGTGATATTAATTAAGGTGGCCAACCTGTAGGTTCCTTTGTGCCCAGCTGTAGAGCATAAATCAGGCTTTTAACGAGGCTAGGGCCCTAAGATCTCAAACCGTGCTGGAATGCTACCTGCACAGCCATGCCAAAAATCTGTCTGGGTCTAGGGCTCCTATAGATCACTATGTTTATAAGGTGGGGGCATAGCCACCTACCCTGGGGATGGAAAGAGGGAGGGAGGAGAAAAGGAGGGTGGCAAAAGGAGAGCAAGTGCTATTTCTATTAGGTCACTGAGTTTAAGTAAACATGTGTAGTTGTTGGTATGTAAGTGGACATGTATGGTGTGTGTTGCATTAGTATGTCTTTTACCACAGCAGTCTGTTTTGACAACCACATGCAAAAAAGACATGAGATGAAAAAGAGAGGTGGATCCACAACAGAGATACAGGAAAGAAAAGAGGTGTCAGTAACAGGGGCAGATGACTCCAGTGAATCAGCAACTCCTGAGGAATCCTAAACAAAAGCAACAAAACATCTTTTTCTTCCCTGTAGGAGGAAGTCTAAAATAGCCTTAGACCTGTAAGGTACAGCTGGGAAAGAGTTGATGAGCAAGTTATGTGAAAAAAGTCTGTGTGCCTTTGGTGACAGAAGGATTTATTCACAGACAGCTGCAGGACGGGACACACACATGCACACACTGATTGACTGACTGGTTGTACAACCTGCCGAGTCCACCTCAGAGCCGTCGTTTCAGCTCAGAAAAGGTCCATGAACTCAGACATTCCACAACAGGCCCTAGCCTGTCCTTAATTAAATAGTACAGCAGTATAGCTTTCCAATTCACTAGCTAAACTCTTGGACAGCTTACTGGCTAACCAACTGTAAATGAGCCTGTGTGGAAGTGTGGAAATTTGGATTAATGGCTGATCAGGGATGGATAGTACTGGTTTTTCAAGCTGCAGTCTGTAGCACCACCTGAGATTTATGGGCCAGATGTTTGTGCCATTGCATCTCAGACAACAAGAAAGACTATAAAACTTAATTTACAGAAGGCAACAGTAGAGGTTTCATGCTAACCCTCCACAACATGCTGACATTTAGCTGCATCAAATTTCAACTGTGAATTAAAAAAAAAAACACAAAGTGTAATTAATAACAACTTTCATGATATGTAAAAATATTCCAGCAGAATTTGCCCCCTTTTCTCACTTTCTCATTACACATGTACAATGACAGTCCTGACAGGAATGTAACTCCACTCCCTGCCAACATGGGCTCAGGTTCTGAAGATCCTCCCTGTCATTTTGAGAGAGGCTGACAACCCCTGAGTGACGCAGAGGTCACGGGGGCATCAAACCCATGCACTGCTTGTGTTGCATTCCGAGAACTGAACTTCGCGGATTTGTACAAGGTCAAACTGTAAAGATTCTATAGGCTCATTCCATACATGTCCACCTGATATAGTGTTGGCCTCCAGAAAATATCCTAGTGGGTGAAAGTGCCCAAGAAGGCTTTGGAAGCGACCCGGTGGCTTATCTCATGCACCTTTGACTCTGCTGTGTAGACATATTAAGACATAAAAAGATATGTTTGCTCTTAAAACACATGGCCTTTATTACTCTTGTCCGGTTTCATCACCTTTTGCAGAACACACAGGGGTAGCTGATGAAAAGAGGAATTAAGGGCACTGAAAGAACAAGGATATTATCTCAAGAGGAAGTGGTGTAGTTGAAGGGTGTCAAGAATGGCGCAAAAAAGCTATGGAGAGGGGAAGAAGGGAAAAACAAAAGAGTGGTGGACAGCTTTACACTGCAGCACCCCATTCTAGATTACATTAGTGGCAGCTGCTTCCTTTGTGTGGTTTTATGGCCTGGCCCCAAGAAAAAGCTGCTAAAATTTCATTTAATCTGCTGAAGAAACTCAAGTGTCTGTCAGCCACTCAAACAAGGAGCCCTAAAAGCACTGTGCTCTCAGATAACTAAGGCAAAATAACGCTAATAATATCTCTCTCCTTGGCCATACAGGCAGACATTTTGTGTAACCAAAGAGGGCTGGTCTGTGCTGCCAGTGCATGGGAAACTGGCCTGTTCTCTCTGTCCAGGCGCAGGCCCTTAATGGTAGGTGAGGAAGCCAGACAACGTCCCCCTTCTTCCCTCCCTTTCTCCCCCTTTATCTCCACCTCCTGTTCATCCTTCCAAGTCATTAGCTTATGTTACTCACTAAAACTATGAAGAGTGACCCTCAGTTTCATTTAGTGTGCCAGTGTATTTAACACCAGATGACAACACATCTGCTATAGTTGATTTATTAATGTAAAATAATTGCATGGAAGAGCATATATTTTGTGCTAATTCATAATAGTTGCCTAATCTTTCAAATGATTTGTGCAGGGAATGGTTGAAAAATACTATTTGCATTTCATTTAAGAACATTACCAAAATAAAGTTAAAAAAAACAAAACATATCCATCAAATTCAATACACTTTCATTTGTTCCTGCAAATATACTTCAAAAACAGAATCACTAAGGACTAAGGTTTGAAATGATGTTTAACAGGATGAATTCAGCAAAAACAAAAACATTAGTCATGGAAATGGCATGCAGTCTAATAGGATGTGTTAGAAACTGAAATTACGATGTGCAAGAAAAAGTGTCTTTCCAAATAAACAAATAATAATTTTTAAAAAACAACTGAAATTAAACAATGACAAAAGTAAGCCAACGCCAGAATTATCCTCTTTTTACAAAATGCTATAATTGAACGGCCCTCTTGATATCCTGCCTCTAAAGACCTAGATACCCCAAAGTAAACACAGAAAAGCCCACAACATTTTACTGGCAATGTTAGCCTGACACAAGCATGGAAGTTTGACAGCAGTGGTAACTGACAGAAAGCAGCAGCACAGGCAGCGGTTAGGGGCAGCTTCCTTCCTGGACTTTAGGTTCACAAAGAGACAAGTCCATCCACACACATCCATTTTATTCAGATAAACTGAGGGGGAAGAGGCTACTTTGCCATGTGATGCCACAACTGTAGCTTAAGGCAAGAAGCAGAGGAGGGAATAAATGCACGAGGCTTCTTTCCTTCGAGTCCTCTCGGATAATAAGATGGCAGGAGTGGAGGGAATGAAGGAGGAAGTGGCAAGTGAGAGGAGCAAAAATGAGGAAAAAAAGAGTGCACTAAGAAGAGATACTGAGACAGTAGGAGGTGAAACTGGTACAAGCCAGTAACTCATTCAATCAGACAAAAGTAAGTTAGTGAGTTTCTGTCCCACTGGAATAAATGTCACTTGCAAACCTGACATCCATTAAAGTCGAATGTATAATTTAAAAACAGAACAAAACACAACATTAATAAACAATAATCATTCACCTTTCTCTGAGTCTGTAGTAAAAGGCCATGCAAGGTTTATCTTAATTCCCAAATCCACACTATTCCTTTTAAAAGGTATAATGCATTTTACTTTACTTTACTTTTATGCAGACGCTTTTATCCAAAGCGACTATGCCACTTGTTGAACATCCTGGACTTCTGAACACCTTTTCAGAGACAGTGAACTGTTTTTCTACATTATATTAGTTCTATTTTCAGAAACAAACCGAATGGCATCATATAACAACTATTCCTCTACTGGGAATGGTTAGTTTAGTCAAAGTCAGAAGCCAGCTGAGCAGTGCACTGAAGAAGCAACCGTGTCATAAATATACATGTGCCATTCTCTACACTGTAGTATAGTGGTTTTAAAAATGCAACTGTCTCAATGAAGACAGAAAAGACATTTCAGAGGTAAAGGAAAACAGTGAGATACAAATTAGTGCTAATGAAGACATAGCAAATTGTTATGGGGGAGGGGTGGGCGAGGGCAAATTAACCTTTTTAATTGGAGAGTGGTAGCCCTCTTTGGACCTTGCAGTTGGATCCAGAGTGCTGACAGATGATGAGAGGGAAATGGCAGGCCTATTACAGGCAATCTGGCCCTGCAACTTGGCAGACCACAGCAGTACCAGAGCCTGGGGAGAACAGGGCATGTCCAGCATGGAAAGCACTCCCTGCCAGACCACTCACTGGCAGAGAAGGGCTTGCCTCAATAAAGGTATAAATAGTGAGTGGTTATCTTGGCACTTTGAACTATGGGGTAAAGGGTTGTCATAAGGGAGTCTGGTTTCTTGTCTGATAACAAAATACTACCTGGTCAAGAAAAAGGAGAAGGGCTTTGCTTTAATGAAAGAGAGAGAACCAGTCTGACAGGTATGAGAGTGGAGAAGCGAACAGGGAGGGAGGTGTGGAGGTGCACAAAGGTACACACACCATTTGGCATGACGTGGTACTCATACACACACACTCACACACACACACATATGAGTGTGTTTTTAAACTCAATACATCTTCCCAGTTTTCACCAAGAAGTCAAAATGCAAGAGAGAGACATCAGAGAAGCTAACTTCCTGTATGCCTGTCTGGATACAAGAGCCATGTTTATGTCTGGGGATACAAGGAAAACAAACATCAAGGTCAGAGAAGCTGGAATCTGTCCAAGCGATAGATAGCCCCTTTCTTAACATACAGCCCCAGGGGGACACGAGGATTTAGGCCGAGCCCTTAGGCAGGATTTTACATTGACTAGCAGGACCCTTAACACGCTTCGAAGTATTTCCCAAGCTGGATACTTGAAACCTGACATCTGAAAGACACTTGTAAATAAACAACACAAACAAGAAAGATGAAGGTTGTTCATTGTTCTTTTTTTTTTGTATTTGGGGTTGTATTTTGTTTTTCCTCATCTGAGATTTTGTTCCCTTAGTGCAAGCATACAGTCAAACTTAGTTTCATCCCATAGTCTCTACACTATAGATAATTCATCCATTCTTCATGTACTGTCCAGTCAACAGCTGACGTAACCATAATCCTGACGTCTGGACCTGAACGCTGACCCCATTAGCCAGATGTTCATGGACATCTCTAGGTCATCAGCATTAAGACAAAGAACAACCAGTTCTTACCTCCATCCCACTCCAACCGTCCCTTACCCCCTTGTCTTTCTATCAGTCCATGTTTCACTTCATTCCTTCTGGGTACCTCTCTCTTTGTCCATTTCATTAAATGCATCATAAAACAACATGCCAAAGTACACTGACACTGACAAACTTACACGTTTCAAAGAGTTTATGCCTGTGAACACTCATTCTTGGACTTCATTAGCATCCTCTCCCTACATCTTTCTCCTTCACTTTCACCGTCTTTGTATCTGTCTCTGTCCATAAATGCACACACACACATCTACAACCAGACACATGGCCGAAGAGAGCAGACTACCATCTGGGAGTAGTGGCCGGCTTTGTCTGGGGGGTGAAAGCGCAAATACGAGACCCCCCACCCCCCCTTTTTTTTTGATACACACACACACACACACACACACACACACAAACACGCATAAACTATACACACAACCCTTGCTTCGGCCCCCGTCGCCCTCCCTATCCAACTGCTCTAAGTGTGAGAGCTCTTCTCATACAATCTGCACATATACATATGCAAATTTGCAGGGGGGGTATTATAAAACAGGCATCATCACACACA
>JAPTYR010000001.1:22348972-22362674 GCA_029814505.1 Siphamia roseigaster | reverse complement strand
CATGTAAACTCCACACAGAAAGGTGTGAGTTCAATTCCAACACCACTGACTGGTGCTGGGATCGAACCCACAACCTTGTTGCTGTGAGGCACGAGTGCTAACCACTGCACCACCGTGCCACCCCAGTAGAAAAACTGAATAATAGAATTGTATTCTTTAACAATTAATATTTAAAACTGTCTGTGTCAACATAATGCAGTTGTTGAGCCAGCTGAAAGGGAATTTAGAGGAAGAGAACCGCCATCTGCTAACCCAGATTGAGACCCTGATGCTGCAGAACCGAACTTTGTTGGAGCAAACTATGGAAAGCAAGGATCTGTTTCATGTTGAGGAGCGACAGTATATGTAAGCAGATCACAGTGTTTATTTCATGCTTTTAAGCTAATTTTTCTTAGAAGCTTAAAAATGCTAGTTTTAGGAAGGAGGAAGATTGGTGTGAGTGTGATGTGATAACATTCAGCAACTGGATAAAAAAAACTGAACTGATTATTTATCTTTGGCTTCACTCACTTCAGTGACAAACTCAATGATTTGAGGCGGCAGAAGGAAAAGCTAGAAGAAAAGATCATGGACCAGTACAAGTTCTATGAGCCCTCACCTGCTCGCAGGTAAAAATGCCTCAATTGTTGCATTTCATTCCTACAATGGAATGACACGTTCCTACATTTTTATTCATTCACAGTTTTATATTTGTTTCGCAGACAGTTTCCCATCAATCTCTCTGTCTATGAATGATGTAAATGATTTTACTTTGCAGAGGATGTGGTGTATGTGTCAGTATCTGTGAGGAATGATGATAGTATGTGTGTAAGGACTGTATTTGGGTTGTGTTTGGGTCTAAGCAGTGCAGTGTTAATGTTTAAAACAGTTGCTGGATGTGGTTTATCCAGAGCTCATTAGATGCTTCAATGTAGGTGGAAAGAGATTTTTTTTATTTATCATTCATGCTGCCAGTTCAATTAGAATCTCTAATTACAATGATTTAAGACAGTTTGAAGAAATATTGCCCATATTTAATCTTACTTTACTTTGAATGTGCAAAAAAACAAAATAATCCTACTTAGTCATTATAAATTAAACAGATTATAAGAAAAACAAACAAAGAAAAAGCAAAACAAAAACATTTACCTGCACATGAAAACAAGCTATGACTTCATTTAAATATTCAAAAAGGAGTGGGAGAAAGTATAATATATTTAATCCCACCCCTTTTCCACACAACAGTCTATCGTTTAGCTCCCTATCGCCACCCCCTTAATCCTGGGGTACCGTTTTTCACCTGTAGATGTCAACTATTTGTGCTGATCTTGCATACTCTGCTGTCATTTGTTATTTCTGTTTTGTTTGGAAGCGCTGATAAGATAGCTGCATCCAGTTTGTGGTCATGGAGAACCACGACGAAGCGTAATTTTGTTTGAGATGTCCTTGTGACGTATGCAAATGACAAATAAAGGCATTCTGATTCTAGCAATATATGAAAAATCAAGTCCTTTCGATCAGTTTACCTCACTTATCTGTGTAAGTTAACCGCATATTGTTTCTCATTGCTCTTGTTTATCTGTTTCATAGACGTGGGAACTGGTTGACCCTTAAACTAAGGAAGTTGATGAAATCGAATAGTCGTGAACAAGTAATTGAACGCCCACCCACACCCACACACTCAGCAACTACTGAGCAGCATCTCACCTGTCACGACAACAACTCCTTCATCAGCTCAGATGGCTCTGGAGGCTCCGCCTCCACCTTGGCAGCTGATGTCATCTCACCCAAACGCAGCAGCAGTGAGTATGAGCGTCTTCAATCCTCTAAATCATCAGCTATTGGCTCGTCACAAGCACAGTCATCAAAGTACCAAGTCATGAGTCATCATCTGAAGGACGTATACAGCTGATAAAACTATCCCCACCACCTCAGCATTTTAAGGGAGATGTAAAAACTTTAATACATTTTTATTCATGTAAAACTGTATAAGGAGGGTAATGCACTGTTTATATCCATCAAACATAATGCAGTATTTCAGGTCTCAGTGTCAGCTTTAATGTAATATCAGAATTGTGTTGTCAGCCATTCTTCCTAATGCATGATGTGTGTGAACTTTCCTTGATATGTCTTTCCTGTGTCTATTCCTCTGTTAATGTGTTTCTTCCTTGCTTCCACCTGTCCTGGCCTCCTCCTACCCCTTGTCTTTCCCTTCCTTTCAAACCTGCCTCCTCCTTTATTCCTCTTACCCTCTGCTTGCTTCTGACCTCTGCTCACCCCCTCATGATCTTTGTCTGTTTTGCATTTGGTTGGACTTTCTGTTAAATAGCTACACTCAAAATGTTTCCCCGTATGAGGAACAGACTGAAGGACAGAGACAAAGTCAAGTCCCTCTTCCGTCGTTCCATGTGTAAGAAACACTGTGGTCCAGTGTCTATGTTAGCCTTGTATTTATTATTTTATGTCACTGCTAACTCAGTAACAGCTTTATTGTTATTTCTTCATCGTGTCACACTGCTAATATAGCCTTACTTTGTGTAGAATTTACTGTGCTGTGCAAACTCTCTGACACCATACTATTATTAATGTGTATATCCACATAGGCCTCATTTCATCCCATGTTACAAATAAAACATTTTGCACAGTGTCTGATTTTTAGGGCTATCTAGGGTATTTTATCAGAACATTAGAGGTCAATAAAATACTGCATTGCAGAATAATGCTGCTGCTACAGCAGTAGTTCTGCTTAGAAGAGACAGCTTGGATAGCTCTTTATTATCAGATGGTCTACGAGAGAAGCAAGCTATCATATAATCTCCACGACTAGTTCACCTCTTTATCCCCTTCCTCATTCACTCCCCACTCCTTTTAATTCCTTCATCCACCGATGCAGCCCTGAGCAGTCTGGTTTACCCTTCACCCCCATCCAAGGAGGAGTGGTGGGCACTCAGTTCACAGCAGCTGGAAGGGTGTGAGGATAATGTGGAGCCAAACAGGGACGACACATTGACCTCATCCCTCACCACATCCATCTTGTCCATTCTCCACCTTCATCCCACCAACGTGCCAAACAATCATCACACCTCAACTCACACCACTGAAACTGTTCCAGATGTGTCTGAGGTCTGGGTGACAGGTAGAGGAATTTCATGAGACACTGTTTTCTTCTTTTTTGTTTAACATCATTTCCATTTGATTCATGTTGTAATGCAGAGAACAGTAGAGCAAACTCAACACACTGCAGTTTTCTAGTCTTTTTTTCATATAATAACGTGTAATTGAAATCTTTTACTTAGAACCTTTACGTGATTTTTCATTGTATATCCATTTATGGTCTTTGCTCCACAGACAAAGACTCAAATGATAGTGCCGTGCCATCTGGATTTGAGGACAACGATGAGCTTCAGAACGACGGTAAAGCCCTCCCGATACTTGCTTAGTGGATTCCACCATCATACAGATGTATTACTAGCTCAGGAATTAGAGTAAATCCATCAAATTGCAATCATGACCTTGTTTTATGTTAATCTCTACGCAGATCACACAAACATCAAGCTGTGTAGATAATTTACTTTTGCTGCCCTCTGCTGGCCATAAATAAACCTTTGTACGTTACATATCACAAGTGTTCAGCTGTTACACTAGTTCTTAGTTGCTTTATCAGTATATATTCATATGTTGAACTTGTTGGGGAGGACCTTGCTATATGCAAAGGCCTTTAGCAACTAAATTAGAAAGAAAATACAAATGTATTCTTTTCCAGAAAACACTCATTTAGGTACAGTTACTAAACAGAAAGTTAAAATCTAAATCTGAATGTACTCTTTTTGAGAAAATGATCTTATTATTAAGCCCATTTCTCAGTAGTACCTGATATGTCTTTATGATCAAAATATTCTAATATAATTAAAGTTATGCTGATATTTGAATGAAAGTTTGATAGTATATAGCATTGAATCATATTGTGTGGTTTTATATATATATATATATATATATATATATATGTATGTAAATAAAAGCCTACATGTAACATTTATTAGCACAGTGCAACATCAGTTAAAATAATAGCATTTGATTTCAACACAGTATCTAGTCATCTGTAATCTATTACATTTCCCAAGTAACCACAAGACTATCTTCTGTTTCAAGGAGTGAATGGCACTCAAAGTCGAGCCCAAAGTGAGAGCAGTGGCGAGTACAGCCTGAGCCTAGAAAATGAGCCTTGGTCAAACGGCAGTAGCCCTGTCCAGAAGCCTCCATCCCGCCGTTTGTTATCCTCCTTCCAGCCACCGAGCGACACCTCCACCCCACAACATAGACAGCA
Source organism: Siphamia roseigaster (assembly GCA_029814505.1). Lineage (NCBI taxonomy): Eukaryota > Metazoa > Chordata > Actinopteri > Kurtiformes > Apogonidae > Siphamia > Siphamia roseigaster. The sequence goes on along the minus strand of JAPTYR010000001.1, from coordinate 22,358,371 downwards.
ACAGAAGCCTTCCACTGCTGCACACAAAGAGAAAGCTTCTACTTTACCCACACAGAAGGAGCCTGGATCCACTCAGGACTTCTGGCTCATAAGGGGCACAAAGAGCATCAAGAGAGGCTCAAGAGGCAAAGCTGTACGTCGATCATCAGATACAGGAGGCAAAGTGACTCAGGGCTTCAATGGGATGAATACAAAGTCAGCCTCCAGCCACGTTGAAACTACCCGAGCTGTAGCATGCTCTCCGATCACAGTTCTGTATGTTCAGGGTAAATCATCTTCGATGTCCGGCTGCCTCAACTGTTTCTCTACCCCACTAAGCAAAGAAGGACAACAGAAAGGGAATAGGTCACCCAAAAGTCTCCCTCGTGCCAGCAGTGTAATTTCCACAGCAGAGGGCTCATCCAGACGTTCTAGTGTCAATAGCGACTGCAGGGTAGCGGGAAAGGTCGATCCTTCACCTATCCTGGTTTCAAAGGAAATCAGTAATCCAGAGAAGCAGGACACAGCAAGTCCAAAACAACAAGCAGTCCCAGAGACCACGAACAGTGAGCTTGAGCCCATTGCCCCAGTCAAACCACCTAGAGACCCAGCAGTTGTTGCCACTGACTGCTCAAACTCTCCAGTGCAGGAGTCACTTTTTGCCTCCTCATTCACTTTCAACTCTGTTTTCTCCAACACAATATTTAGTGATTCTGTAATGAGCACTACAACTAGTTTGGATGCACTTGAAAATAATGAGACCTTCAAACATTTGCATCCACCTTTAGTGCAAAACGGTCAAAGCCTTGAGTCTGTCTGTAACACATCACAAACGCAGCTCAGTGCAGAAAATGGGCAGGGTCTAAATGCACACCATGGAGCTGGACTGAAGGAGAAGGACCAGACACTTGCTATTGCATGAAAACATCTGCTGCATTGTTGAATTATTGTTTCAGTTTGAGGATGCGGATTTGCCCGCAAGGTCAGTTTTCATCATTGTAGCACAATAACATACTTTAAAGTCAGTGTACTGCAATATATTTTACATTTTATTCCACTGATCACAGTAATTCTCAAAGGTGCAATTTTTGTTTTTACGTTGTTTTTTTGTTTGTTTTTTTACACTGCACTCAGTAAATATATTATCAGCTTTTACTTTATATGCAGTAGCTATAGAAAACAAATGTTCCAGCAACTCTGATTTGTTTGTTTGTGCTCGGGTTCTGCATAATGTACTAAATATTTGATGTCTTCCTTTTCCCCTGATAACTAGAGGTATTCTGCAGCATTTGTTGTGCCACAAGTCTGTTTAATTTCACAATCACTATGACAATCCTGTTATTGGTGTTTGCCAAAAGATTTTGTCCTTTTTTTGTCTATTTATGCTCAGATTGTATGTTTAAGTTATTTTCTATGGATTTCTGATTCTTTAATATTGAGCCATAGAGAAGGTGATGTTTATGTGAATGTGTGTGTTTACATGTGCACTTGTTTTACTGGTTCACCTGACTAGAGAAAACCTGGTTATGTCTTACACTTGTGAAGATCTTATCCTGAGATGGTGAGATATCAAAACATACGAGTATAGAGATAACAGAGTATTGGATACTGCCAGAATCGTGGAAACAGGAGAATATTTGAAATAGGACTGTGCTGTATTTGACAGTGTTGTTTATTTTTTAATCTTTCATGCCAATAAAGCCCACAATTCTCATGTGACGTATGGAAGGCCCTGAGACTGGTCCAGTATACTGGTGTGCATCTAAATACATTCAATGTGTAGATATCTTTTAAAAAAATCAAACTTGAGTGCTATTTTCCCTTAAATAAAGACGCCCACTATGCAAAGTCCATCCGATGCGTTGTCATTATTTTAACAGTGCTGAGATGTTGCGGCCCTGCTGCCCTTTCATTGGTTGACAAGTCAGTCACGTGACCATATGCGGAAGTGTATTTTTTTTCTATCGGATAAACAAAACATTCGTAGGAGGTTTTCAGTTGGAGTGGTCCACTGGAGCTGCTTTGGAAGCTTTGTCGTTTAACCGGACGGTTTTATCCGAACTTGTTTGGGACAATGCTCAACGCGGCCGCAGCGGAGAGAAACAAGGAGCCCATCCTGGCGGTGCTCCAGGACAGCGTGAACACCGGGAGACCCCTGCAGGCGCTGGAGATCTCCTCCGGTACCGGGCAGCATGTCACACACTTTGCTCAGGCCCTGCGGAATATAACCTGGCAGCCCTCAGAGTATGACCGTCAGTCTCTAGTCAGGTGAAGGTTTTTACATACCGTTATTCCATAAAATGAAGGAGTAGTAGGCTACAGTTGATGCACGACATTGGTTATGTAACTGAGGTGTTAGACTGCTGGTATTACAACTGTATTTTAGAGGGGGTTTGGTTGGATAATATTACATACTACATACGCATCATAAATAGTGGTGGTGTCTGACAGGCGTTGTTTGCTGGTATATTGTGTGTTTTGTTGGAAAGTGCCTGCATTAACAATCCTTTGTTTTGATTCCATTCCCAGTATAGAAGCATACAGAGCACACTACAGGCTGAATAATGTGAAGCCTGTCATCCACCTGGATGCTTCTCTGCCCTATGAGTACTGGGGAGGCATCCAACCTGAGAGTCTTGACCTGGTCGTAAATATCAACATGATCCACATTTCTCCAATGGCTTGCACAGAGGTAGAACAGAGGACTTTTAGATGGTTATATGAACAATGTGCTTTGTTTGGTCTCATTTGACCCAGGAACATTATCCATCGTTATCATAGCTGAGACTAAATTAAGAGCTTGTAACCAGGGCAACTGCCTCAGCTCTTCACATTCTCAAAAACCCTTCAAAACACCCAACACTGCTTTCAGACTGCAGAGAGAAGTGGCCCAGGTCTTATGTTTTCAATCTGTGAGTCGAATCTTTTTCTTCCACAACAATGTTAATCAATCTCTGAATCAGATCTTTAAAAATGTCATCTTTAATATATGTCACTTTTATGTGTGATCCTGAATCAGATAAAGATGTGACCTTTTTAATGCAGTGTCAGTCTACACTGTCACATCAAAATTTATGTCATTCTACAATAGTGGGGAAAAGTTCACTGACACCCTTAAAATGATAGTCTTAAATATTATGAAATATTTGTGGAAAAATATTTTTTGTCTTTCAAAAGTTGTGGCTGCATTAGACACACACAAATACATTTTTATTTTGTTTTGGGGTATTTTAGTATTGTTAACAAGAAAGAAAAAAAAAACTAAATTCTTGACCATTTCAACATGTCTTGCCCTGGATGAGTTTCATTCATTTTTCATTCTTGCTGAAACATTCAATTTGGACCTCAGCAGAACAGTACACTTGCAGATGGCAGTATGTGTTTGGACAATGGTACAACACTTATTAAGAGTGATTCTTAATGCACTAGCTATATCAAAAATCCATGAGGCTGATTTTGAATGCACTTCTAAAAACTATGAACACTAAAGAGTCAAACAAAGAACTCTTAAGCCAAGCAATACAGCAGTGCAGTGCGAATGTAGCCTATGTTCAATAGAGTTGGTTCAGTAAAGGTGGTAAAATTGTAACTATTAAGTAATGTGTACAAGAGCAAAGCACAATCTTCTGAAATGGTTCAGATCCGTTCTTCACATGACACACTGTTTTCCCTTCATATTGAAGGATCTCTAAACAAGGTTTCTTTAGATCCTTACAAAGTCTTTAACTACAATAATGTGAATTTTTGGGCCCAAAACTGTCATAAATGTGATTCTGACTGGTGATAAATATTGATTAGATTTAATGTTTGTTTGAAACTTGGTAAAAATTAACACAGAACATGGAGCCAGTTCCTTTAAGCTCCTTTGAATTGGGAGCATCTATAAAGGCATTAGATTGATATGGGAAGAGAGAAATGCATAGACCTGCCATGAAAAATAACAAAAAAGCTAAAAGCACATCCTGTCATCACTAATATTGCTCTGTGTTCACACTGAAGGAACCACCAAAGCTTATAAAAATGTCTCATATTGTGTTTATTATGGTCATAAAAGCTTCTTAAAGTCACAACATGCGGCTTGTTTAAACCTGCAGAAACCCTGTGTAGAATAGGAAATAAAATAATTGTTATCGCCTTTACTGTTTTTGGTTTAGCATACCCTTACATATTTCAAAGTATCTATATAAAAAGGTCAATATAAAATACCCAATGTGTTCACAATAATTGGAGGATAAGAGAAAAACTTTGTTTAATATTTACTGATTGCCAGGCCCTTCTTTTCAGCTTCCATAAAGTGAAACTATTGCATCACACACCACTTTCCAATGTCTGCCTCAGGACTTTAGATCTAAATTTTAAAAAAAGACTGAACAAACAAGGCTGTAGTAATTGCATCTCTCACCACTCAACTCCCACTGATGTTAGCGCCTTAAGACATCACTTTTTTTTTTCTTCAAGGGTTTATTCAAAGGAGCTGGAGCAGTGCTAAAGCCACAAGGTCTTCTGCTGACATATGGCGTGAGTGAAAAACCATTTATTTCAAGTCATAAACATGCTCTTAGCATACACATGAAAGTGTTCTAGTATATGCTACATAATGTCTTTTCTTACCATCTGCAGCCCTATGCAATGAATGGTCACATCACCCCACAAAGCAATGTTGACTTTGACTACAGCCTACGGCAAAGGTTGGTGATCCATCTTATGTGAATTTGATGTTGTTCAGGATTTAATTCAGTTATGAGAGTATTTGTGATTGGAACTACACTGTGCGAGTCTTTTGTGTTAAAATCCATTAATCCGGCTAATAAGATCCGTCCTATTATGGCATTAAAATCAGAACTTTACACAGATAATGAGAGTGTTATTGTCATAAAAAAGATGCTGTGATTATAAGAAATGTTGCTTTATCTTGTAGAAACTCAGAGTGGGGCCTCCGGGACATCTCCCTCCTCAGGTCTATAGCAGAAAGAAATGGTTTATTCCTGGAGAAAATGGTATGTACCGCACTGCCTTTGACATGTGTTGAAAGATAAGATTATGGGAATACAGGTTTAAAATATAAACTGATGAAATATTTTTCTTTGTTAGGTGGAAATGCCAGCAAACAACAAGTGTCTTCTGTTCAGGAAGGAGAGTTTGGTGTGACGTGTCCTGTCATTCCTTATTCTGGATTCAGGACTGGAGCAGGATTACCAAACGCCTTAACTTTAACAGGACGCATTGCCAAATTTTCTAGGACTGTTAATACATTATGTTTCCCCATATTCTAAAATACAATTTATCAAAATGAAACAACTTGATCTGAATGTGAAATGAGCTACATTCTTCTCTGCTGCACACGAATGTTAAATCAGTTTTTTGTTTCCTGTGCACAAAGTCCATGCAGATCCAGCCACCTACTCTTTTTTTTTTTCCTTATTCATTTTTTAGAGACTGTCAGAAAACTACCGTGGGAGAAGATACTGAACATAGAATGCACTGGAAATTTCACTTTGAAAGCACACAAACTGTAACAATAAAAACAATGGAATGCCAATGTAAGTGGTGGTGTGAAGAATTTAAATAATCCAGTGTACAATAAACACAATGTACTACAACAAAAAACATAATAAAAAACATAGTATAAACAAAGGTGTCTTTCTTAAGTTTCACAAATTATGCAGTATACAAGCTCACCCACTTGCATGGCTCTGACTATAACTACTTCTATTTTTCAGAATAAAAACAAAAAAATACATATTTGGGGTAGCCTCACAAAGTCAGACCTTTCCGAGGAGTATTCTGGTCTGGTTTCAACTAGGCTATATTTGGGGTTGTTCCTTTTACATAAAAAACACTATCAGGAGTGATATGCGTAAGAATTCTTAGTGGTCAAGCTCAGTGAAAGAGAAAAAATATAGTTATATAACAAAAAATTGTAAAATTCTATTAGAACTTTTAACCCTGAATGGATTCAAGATATGGCAAACTTAGGGCTATCTTAGCCATAGAATTATGAGTTATTAACATTTACCCAGTAAAACTCCTATATAACTGAGAACAATATCCAATTTATATTGTCAGTAAATTACAAAACAAACCACATGCAGGAGTGACAACTGAAGTTTACTTTCTTACATACACTGATGAATTCCTGGGAAAAAAAATCACCTACTTTCAGAAAATTCTGAATAGTATAACTGAATACAATAAACTTCAACATTTAGATATAAATAAAAAAAGATGTGTAACATATTAAGAAAGTGTATTAAATATCAGCTAACTGTTCAAGACAGAAGACTTTAGTATAATATGAAAAATTAGTTCAGAATATGTAGAGAAAACATGAATCAGTAAATGAAATGGACAGAAAAGTCACTGTATAAGAGGATAGACCACTTTACAATGAAAAAGATCATTTTAACATTTAGATTAATGCTCAGGACATATCTGGAATGTAGAAAAACCTGTGTTGTACCTAAAATACAAAATGTTCCCTGTTACATTTAACATGGAATAAAAAAAAGAATTCTTAAATATTGGATTCTGCTCAAAAAGTCTTAAAGTCTTGGGAGTTGTATTATGTATCACAGCCCTTTTTGCCCACAACCTCACGCAGCCTCTTGAGTCTACGTTCAGTTATGGCTCTGATGTAACTATCTGGCTGGATGATTGCCATCCCATCCTGCACTATACCCATTACCAGCAAAGGGTTTTCCTCCACAGTGATGTTGGGGCAGGGACAGCTCCAGTCTATCTTAGCAATAGTTACCTCTAGGTGCTTGGTGTTGAAGAAAGTCAAACCCATCTTTTCATCTCTGAGGACTTCTTCCAGGCTGAAGCGGGCTAACCCAGAGTCCAGATCTTCAACCAGTTCCGTCAGCCGCCCCACAATGGCAAAGTCACTCTGACACAAGCTGGGCACCATTTTCCCCTTTACCCGGCAAGTCTTACATGGTTTCTTTTTTGGTTGTGGACAGTTCACCTCACACTCCTTTTTGGTCTGGAAGCTGTTGGCATTCCCATGGCAACCACCATAGGCAAAGGCTTGGCATTGTTTCATGATGGAATTCCATGCCCACCGAGCCTCCCAGGCTTTACAAGGACCTTGAACAGCAGGTAAGGAACATATTCCCATCCCCTCTCGCTGGCAGGATGCCTTGCATTCCTCAAAAGTCTCAAAACGATTGCGGCTGTCATCACATCCACCATTACTGAAGGCCAAACAGGAAGCCACTTTGCTGTCATAGTACCAGTCCACATGACGCTCTCCACTGCATGTTCTCAGGTCCACCTCAGCCAAGCAATCGGCTGGAGAGAACGGCCGCCCCATTGGCATCTCTGGGTCTTCAGAGAAATCATCATCTGCCCTGCGGATGACAGATAGTGGGTAGTCTGCACGAAGAACCCCTGCTGAATTCCTTGCAATACAGGTGTAGATACCTGTATCCCACACCTGAGCATTGTAAATGACCAGTTGTCCTATGTTGGTTATAACCACATTGCCATACATCTGGTCAGGTCTCATAACCAGCCGCTCTCGCCGTTCACTCTGTTTCTCCCATGTGACATCCGGTCTGGGGACTCCAATAACATCGCAGTGGAAGTTGACGGTGCCTCCAACATAGATGGACTGGTGGTGAGGGTTGGAGTACAGAGTGGGGGGCATTGGGTCCTCTTGGGATGATGTAGGGGTGGGGTGAGCTGTGGTGTCCTGAGGCAATGGACTGGTGTGGGGCCCAGCAAGGTAAAAGCGGCAGGCAACCACAGTTAAAGTGACCCCCCGGATACAGGCCTCTGCATCCATGTAGCAGCGGTTGAAATAGGTAAGGCCATCTGACGCACAGGTGAAGTTGGGCTCTTTCTCACAACGGTCCTGACATTTGCAGATGGGTTGGCCATCCCAGATGTCACAGGTTGCTCCCTGCTGGCTGCAGATAAAGCCATCGCACGTAGCTGTGGAGCTGGAGTCAGAGTCTCCCTTCCCTCCACCTGGCTGGGCTGAGGTGCCATCAGAGAAACGTGCAGCCACACAGCTGTTGAGGCCACACACGTTGGTGCAGCATTTCTCAAAGTCAGCACAGTCCTGCATACACAAAATGCACAAAGCAGTATTTGGATGGTAAATTAAAATGCAAACAAACCAACAGTGAATGTTTAATCATTCTCTAAATACCAACAGTAGTGAGAAAACAAAAACATCACCACCTCATCGACGTTACATTCTCTCTCGCAGGTGCTTTGCGCATCAACCCAGAGATTGGAATTCAGTTTATTAGGACAAAGTCCTTCGTGTTCAACTTTGGTTCCTGCCACACTTGCACTTCGGGAAGGACCATGTGTTTTGCAAACCAAGATGATGAAAAAATATGCTCGTATCCATCCTACTCGTCTATTTGATTCGGTTGCATTTTGCAAAGGTTTATCTTTTATATCCTCCAGGAATTTATACATTGTTGCTTTTTTGCATGAGCCACCCTATTATAAATTCCATAACTCATCCAGCTCTGCAAATTTTGAAGAAAAATGTCGATATTATAAGTGGTCATCCGTTTTGCGCGTAAACATTTTGGAAACAAGCGTCAGTGTGCTGCGCGCAAAGAGGAGAGCTGCAGCATTCCCAACAATCAAGACGGATTCCCAATACACCGGCCATCTACCAAAAAAAGTATATTCCTGAAATTAAGTTCTTTTCAAAATGATCCAACTTCTCGGCTGCACGAACTACTTGCTTTGATTTTCAAAACAGAGAAAGAAACATGGACCAAAAGCTCATAAAGGTCGTTTTTCCTCCGAACAGCGATAGAAGCGAACGAAACTGCACAATGAGAGTTGACGACGCAACATCAGCCTTTCAGAGTGTGAATGGAGGTGGAAAGGGCAGCCCCCCTGACCGCCCCCATGCTCGTCCAGAGTCTGAAACTTTTATGAAGCAACACCATGCGCTCAGCAACTGGACAAACACTGTAAAAACATCAAAGAAAACGTGGCCCAGGAGTGGCAAGCTGTCCCAACAACTTTGCGCATAGACGTACACATTCCGGTGAGAAATACAAGGTTAAATGTGTCCAGACTGAACATACAGAGGTGTAATTCATTTAAAGAGGTCATAAGTATAAGGGAAGAAAAATGACCAAATAAGAAATAAATGAATGAATTCATGAATAAATGTTTAAATAAATACATAAATGCAGAAATAAATGTATAAATAGTTAAATGCGTATGTTTTATTTCCATATTTTAATATTTATTTCCTCAATTATGCATGTTTTTATTGATATATTTATTCATGTAGCCTATATATTTATTTCTGCATTTATTTATTTATTCAAGTATTTATTTATCTATACATTTATTTATTCATTTATTTATTATTTAGACATTTTTCGTCCCTCATAATAAGCCCTATTCTCTCTCTCTACCTCCCTCTCTCTCATA
>JAPTYR010000001.1:22334158-22344454 GCA_029814505.1 Siphamia roseigaster | reverse complement strand
GACGAAGGGTGGAGGACAAGGGGAAAGGTAAAGGGGTAGATGAAGGGGGAAGACAATGAAATGAGATTGGGCCTTAGTCTGGCCTCAAACAGATGGGGTACGTTTGTAAAACTGCTGGAACTCTCCTTTAAAACATATTTTCAATATTTCTGAGGTAAAACAGATCAAACATAAACTGGTATACCTCATCAATTTCCCGGATCCAGCGGTCAATGCCATCAAATGACCAGCCATTAGTTATGTCATAGACAAGCAGGATACCCTGTACAATTGAAATCAATAATGTAAAAATAAGTTTACAAGAAATTGAAAATTACACACATTAATAGTTTGATGGATCCTAACCTGTGCCCCCCGGGAGTAAGATCTGAAGATGGTGCAGAATCTGCCTTGCCCTGAGGTATCCCTGTAAGCACATACACCCAAACTGAAACAGTGCAACAACATATTGCAGATACAATTATTGCTGCTGCAACCGCTACAATACAATTACCATAATTCTAGTTTCACTCTTCTCCCATCCAGCAGAATTGTAGTTGTTTTGTAATCAATGCCTGGAATTGTATACATTGGTAACGTCGGTTAATATAAAGTTTATATGTAATTTACAAACAAAATGGACCCATCACAGCCACTTACCACTACTGTAGGCATAGGGAGATTCCACTGATCCATCTTGCAAACTTTCTAAGATTTCTCCCTTCCCAACGTCGCTGTCTCCCACCAAAAGAAACTTCAGGAGATAGTCATAACTTTTGACAGGACTGCTCTGTGTTCCCATCATCCCACGCATTGGATCCGATTCACAGAGAGCTTTATAAGCTCCCCTGAACACTGTTTAGGGCAAAGGGCAAACCAAACGGTTCCCACCAATGGTCGCTAGACAAAGATCTTTGACGTTAGCTTCACAGCTAACTAGCTGGAGCACAACTACCGATTTATATTAATTATATTTGTCTATGCGTTTTATTTTGCGGAGTGGCTATTTAGCGAATCAGCGAACTGTGATACTTATTTTTAAAAATTATTTAATAGTAGTAGAGAGGATGCTACAACCAATGACAAAATTATGTTTGCGTATATATAAACAATCAAAACAATCTAAGCTATTAGCTAGCTGTTAGCTAGCCAGCTAATCCAAACGACATTAACGCATTGTCGCACTTACAATAGTAACACAATAGAAAGGATATGGGCTCGTACAACATAAAAATACACTCAGCTTAATGTAGCGCGAATTTTTTGTTTCTTCATGAAGAAAAAACTCTAAAATGAAGCATATTTATCCATGTACTGGTATTGACTCTTACAACCTCCCAACAACGAACAATGTAACTTCCTGGTTGTGACGTCACCTTTTACGCAATATCCGGAGTTCGCCCAAGTTCTACCGGAAAATGTGAAAATCCTTTTACATTTATGAACTTTAAAGAAGCGTAAACTAATCTAAAAAAAACAATAAGATTGTGCCATAATTTTAACATTTTCATATATCCTTTATTTATGCATTTATTAACCTTTTGTTTTTTAGATTTTCCTTCTTTACTTTGTTATTTTCTTTTTTTCCTTTAATATTTGACAGTGTACTTACTGTTCTCGACGTCACTGTATTAACCAAAATACATTCTAATACATTATTTTTTAAATAATTACCAATGCATACTAATCTTTTAGTTCATTTATTTATTTGGTTTTGTTTCAATGGCATATTTTCTGTTCATAAATTTTGTTGAAATCTGTTTGATTTCAAATTATGTTGATTATTAGAATGTATTATTTTACTTTTTTTCCCTTAAGCACATTTTTAACACATTCTCACAGCACCTGCATGTACAGAAATGTATATACTGTTTTATTAATGTTGTTTTTATCCCTCTGGCCAAACTGGTCTTAGGAATATCGTTAATGAGTGAAATAACTGAATGAAATATTGTTTGTTGATTTCATTTAAAAACTTTAATCTGACATATTATATTGTTGGTTGGTAAGAGATGACATGTCAAAAAAGGATAAGTATGAATATTATTGGTCTATCTTTTTTTGTTTTTTTTTTTTTGCAGCTGTGGAAATGACCCCTTGATTGCAGACTACAAAGCCAGGTGTAACTCCTGTTCTGCTTCGCTTATTTACCTAAGGACTGTTGTGAGAGGAACCAGCTGGTAATGGAAATGGGTTTGATGTATGCTAGTCTTTTAATAGTGCTGTGTTTTATCGACGCTTCTCAATCAAGGAGTTCATCTCAGTCTGATCCTCTTGGCTCTGATCCTGAGCAAGAGTGGAATAAATTGGCAAAAGCACTTGAAGATGAGAGCACACTTGCTCATGGACTCAGAAGTAAGCCAAGCAGTGGGTCATCTGCAGCTGAACAAAGAGAGGTTCCTTCATATGTCACTGTCTCTGCTGACATGGTTCGGAAATATATGTTCAAGCCAGAGAAGGGATTCAGATCCCTTCCTCATTCAGTTGTGGAACTATTGCATGCAACTCCTCCTGCTTCCCTGTCACTACCAGCAAACCCAAAGAAGAATGTTGAAATGTTGTGCCATATTGACGGAATGTATGTGAGAGTCAAGAGGGAGCTTTTTAACAACAGATATGCATACAGACTCTTGAAACTGGGTACCTGTCCTGTCAATAAAGCTGACAAAGACTATTACTACCTCCTCTACCCCTTAAAAGCAGATTGTGGCTTCAAAACAGAGGTTGGTAATTGTTCTTTAATCCCAATTTTTTACAAACTACCCACTAATTTACTGGTGTTCTCCAGTCTACCGCAGATACTATGAACATTGATATAACTCTGCACTATGAACCACCCCAATCCAATGACCGTTGGGTTCGTTTGAGGGAGATGCCGTTCACCATTTCCTTGCAGTGTAAATATCACAGGTATATTCACTACACACTGTATAGTTTGCATTCAGTGTTGCGTTATGACAAATGAGGTGGCAAAATACTCCAGTCATTTGACACACGTTATATGTAACAGTGTAATTTAAGGTATTCTGGTCAGACTTCAGCATGCTGTAGATATGCCTTCGACATAGGCTGTTTTGTCTCCAAAATGTTACTGATACAGTTGCATTTGTAATAACTGAGTCTTTTACAGGTGGTTTCATTCTTACATGATTGGTTTCCATCCCAAGCTGATGGGAGGAACAGTTTTCAAAAAACTCTCACAGAAGAGCGGTTTTCTTCTCATTGCTCAAGATGGTATGTATTTCCAATTATTTTCAATGAAAGTTATTCAAATGCCAGTTTTGAGATTTTGTTTTTCAGAATCAACAGTTTGTATAACTTCTTGGAAAAAATGGGGTTTTGTTAATTTAAGTTTTCTTTCTATTAAAGCATGTTAAGCAAGTACTGGTGTTGTGCCACATTTTTGCCTCACATTTGAACACATGGCAATCCTGATGGCTTTTACAAGTCACTTTGATAACGTCACACAAAATGTTACCAAGCAAGTAATCTGAGGGGTTTTTCAGGAAAGGGACATCTAGTTTTCTTCATGGCAGGAATTCAGTGCAAGGGTGAGGTATCTATAAAGCTCTTCAGAAGAAAGTGACCGTATAAAAAAGGCAATTAAGTGAGTTTTGAGAAACACTTTGTACAAACTTTTTGAGAAACACTTTGTACAAACGTTTATTGATGATCCTTTTTTGCTGTGAATGTCTGCCAAGACATTTTACAAGCACTTGAGAAAGCATTCTTCACACAAGCAAAAAATAAATAAATGTATACATATATGCTCAACACATTCAGGTATTTGTGTTCAGAGCACCTGCATATTTTTGATACAAAATTTAGCTGAAATGTCAAACATGTCTTCTGGTAACTATTTTTGAATCAGCATCAGGAAATAAACTCATTGGATCCAAAGTCTACACCTTGGGGCAGACCATGTACTTCGAGGCCAGAAGATCTGACGTCGCTGCAGTTTCTGATGATGAGAGGATTTACATCAACAAATGTTCTGTCACAACATCCCCAGACCCCAACTCAAGTCCTAAAGCAATAGTTATCGACCAGCAAGGGTAAGGTTTGTTTCTTTTCAATATAAAAATGCGTGACTTTCGCAGAGGTAGTGAACTTGGGTATTGTCTCTATTTGTAGCTGTATGACAGATGGCAAGCTGACAAGACGGTCACGTTTCCTCGCTTGTCCCTCGAAGAAGATGCAGAGGTTCAGCTTGGGTACCTTTATTTTTAACGACACAATTTCTGGTACAACATCACAGGTCTGTCAGAATGAGGTGGTACAGAGTTATGTATTCCCATACAGAAATTAATCATCTGTGATACAGTTTTTTTTTTTTTTTAGCAATTCTTCATTCACTGTGACATCGCTATTGGCAAACTTGAGCCAACCCAGACGTCAAAGGCTTGTAATTATGATTTTTCCACCAGAACGTGAGTGATTTTTGGACACAAGACTCTTTATTTTATTGACTTGGTAGAAGTCTGTTCTGTTAACATTATGTCTGTGGTTTAGGTGGAAGGAGCTATACGGTGACGATGCTGTATGTGCCTGCTGTGAAGAATCCACCTGCGTAGCACAGACTATGGGTAATCTTTTTTTTAAACAGCTCGTTAATTATAGGAAAAGGTGGAAATGGAACAGTTGAAAGATGAATTGACTTCAGCATCATGGTTATTTATTTACTTTTTGTGTTCTATATTTACAGCTTCTGAGAATACAGACCCCAGCATGTATACTTGGAAAGTTGACTTTGAGGATGGAAATGTGAGCTCCTTGGATACTGAAACCTCTAAAGGCCAGGACTCTACTGGGGAAGACTACACAGACTTTGAAAACTACTGGGAAGATTAATATTAAATGAAATGTAAATTGAAATAAAATGGCTTGGTTCTTAACTTTATCCATGACTTATTGTGTAATTGATCTTTGAGTAAAATAACTTAATATTAAAAACTTCAATTTAATGTTTTCTCTAATGAAAACCTCTTGCACTGTCATTTCATTTAACATAATCATTTATCAGCATATTGGCGTTTCTAAGCATCTCCTGGAAATGCATTAGAGCATTTCTGTAAATACACTTGTGTGCCACCAGGGGATGGAAGAGATTCACTGGCTCACCCTGCACACATTCAGCTGGGAGTTGTATGATATCTTGTGTTAAAGGGTTTCCTATCAGAACATGGTACAACTGTTTTGTTTCAAGGCTATGTCCTATGAAGGCCAGCAAATCCTGTAGCCTATAAGCTACAAAGTGAGGTTTCCACACAGAGGGGTCTTTGGTTAAAAGAAGATGCATTAGTGCAATTTTGAAATGAAAATCCTTCAGCGTGCTACTTCCTGATAGCACGGTCTGTCTCTTGTGAAGGAAATGAGCAATTTCTAGAACCTGAATGTGGCATGCATCGTCAGGCAGGCGTTGAGAAATATGCTCTAAGAAACGATCTTCATAGGAGATCAGAGAAAGTGTCCAGAAAGTATCCAGTTTGATAGGGGAATACGGTGTAATACAGTAATGAACATCTGTGTTGAATTTAACCACAGGATTCATACAGAAATATATTTTCTTCCCAGATCTGAATCGAACTACCAGAGACCCTACAGCATCAGTTCTGCAAATGTCAAGCTCAAACTCGTACTTATGTGAAATGAGTGCCCATGCTTGTGTTATGGTGCTCTGAAACCACCTGGAAACCTGCAACTTGGACAGAAAAGGAGAGTTCTTTTGGCAGAGCAGTCCATCGTAAGCATCTGCTATCTCAGTCTCTATCTTTTGACTGTCACAGTGAAGCAGGCAAACCATATCCTCTGCATCAGAAGTCTGACAATGGCAGCCATTTTGGATCTTTTTATTTTCCACTAGTTTTATTTGACCACAAATTTGCATATTGAGGAGTATGTCACTTATCTGGTTCTTCCAAGGAAGACACTTGAAAGAGTATGGCTCTGGTGGGCTTAAGGAAACATGGATAGTATACGCATCTACCATCTCAACATCCTCGATCGTCATATCGCAATTTTTCTCACATATTGTTCTCATGGCTTCCAGTAAGTCACTTGTAAATCCATCCAAAAATTCAGCCACCATCTCCTCCTTAGTGGATGTGACTTGAACACATTTAGAGTGAAAGTGCTGTAGAGTGTTGCTGTCTGGTAGAGACACGTCATCACTGTAAGTCACCAACAAAGGAATCCCTTTATTGTCTCTCATTTGGGAGTTTTTCCCCATGTATTTCCAAAAAAAGTGGATTAGTGACACAACAGATAACATGTTCCATATGTACCAGAGGTAATCCGCCTCCTCCTCAACAACAGCCTTTTTTGAAGTTTGGGTTTCTGATGTCTTGGTGTTCTGGCGAGGCACTTCTTTTGCCTTTGTACTTTCTTGTTGCCATTGTGATGTGCTCAGGTCTCTTAAGCGACCGTCATTTTGAATGTCTTCTCTCTGATTCAGGTGCTCGTAAAGGTGCAAATTCTTGTTTACCATTTGATTATCATCATGGTCGGTCTGTGAAGTCTCAGGGTGCATTTTGACTTCATGAAGATGCAGATCCACATCTATAAAATGTTCATCTTCTAGTAATTTGTGATCATTAACATTGACTTCTGAGAGCGGTGCAGCATTATTTTCAGTGACATGCTGGTCTGATTCTTTTATTTGATCGTTTTGTTCTCCATCCACACTTTTTGCACCATTTTTTGCTTCTTTATCATCAGTGTGCATCTCTGTCTGACTTCCAGAAGCCATTTCCTGGTCCAGTTTCTTTCCTTCTCTAAGCAGCTGCTCCTCATGTGTTTGCATCCCTATTGTTGTCATAGGATCCCGTTCCTCAAGCCCAGGGTCATTTTTTGGACTCATGAGGAGACCCAGAGCCACTACAAACACTCGCAGGAAAGTATCTTGCATTATTACAGCCTGTGAAAAATTGTTACAAATTGTGTCAGTGCTTGTGAGGAACGTACAAAAGGGCCTGGCCAAGCAAAAGTGAACATAAGGGTCAATTTCTTTTTTTCTCAAACTATTTTTGATTACTCAGCATGAAATATGTATATCTAGTTTCTAAACCTGTTTAATTTTTACCTGAATTATAACTGAATATAAGAAAAGAGATGAACAGTAAGGGTTGTAAATGAATGTATACAGGACACATTCAGAATGTAAATAATGTGGAAATAATTGTTCAAAATGTATCCCTGTCTAATCTTATATTTCATGAAAAATATAACTATTTTGAATGTTACTTAAAAAAAAACTTAACTATAGTAATGAACCATATGTGACCAATCTTGATCTAATCTTTGATTATGATTATGATGCATCACACTGAACAAAGACTTCACTTCATTACTTTTTTGGATTCTCACTCCGTTACCATGAATTAATGTCCTTTGAAACTAAAATGGAAGTGGTATCACTTATTTTAGGGTATGCTAAATATTTGCACTGTCCTTGAGGAGCAGCACTCCCCCCAAACTTGAATAACCGTTGAATATTTTTCTTCACTCCCATTACTTTATCAATGATGATAAATTCATGATTTTAATATTTAGTTATTTCTTAATGGCTTGTTAAAGTACTTGCTTAGTCCTACAATTGTAAAGTTGCTGCTGAATTAATTTTTAAAAACATATGAAATGATTATAGTATTGATACACAGTGCTTTCTCACTCCATTACTCACTTGGCCAAGCCCAAAAATGAAAGCAATTACATAGATTACAATATTGTAAGAAATGTTCCCTCAGGTATATTTCACAAATTATGTTAAGTGAGAAAGAACCTTTTCCCTCAACATCAGTTCAAAATGTCAAAATGCTACAATCATATTCTTTATCCAAGACAATTTATGACTACATATGCAATCAAAACAACAGAACAAAGTGTACACACCTGAAAGAATGAGCAGTTTTCTCACTACAGCAGGGTTCTGGTGATCTGTGAACAGTGTAGGTATGAATAAGGAAGCTAGAAGTTAACCTTGCACAGCCACAGCTCAGTGGTTTTCTTCCTATTTTAGATGTAGTGTACAATATCTTTCGTCACGTATTTCCTGCACATGCTCTGCTGTGACACTTTCATCAGTAACCCGTTGAAAAACTTCCTGTATGTTTATGCACATGCTCATAAAGCTCTAAAATGAACCGTCCACATTGTTCCTCAACAGTATAAATTAATGCACTCTGACTTGAACAATAATATGAAAGACATTAGTTTTGTACAAACAAAAGCTTGTTGCAAATGGTTTTCAGTCAGTGAATAGGAGAAAAAAAAAAAGAAAATATATCAATGGTACATCAGGAACGCAAAAAAGACAAAGCAATATGAACACCTGGCTCCTTTTATCCTTTCGTGGACTTCTAACTGGTTTGTCCAGCTTTACTCCATTCAGTGAGTGCGGTGGACTTTAAAGGTCATGTGAAAAAAAACAGTGATTACAGAATTTTATTTTGCATGAAACATTAGCTCTTGATTTATTTGATTCTAAAAAGAAGGTAAGTCTTCATCTGAACAACCAAATTTTCCAACCAGAGGTACAGGCATTTGAATGGACCAATTGTTTTTGCATGTCTGAAGTGGTTGAGCTACAGCTGAACACGCTACATCTACACTGTATATTTACAAGTTAGAAAAATGGATGTGAATTGTTGAATTAAAAACAAGGCAAGTATTTTCTACACCTTACATTAAGTGTACTTTTGGAAAATCGTGAGTTGAAAATCTTTTGTTACATCACATTGCACAAAGGTGTCTGTGAAGGGAGGGGCCTGATGACAGATGATGCGTAGGCATTAAACATCACAGGGAGTTCCAGAAACACCTTTGAGCCAGTCAGACGTACAATATTTAGTTACATAAAGAACCACAAGATACTTGCAATGGATATTGTCATTTTTTAATTTTTTCATCACTACTTTACTCATCTACAAATAGGTGAGTGCATTTTTTTCCAGTGTTACTTCTACCATCACTCAAACCATTAAATTGTTCTATTTTCTAATAGGCTTTGCTTTATTTTCTAAAACATCCACATTCAAAAATATGAAAGAAATGTTAATTTTTATTATTTATCACATTTTCATATATCTGAAATCAGTGATTGACCACCCATTGTATATCATGTGTTTAATCTACACTATTCTTTTAGTTTTAACGAAGTTGATGTTTTAATATTCCATTTAAAATTCTATGTTCTCTTTAATATTTTAACACTATGTGCCAGAGTTTTTTTTGTTTCAATATTAAATTTCTATAACAAAGCTGCCTGTTTCATTCGGTTCTGTTACTTGTCACAATATTGCAACTTTTTACTTGAAGGGTCAATCTTTATTCTGTTTTTATAACTTGTCTTTAAGTTGTTTTTTTGGTTTGTTTTAAGCATTTTGAGTTACTCTGTGTATAAATTGTGCTATACTTGCCTTACAGACTTATTCACATTGTAACTAAGGATTCAAGAAATCTCTCAAGATGGATAAGTTTCGTATGATGTTCCAGTTCCTCCAGTCCAACCAGGAGTCTTTTATGAATGGGATCTGTGGTATCATGGCACTGGCTAGTGCTCAGATGTATTCTGCCTTTGAGTTCAACTGTCCCTGTATGCCAGAATACAATTATACCTATGGAATTGGACTGCTTATTATTCCACCCATATGGTTCTTTTTGTTGGGTTTTGTGCTGAACAATAATGTGTCCGTGCTTGCAGAAGAGTGGAAAAGACCAACAGGCAGTCGGAGCAAGGATCCAACAATCCTTCGCTACATGTTCTGTTCCATCACACAGAGATCTTTGATAGCACCTGCAGTGTGGGTGTCTGTTACCCTCATGGATGGAAAGAGCTTCATCTGTGCTTTCAGTGTCAACCTGGATATTGATAGATTTGGGAATTTCAGCATCATGACAGGATTGTCAGAGATGGAGAGGATCAAACAACTGGCAAAGATTCCCTGTAAAGACTTGGTGGAGAGTCAGGAAATGCGAATAGCAGCATCGCGATACATCAAGTGTATATCACAGGTAGCCTCTTCTGTGTTTTCATTCTCTGTTCACTAAATCGTTCATTCATGTGAGGTCGTTCTCAGATTGTTCTTAGATGGCAGACCCTCAACTTCTTGGGTCAACAGTCCTTCAAAATCTATACACATCAAGTTGCAGAATTGAAAAACAAGCATTTTGGTGCTCATTGGAAGTCTGTAAGGTGAATAGCTCAAAAGATGTGTCTGAAATTATATTTTGACCTTTATTTTGACCTTTGACCTAGAGTCTTCAAATTTGTCCTTCAAGGTTCTGATGTCAATGCACATCAACAGTGAGAGCAAAAAG
>JAPTYR010000001.1:22316569-22327344 GCA_029814505.1 Siphamia roseigaster | reverse complement strand
CCCCCTGCACACATACTCCCAACTGCCACTTACTTCCATCCCCCCAGTGCTTACACTCACACACTCTCTTTACCCATCACCCCTATACGGTCTGTGAAACAGATGGTGGTGTGGCAAAAGTTCTGTCTGTCCTCCATGTTTGTCTTGTTCACAGCCAATTAACATCCAGCCCTATGAGAGCCTCTGTTGCCACCACAGTGCAAGTCACAGCTCCTTGGGCACATCCAAACACCAGGCATTATGCTTAGAACTCCTTAAGAAATATTTATCAACCAGTGAATAAGCCACAATCACTCTGACACTTTTAGACATATAAGGGATGACACACCAGTACTGTAAATAATGTCTGGCTCTTACTTTGTACAAGATATTAGACAGTAAAAAATATTATAATACAAAAGATAATTCTTTAACTTCTCACTTATCTCACAAAAGTGAACTTGTCAAAAGTGAACTGTCAATACTAACTAATTTACGCATTACATATACTGTAGGTCTTCTGGGAAAGTAAACACTGATGAAAGTTGCAAAACAGGAAAAGCAAATAGTTTGCTATTTTGTCATGGGACTCTCACACACACTCTGTAAAAAAGAAAAGCACAAGTGGTGGTGTATGTATGTGAATACGGTTTTGTAAAGTCGACTTGGCATTTAAGTTTGTAATCTCTATCTGCATGTGGCAGGATGCCTGTGTGGTTTGGGTTCTCAGCGCTCTGAACAGTACTGCAGCATGGCGTCTGACATCTACCACCTTCCGCTCAATGTGTACGTCATTGTGCTGGGCATCGGCCTCTTTGTCTTCATGCTCAGCCTCATCTTCTGCTGCTACCTTTTCAGGTAGGTGGAGGCTGTGTGGAAAGGAAATGTAGTGGATGACATCTGGAGAGGAAGTGAGATAGGCACGGAGGAAATGTGGGGGAAGAAGCACAAAATAGAAGAGACATGGCCCCAGACTAAGAAAGCAAAACAGACAGAAGAGGAAGCATTTTAGTGTGGAACAAAAAGTTAAGTGTTTTATAATTATCTTAAAACTGTTACAACCCAGAGCTACTGTTGTGACAGTCCATAAATGATTTTTTTCCCCCTGATTTATCTCCATTTATATTTGACTATCATGCTCAGTATTTATCATTCTTAAGTAAAAATCAGATATTTTCCTATAATTTACAGATCATGATTGATGTCCATAAAAGCTCAAATTAAAGATGAATGTTATAGAGAATGTAAACAGAGAATATTGGAAAACTGTTTTGGGTTTGTTTTTCACAGTTAAATATATCAATAGCTGAACATAAAATGTGTTAATTTATTTCTATGTAAATTCTGCCTTTTTTTATAAAATGCTCTGTGACCATATTCTACAAAGTAGTCGTCCTTTCCACAGACTTGAATAAGAAAATGTTGAAAATATGTTAAACTGAAACAAGTAAATACTATGAGTGTTTTATTTACAGTGTAAGAAATGAACAAGTAATTTCACTGAGTAAATACCAACAAATGCATTGCAGTTTGGTTCAACTTATCTTGAAAATCCACAATGGGACTGAGCTGAGCTGTCAAGTAATGATATCATAGCTCAAAATACCTGTAAATCAAAACGGGATCCAATCACCATGCAGAAGCTCAGCGTCCAGGCCACCTGAAGCCCCACCCACAGCTCCATTCACCCCCAGAGATGCTGAGCATCCAGGGGCAGGACAAAATCTTGGCATTTATTCAATGACTGTTGAATTCTGAGGCGATGAAAAAAAACTGCGTGATTCAGTTCCATTGAATCCTGTGGACGCCGAGCTTCAACAGGAAAATGCATTGAAGAAAATGGCATTATGGCATGGGAATGTATGAGAAGTGAACAACATCGGATCAGCTGATTTGTGATAAGGAGCTGATTCTGAATGAATTCATCAATACATTTTTGACCATTTAATTTATGCCATTTTAGGGGAAGCTGAGCTTCCCTTACAGTCTTAGAGAAATCACCACTGGTCCATCCACTGTCTTGAATCCAACTCCAATTTTACTGGTGAAACAATGTTGTAGATAATGACAGCGTTTCCACGTCCACTACGGAGCCTCTGAACGTTCAAATGGGTCATATCTGATGACCATGAAAGCATGACAAACTGTATTTTACACCAATTATTTACATGAATTGAAATGATTAATGGATCAACAATAATGTAACTTTTTATATGAGTAAATTATTTTGGATATTTGGATTTTTATAGGTTAAGAATAAAATCCTAGTTTGTGTTAATCAAAGAAAATAGTACAGGTAAATTTTTAAATACTAGAATAGATCAATTGGAAAACTATATTTTGTTTGCACACACATGTGCCATTGTTTCAGGACTATTTCAAAGATGAGTCAAAGAGCTGATGAATCAAATCTATTAGATGTATAAATATTTCCAACCTAAAAATATGCAGTATCAGTTGCATACATCAGCACATTTTTAGCTAGTCAGAAATGTCTAATTAAGGAATAATTTGTAAACTAGCCTCTAAAGCTGCATGGTAGTGATACGTTTATTACCTCCGCCCAGGAGGTTATGTGATAATTCAATTTGTATGTGCGTTTGCATGTGCGTTTGTTCGCTGTAATTCTGCAGCATGCCACCAGGGGGTGGAGGTTTGCACTCTGAGTGCTTTCTAGTTTAAAAAAAATGGACAAAGCATGGAATACACTGTAAAAAGACACAATTATACGATCATGGATTTAAGCAGTAGCATTTAAAGGTCCAAGGTCTAAGAATTAAGGGGGGTTTGGGGCAATGCATGTGCAGAAATTAAATAGAATATTCGTGAATAAGTGTATGAAATAAAACTATGAGTTGTGTTTTTAATACCTTAGAACAAGCTATTTATGTGTGGATTCACAAAATAGACTTTATAGCTAGTCATACCTGACTTTATTATTTTATTATTATTATTATCATTATCATCATCATCATCATTTATTGCCTCACAGCTTTCTGGGAAATTCCTTGGAAATTGGCCCAGTAGTTTTTGTGTAAAGTTGCTGACAAAACAGACAAATGAACAAAAAACCCGAACAAAAAAACAAGTGGTGCCTGACACAGCAAACCCCTCCCCCATTGCACACATTTTACCTGGTTTGCCCCATCGCTTATCATTGTGAAAATGCATTTTTTGAGACTGCGACTTTTGACCTACATTCACCAAAATCTAACGGGATTTATTCTAGACCACCTTGCACCTATTCTGAAAATTTCATGGAAATTGGTCCAGTAGTTTTAGTGTAAATTTGCGGTCAAACAGACAGACATACAAAAAAAAAACAAAAAACCCCAAACAACTCAAACAATACTCCTCTCCCCTTTTGGGGGATGGGGTGACAAACAGAACAAACTCCAGCCTTATTTGAGGGTTAGGAGAGGTGTATTTGGATGGTTGCTTAACTTCACTCCGAGATGTCACTAAATATCAAAAACTATCGGTTTTATATGCTGTGGTGGCTGGTAATTACATAGAATAATATATGGAGAGTTGGATGTTGAGGAACTTGTCTGTTGAGGCCTTAATATGTGTAAAGCAGTGTTTTTCAACCTTGGAGTTGGGACCCCTTGCCTGGAATTTAAATGGGGTCCCCTGATATTTCTAGTAATTGCTAAAAAAACAAAATGCTAATAAAAAAATATATGGTGAGTTGACAGAGACAATCTCAATCCATAAAACATCTCAAACTGAGTCTGGAACTGAAGCACTGTGGTACCATTTTTCTGTCAAATGTTCATTGTGGTCTGTTTCAGATGCTGCAACTCTTTCATAATTCATAGTTTGAATTATTTTTTTGTTCAGTATTAATTTGCAGGTTTGTAAATACAAGCTGGACTGACTGTACATATCCTGACCCAAGAAAATAAAAATTCTCACTTTGCTCTGTAATCTACACCTGGCTTTTCTGTTTCCGTCCATACTGTAATAATATACATTATATAGACTAAATGTCATTTAAAATTAACACTTATTTGCAGCATAGTATAGCAAACTATTACATGATCCAAAATTAATTTGAGGAATGAAATTAAAGATATTTGTGATGTTAAAATGGGGTCACAGGATGGGGTTCCGACTGTCACTCTTGGGTATTTTACAGGGTTTCTTCTCTGTATTGTGATTTAAGGTCTTGATGTACATTTATGGAGGGTTTTGAGGTAATCATATATTATGATCGAAGCTATACAAGTCCAACCTAGTTGAACTGAATAGTTAAGATTGACTTATTGATTCTTAATTAACTAAATTTGCACATGCATTCTGACCCATTTTTAAATATAGTCCATTTTGATTATTTGTAGAGGACTTATTCATTGCTGAGTAAGTGGTGTGGTTTAAGTTCCAGTTGATACTGCAGTGGATTCTACCACACAGATGTTGTCATCTCTCTCTCCCTCTCTCTCTCTCTGTGTCTTTCAGGTTGAAACAACAAGGAACCAGAGAGCAGTTCAGCTACAATGAGGTAGGTCCAGTATCTGCGGTATCTTTCACCATGCCTGCACATGTAGCACCCACTTCTGAGGCCGGTTATAAATACTACTTACTATACTATGTCACACTGTTGTTGTCAGCTGTGAAACTTAACACTGCTCTTTATAGATGACCTTGACTTCATCTGTGTCATTACCTACACTGTTAATCCAGTTCCAGTGGGAAAAGATCTGATATGGTACACAGGTAGTGACAGGGTGGTGTTATAGGTGTCGTGACAGATCTTACTTTATTTTTGGACATGGATGAAAACATTGCTCTTCAGATGGAATAGCCTGTACCGTTTATCATTAGAATTTGATTTATTTTTTAACATCTCTCTCTCTCACACACACACACACGCACGCACTCAAAAGAGTAAACAGCCTTCTTCTTTTAAGTCAGTGACTGTAGGACATTGAACCCATTTGAAGTGTTTGTTATACAGCATAGATTTCCTGCCAACATAATATTGCTGACACATCATTCACATGATCCAACGTGTCATGTCATCCCTTTTCTTACTGTAGGTGGTGCTAAAGGGAGCAAGCAAGAAACTGAGCCTTCTTGGAGTAAGTCAGTCATTCTCTGTTTTCAGATGTCTCTTCCAATAAGCAGAAATGTTAGAAAGTGGGAGTGGTATGCATTTCACATGTTCTTGGCATGTTTACTTTGGTCACTCAATCAATTCTGCCCTGTAGATGCATCTATGCACATACTGGGTAGAGATGTCCTGAAAATATCTTGTATCTCGTATGTAGCTATTAACAAAAAAAAAAAAAAAAGTCTGTGTGGCTGCTTGGCTTTGTGCTTCTGGATGAATTCTGGGAACCAAGAATAGCTGCACTCATTCAAAATGCATTATGAGATCCTTTGCCTGTCTCTTGTGATTCTTAAAATTGCTCTTTGAGGTTTTTACATTTCTATCAAAGCTGCAGAAGTAGTTTAAGCATTACTTTGTTTTTCAGCTCCATTTCCAATCTGTTTCTGTTCAAAGATGGGTTTAAAAAGTCTTATTAGTCTTATTTCTAATCGTATGATTAGAAAACAGCATATCTAGGGACAGATTTATGCTGAAGTTATTCTCCAAATGTAGCTCAAATCCAACTGACCACATAGATGTACAAAGGCAGTGTTCTTGGCTGTGGTGAAATACAGGCCTTCTGTTCAGTCTACAGTAAACAGGAGCAGGAAATTAAAATAACACAACTTTGACTCACTGAGGGTTTTTTTTTGGTTCTTGCAGCAAACTTGCGCCGTGTGTCTGGAGGAATTCAGGACCAGAGATGAACTAGGAGTGTGTCCATGCTCACATGCATTTCACAAGAAGTGCCTGCTTAAGTGGCTGGAGATCCGCAGTGTGTGCCCCATGTGTAACAAGCCCATCCTCCGGCTCCACACAGACACTCCCCAGGGAGCTGAGGGCCCCATGGACCCGGAGGAGGTGTGAGGAACATGAGGAAGAGCAAGGGGGAGAGAACAAACTTGACTCCCTCTATGGAAAATACTCACATTAAAAAAAACAAAAAACAAAAAAACCCCAAACACTATGGATGATGGACAACGGTCATTGTAAAGACATCTCACAGGATATGTTGATAATGATCCCAAGTGGCCACACCTTGCTGCTGACCTTTGAGCAATACGCCTTGGTGGGTAGTGGACAGCGGTGGCGCCAAAATGATTCGGTCAGATCGGTCAGGGAGAGTGTAGATGAATAGGATCTTTTCATACAAATGCTCCTACTTCTACTTCCATATTGCACTGTTCACCAAAAAAAGAAACATGACAGGAAAGGAGCCACATTAGAAAGCAGGAGTTTCATTGCCACTGTCACTGGACGACTAATGCAGCACTGCCAGAGACAAGAAAAGAAAAAAAGAAAAAAGAGACAACTACAGGCATTGAGAGGGACATCAGAATACAGGATGAGTATGGATACCTCTAATATCTCAGGGGTGTTACCAATACAGCCAGCACAAACCATGTCCGTCACCCTATAACGCTGTGCCACACATGCATATTCAGTACTGCCAATGTAGGTGAAATGCTCTTTAACAGTCAGGGTCAGCCACCACCTCTGACTCAAACCAAGACCAGCGGGATGACAACTATGACAATTTAACTCAACTATATTGTTACCGATTGTGTCCCAGGCCCTTTCCTTTGAAAAAAGAGACTGATAGAAAACTAGTCTTGCCTGTATGTA
Organism: Siphamia roseigaster; assembly: GCA_029814505.1. Classification (NCBI taxonomy): domain Eukaryota; kingdom Metazoa; phylum Chordata; class Actinopteri; order Kurtiformes; family Apogonidae; genus Siphamia; species Siphamia roseigaster. Next base: position 22,320,644 of record JAPTYR010000001.1, on the reverse strand, counting down.
TTGTATGTAAACGTGTCCCTATATATTGTTATTTTGTATTTGTTGCTTTTAAATAAAACGTCACGTAATGTATTGTAATGGTGTTGGATTTATTGAAACCAGATGATCACATTATAAATCCCTTTTAAAAAATGCAGCAACAAATAGTTAATATGGCTCACTCTAGAATAGTGAAATCTACAGCATCAAGCTCAGATGTTCGGGTTCAACAAGTCCCCAGTCCACGATTATAAAACTTACAAGCTTCAAAAAGTGAATATTTTAAAGAGAAATCTTATTTTGTACATTTCAGTCCATCCACACTTTCAGTCTGCATGATTGTGTGTATCTGGTCCTTAGCTTGCAGCCTCTGTGCCTTTAGCCTCCACAAACTCCATAGCCTTCTCCTTCACAGCCTGGATGCTCTGATGGGTGCCATGCTTCTTCTCATAGTCCAGGTAGCGCTTAAAGAAGAACTTAATCTTCTTCACTGAAACACTCAGGTGGATCACACGATCAAAGAGTGCCCTGCAGGAAACAGGATATTTAATAAAGCACTCTTTATGGCAGTCATAAAACTGGTCTTGGGTTAAATGTTTCCATATGTGACCTGAGGGCGCCAGAATTTGTGACCGAAAAGTTACAAGAGGGGAACAAAAGTCTGCCGAAGAACTTCTTCTCACCTGACGTCATTCTGTGATCCATGTTTGATCATGAGGTCGATGAAGATGGACCAGAGGTCAGTGCGTTTTGGATAACTGGTCAGAACTTTGTCAAACATGGCGCGACCTTTCTCTGCATCGCCGTAACGGAACTCCAGCTGAGCGAACTTGGCGATCATATCTACGCCTGAAAGGGAGAACGATAACACCTAAAGGTTAAAACCTGTGGAGATACACAGCTGGTTCAGGGAAACATGATCCCAAAGCTTCCATAAACTACAGTTACACAGTTTTTACAAATAATAAATCTCTTTCCAAGAACTAGGTGCAGTCATTTTGGACAAAATGAAGCAAACTCAAATAAAATCAATTGTCAAGAGAATGAATAATTATTAAAATAACCTACATCAAATAGCTGAACTTTGTCCCTTTTCTTTTATAACTTTTTAGACTCTTTGATGTGATTACCATCTCTACTCTCACTTTTATTTTTGGTTTACACATGCAGAAATAATAATTGTGCAGAATCATGTGATTTTTTTTATTTTATTTTTTTTTTAACATTTTACTAAACAAATTAAAATTGTCTTGTGAAAGAACCCCCAAATCCTCTGGTGTGCCTAATATTTCCACAAACTTCACAAAATACTCCACATTTATAAAAAACAAATAGATCCAAACATTCACTTATTTAACGCATAAAGACCCTGTGCTACTTTTGTTTCAGTTCCCAAATGAAAATTCCCCTATAGTTAACTTTTCTTAAGTGATTTATCACCATTTATTGTAATATTATCTTTTTAAGTTTGCATTTTTTTCAGTGAAAGTCTAGTATTTTTCTATATTTAATTCACTGATCATGTAGATCTTCATAAAAGCTCAGATTAAAGTTGAAGCTTATTATATTAGAAAGAAAGAAAGAAAACAGAGGGGAAAAGTGACTTTTTCAGCAAAGTTATCAATGGAATGTAAAAACTAGTGTCTTCATCCACTGTCATGGGTTTTACTGGTGAATCAATGTTGTAGAAGATGAAGGTAACCACAGAGCCTCTGAATATCCAAATGGGTCATTTGATAACCATGAAAAAGTGACAAACTGCATTTTCCACCAATTATTTACATGGATTGATATGATTAGTGGATCAACAGGTATTAAAACATTTTACATCAGTAAATTATTTTTGCTCAAAGGTGGATGTTTAGGTCTTTATTGGTTAATCAAGACCTCAATCATTAATGCCCTTCATAATTCTTCAAATCGATTGAAGAGACATGGAATCCCCAGCTACTTTATTTTTTTCCTACTGTGTTTATGCTTGTGGTTCAATCTTACTTTCTTTGGAGGGCAGACTCTTCAGTGCCCTCTGCAGGAGAGCGCTGGTAGCGTCGCTCTGACCCTGCTGGAGTAAGAAGGTCCCATAACTGAGCCACACCGCCTTATTCTGACGGAAACGTTTCACCATTGTTTTATATAGACCCTCCGCCTCCTGGATGCAAACAAGTGAGAAAAACAAGAAATACTGTAATATTAAAAAGGATACAGAACATTACTGGAGTTAATGTAAAGGCTATAGAGCAGGGGTGTCAAAGTCAGTTCAGGGGCCACATTCAGCCCAATAAGATAAAATAATAACAGTATAATAATAATAGCTTTGTTTTAATGTGAAAAAGTAAAGTTACATTATGAAAATGTGAATAAGCAGATCATGCATGTACAAACCCAAATTTCTTTTAAAAAATAAATATATAAGTGAAATGAAAAATACATTTTGTCTCATCTTATTATGAACACGACTTACAGATCAAAGTGGATCTATTACATTGTTAAGACATTTGAAGCTGTGCATGTTCATTCAGGATATTTGCATTTTATTGTGATTGTGAAAAAATAATTTAAGTGTAAATATTTTCATGAATACATATTTCAATATATAATATATTTTTTACTTTTTACACACACTAAAGCAAGTACAAAAATTGGAGTCACTATAATTTATACATCATTATTTTACTGGTCCAGTGAAATTAGGTTATATGTGACCCCGGATCAAAAATGAGTTTGACACCCTTGAGTGTTCATGTCAAGGGTCATTTTTGCATTTTGCAAGTACATTCCACAGCCTGGACTGGAACCTTTGGTGGGTCAGTTTTCATCCACATGCCTGCGATGGTATAATAACAAAAGTTCAGGTGAACCTTGATCTTATCCGACTTGGAGTAGATATCAGCCAGCTGCTGGTAGACAGGCATGGGTTCGCAGAACTGCAGCGCTCGTTCAAACACTTTCTTTAGGCTCTCTTCTGTGCCGTACATGTTCTCCAGGTTCAGCAGGGCCACCCACACATTCAGCTTTTCCTGCTCCTCCCTGATAAAAGGAGGATGAGAGTTCAGAAACAGGCCAAGTACTTCCATAATTTGTCAAAACTTCCCTTCAGTTCAAAGCCAACAAGCACAGACAGGCTTACACAATTCATCACTCCATGGACAAGGACTGGAGAAAATAAACTTTAAGGTGCAAAATTCCCCTGACTGATGAATCTCTTTTTTTTTTTTTTTACCTCAAATATATAATAGACAGTATCATGACTTCAGATGATATTTCCCTAATCTAAAGTACACCCCTTCTAGCTGTGTATTCTTCAGTTGAATGTATTACATATGGCTCAAAGAGTGTAGGGAAAAAATAATGTTTAACTTATGCTTAAGCTTTTTACCTTCAGGGTTTAACTGGTGTTTAAAAATGTGTAATATTTTGACTCCTGTGCACTTTTTTTTTAACTTTGAAACTATTGTTTTTATTCTTGTACCATTTTCCATTGAAAAATGGAAATAAGGGAATGACTCCTGGTACAATGTTCCTTTGCTCCTACAAGGAGCTTGGACTTCTTACACAGTCTAAATAGAAACTCTGTTATTTGCCAGCATTCTCTTATTTAGTATTTATTCTGAATAAGGACAGAAACATGGTAACTGAGAGACAGGATATAAACCACTATATCCAGAACTGTGTTCCAAAGCTCAGTGATTAATAGACCCAAGGATGGAGTTTTAGGAATAATACCTACGAATCAGTCATTCAGCTCTAAATCCATCCTCCTTAAGTGGTTACGGTGACTGAATATGTGACTGAACATATATTTCTTTTATAGACAGGGATGCACATAACTGGTATGCAAGTGCATGTGGCACATGCTGTGCCACACATCAAGCGCACATGCGCACTAACAACTGGGCTGTTGCGAGAGGGAGCATTCCTCCAAAGAAAAGAGTATATGTGGAAGACACTTTTCTGTGCACACTTTTTTTGTGTGCGGCTCAGGAGTCAGTTCAGACTGGTGTCTTTTTGGAGGTGATGGTGGAACACCTAAATAGTTACTTCGCAAGACTTTTCTGTCTTGGAGATTTGGATAAACACTTCATCTCGCAACAGCCCC
>JAPTYR010000001.1:22294493-22312438 GCA_029814505.1 Siphamia roseigaster | reverse complement strand
TAATTGTGTGAAAATGTAAGGAGTAGAAGTAAAAAGTAGGCTGAAAAATAATTACTCCAGTAAAGTACAGATACTCAGCCTGATTGAAATTGTATTCAATTGAGCCAAATTTCATTGTATGATTATTTAAATCACAGGTAATATAAGGGAAATATGGGTAATGCTGAATATGTTCAAATGTTTTCTATACCTGAGGACCTTGGTGGTGAGCAGGGTGTTGGGAGGCAGGTGTTCCACGAGGACTTTGTGGTTTGCTACGAAGTACTTGGAGGTCTTCTGAAGCTGGGCTCTTCCTGTGATTGTCCGAGATAATCTGGAATTTAAAGAAGGATATACAAAAAAGCTCATCAGCGACAGGAGTGAGACATTTTACCAGCATCTTTTTCAAAAAACCTTAACTCCCCATTTTTTCCTCAGCAAAGCTGGATTTATTCATTGCTTACCTAATGAAGACTCCCTGTTCACTCACAGACTTGACGTAGCCCCTAACGGTCTGACCAGCCTGCAGGTTTTCCACAGACAAAACTTCAGGGTCCTTCACTGGCTTGGCCTGCTGTGGGTTAAGCCTGTGGGACAGGACATACAATCCATCACTCCAACAACACAACATTGTCAAATGATGCACAATCTCCAGAAAAATATAAATCCTGACTTCACAGTTCGCTTACCTTGATGGACGTAGGGACAAGTGCCATCTCCCATTTTCATTCCCCAGTAGGAAAAACCTAAAGTAATGAAAAGGAAAAACTACTTTGACAAAGGACCAGTTAATCAGGATAATTAATCACCATAGGGTGGCCGTGGCTCAGTTGGTAGAACGGGCTGTCCTATGACTGACGGGCTAGCAGTTCAAATCCTGGCTCCGGCTGTCCACATGTCAAAGTGTCCTTGGGCAAAACACTGAGGTAAGGTCTGGCAGACGCTGCCTACTTGTGTGTGAATGTCCGGCCTATGTAAAGTGCTTTAAGCGCTAGAATACCGGAAAAGCACTATATAGTACAGATTAGGGATGTCACAATAACCGATAAACCATCAAACCGCGATAAAAATGTTGACAAAAATAATTACCATTTGAATTTCAAAAATATTTATTATCATGGTAGATAACCGTACCATACACCGTGAGCCTTTTTCAGCACCTCATCCAGGTCTGACATTAGGAGGCAGGCAGCTACCAAGTGCGTCTGCACAGAAACTTCTGTAAAGCCGGTACAATTCGTGACTATTTCCTCTTCAGCAATCCGAAATCACAAACATAACACGTACTGTGCCTTTAAACACTGGCTTTGATAAGACTTTGTATTAATTTTTAAATATACCGAACACTGTTGCACCTTTTGTGAATCTATTTCAGTTTGCGTGGGACTACCAGTGTTTTCTGAACACATTCAATGCTCCTTTTCAAAAATACCACAATGATACTGAAAACTGTGATAGTTTTGGTCACAATAACCGTGAGCTTAAATTTTCATACCATGACATCCCTAGAACTGATAAAAGGTTCAGAAAGTTGTATTATGTTGAAGGCATGTTATGCAGGGGTCAGTGTGCTTTTTTTTTTTGGAAAAAACAAGTATCATATTTAAGCACTGCAGTAATGTTAAGCATGTACATGCATACACACATACACAGCCTGGTCAAATATAAAGTCCAATGCTCTAAGCTTAGAGTGCCACAGCATTTATTTACATTATTTTATAGATGGAAATAAATCTCATACACCAGATCTTTAAAAGAAGTTAGTGAGTTTACAGCTTAAAACTTAACATCAGAAGACAAACTGATCACGACTTCTGTTACACAATTAACAGGATATCCATTTACAAACCTGAGCAGTTGATCCTTGCTGTATGCCCCCAGAGGGTTTGGCTTGTAGGCGTCAGCTAGGTCAGTGACAGCAACAGTCCCTGTGCCACCAAAAGGAAGTTTGACATATAGTCCAACTTGTGGCTGAACACTCGTCACCATCCCCAAAGTCACACTGCCCATCTCCAGTTTACAGGTGTCTGGAAAGAAGAGCAAACACTCAAATGAAACAATCTAAAGGTTGCTTTAAAGAACAATATTAGACAGTATGAACTCATCCTACCCGTGAGTGACAACGCAAGCCGATGAGGTTTAGTGCTCACTTCGACCACTTTGGCACGGATGGCTTGACCCAGCTTATACAATTTCTCGGGGTGACTGGCATCCTGAAAGATTAGCACAATGGAAATAAAAACCCTTTCTGGAAAACACTTCACCTTATCACTTTTCCCTTAAACTTCAAGTTACAAGTCCAGAATTTCTGACCCAAATGACAAAATAAGAATCAATCACAAGTTCACAACACAAGTCATTTACTTTTGGGTCTGTGATCATGGCGAGAAGTTCAACTGTCCCAGTGACACCAGGATTCATGGTGACCTCCAAAGACTTCCTGTCTGAATGAAACTGGGGACAGAAATGCAAACACATGGACCTTTCAGGCTACAGACACCTCAATCTCTTGTTTTAACATTTATTGGTTAACTTTTTCTTAAGGTATATTGGTCTTGTTATACAACTTTATTGACAACTGCGGAGATAGAAAAACAAAATCTAATTTGAGCAAGTAAAATCTTCAGAACTTACCTTTGACACAAAACAGATAATTTCGTCCCCTGCCTCAAAGCTCCTAAGTTTTTCTTTAGCGGAAACTAATTTAAAATCAGCACTTTGGTCCAGTTTGCTGCAAGAAGAGTGTGTGTAAAATATTACATATACTGTTATTAGTAGGATAGAGATGAACATGGTTAGAATATGATATTGTATTTACTGACTTATAATACATAAAACTAAGAGATGCACACAACAACACACATTTGACTACTGATATCTCCAGATGATACTTTTAATGACTGAAAATTAACTACATATTAACACAGTAACATATCTGGCCCTAAAACTGTAGAATGAATGTGGCTTAGAGGTTAACTGCTAAAAGAATTTACCTTGGTATAAGTGTGAGCTCAGGAAGGGTGTATGTAAACCTGGGATGGGAAAATGGCAAAAATCTGAAAATAGACAAGTCATCTTGTTAAAGTTAACAGATTTTATGCAAAGAATAAGTGCAGTCTTTACATTCAAAAACACAGCAGTATTTCTTTGCCTGTGACTGGAGGCTTCACGTCCACCGATGACCCTGGCTGTGACCATGCTGCCCACTTTAATGGATGACGTGGGGAACGATCCCATGTGCACGTCTGCGAGCTCGAGCACCTCAGATACGTGTACGCTGCCCATGCCCCCGGCATCTAATGCCACTTGAATGCATGTGGGCTTCACTGACCGCACTTTCCCCTGCACGATTTCACCAAAGCAGCTGCCTTTAGAGCCTGATTGGTTTTCTGATGTCATGTGCTGTCGATTTGGTGCAGTTCGCTGCCATGCCACCAGGGGGAGCCCTTGAATATTCTGACAGGTGGTTTCTATAACCTCAGCAGTCAAACATTTGCCTGTCTTCAGCTTCTCTGAATCTGACAGGAACACATCATTCAAGTGGCTTCGGGTCTGAATCAGAGTCAGCTGAGCAGTGTCCTCCAATGAGATGACAGCAAAGTCTTCGTCTATGTGCTGCACTGTTGCTGTGTACTTTGAGCCTTCATTTAACTGAAAAGTAAATAAATGAAAATGATATATTGAAAATTAATATAACCTGCAAACATATGCCTGCCTCAGATTTAAAAAAAAAAAATTTTTTTAAAGCAGAGTTAAGAAAGAAAGAAGGAAATACACTTCAAAGGTGAAACAGGATTTCAGTTGTTAAAAAAACATGACTGGACATTAAAACTCACTGATTTCTTCTTTGCCACCAGCTTGGGTAGGATGGACACATGGACACATGTGGACTGGATGTCAACATGGAGGACAGCTGCTGTGACTTTTTGTCCAGCTATCAAATTAGCACCTGAAAAGAACAAAACAAACAGACAATGATCATACACAAATTCATTAAATAGCTTAGGCTGTTGACAAACCAAGGGAAGAAATACCAGATTCTCACCTTCCAACTGCTAACAAAGCTGATAAAGATAGAGCTATCATCTCTGTCAGAAGATTCATGTAGGATTTTAGGCAAAAGAACTCCGGTAGCTGACATCACACAATACCAGCATGCAACAGTCTGAATCAAAACACCACCATTTTGGCAGGAAAGCGCTCCATTCAAATCACTGTCAGGCAGCTAACTTTTCATTTCCCTGCTTGATTATATTAAAAAAAAGTGGACATGGTCGACAGCTGTGCTCCGGGATGCCAAAATAGTGGAAGTGGCTTCATTCAGTCGTTGGGAATGATTAACCTGAAATACAGGTTACTACAGACACTTTCCTGTTAACAGCTGTTTATCATGAAGGTATAAATGTATGTATTTTGTGGTGCCTTAATTCATTTAAACTATGTTAATGTGGTAAACTATTCCTATGTCACAGGTAGAAAGTCATTAACATACACATTAGCACATTAATTGCATTATGTTGCCCTGCTATTTATGCTAACATAGCTGTGATGAAGAGATCCTTATCCTTCCAGTAACGACAATGCTGTTTTAGCCAAAGTTAAACATTCATCACGAATCCAGATTACATCTAATTGTACCCTTCAAGGCTCCTGTAGGCCGTCACTCTCCAGAGTAGGATGACAGAAAGTTGATCAACTAATTGCACATGTGTGTATACTGCAGGTCTGGGACAGTGTCGGTCCAGCTGTCTCAACACTTGTGAAAATCACATCTGGGGCATTATAAGGGTCTGTGATGTTTAGTCGGTCCAGTTTTGCATTGTATTGTTGGATTTCTGTAGCTTTAGTGTGCAGAGTACTCCGATAATTTGAAATTGGCGCTGGCACCATTCATTCTCATACAGGCTTTCCTGCCAATATGGCAGAGTGCCAATATGTTGTCATTTTAAAATGTTGTATTAACATGACCAAAGCTCATCAGCACACTAGTATTTCAGCAAAGTTCCATTACAAATAAAAACACTTTTGGGCATGGGAATTATCACAATTTCTAAAATAATAGCCTAACTCTTGTGAATGTATTTAGCATAATGATACAATTCAGAACTAAATTGCAAAACAGTTAATAATGGAAATAAGGACAAAAAATAGCTGCTACCCATATTGAATTAACCACTTTTGGTCGAAGATGACGCCCATATTCTTCTAGAAATATCACTACTTTCTTCTTGTTACTGTCAAATAGCCGTATGAAGTATGTATGTACAAACGAAATAGAATGAAGAGTAGCAATAAGTGTCATTTGGATAATTAGAAATGTTTGTGTTAGTTATATTTTGTTACCCCGCCCCCAAAAGGGGAGAGAGGTATTGTTTTTGTCTGTCTGTTTGTCAGTAACTTTACACAAATACTACTAGACCAATTTCCATGGAATTTTTAGAAAAGGTGTGAGATGGTCCAGAATAGATCTCATTAAATATTGGTGAATGTAGCTCAAAGGTCAAGGTCAGTCACCAAAAATGTGTTTTCGCAACGATAAGAGATAGGTAAAATGTTTGCAGGGGTTGGGGTTTGTTGTGACTGGCACTACTTGCTGAGATTTGCTTTAGGTGAGGCAAAGATGTACAAGATTCTGAATGAGTACACCAGAAGGACAAGTCACGTTGGATGATTTAGGGGCAAAGTGAGAAAAGCTAGACTGAGATGGTTTGCACATGTGCAAATGAGTGATAGTGAATTTATGAGTAGAAGGATGGTGAAGATGGCGCTACCAGACAGTAGACAAAGAAAAGATGAGATTTATGGATGTGATGAAGGAGAACAGGTAGAAGATGCAGGGTCAGATGGAAGCAGGTGATTTGCTGCCTTGACTCCTAAAAAAGGTACCAGCCCAAAGGAGTAGTGGTAGCAGTATAAGTGATATATAAATATTACCTGCGATATGTTGTTTGTTGGCCAGAATGGTAGCACCAACCAAATCATCCGATTTAAAGGTGGCACCCTTGTCCATAGTATCCACAGTCAACTTCAGCTTCTGGCCGACACACAGAGCAATCAACTGCTTACGGAGATCGCTGTCATCTGAGTCAAAACAGATGGAATGAACACAATGAATCAAATAATCAAAATTATGCAATTCATTTAAGCTGTTCAGAAATCTTCAAATCCAAGCATAAACTGCTTAAACAGAAAGAAAATGGTCAGAATGCATACCTCGCATTGATAAGATTTCAGTCACAGCTCTTCTCTCCTGCAGACCATTAATGAGCCTGGTCTGAACATCCTCAATGGGGCATATGACCTCAGAAATCTTCAGCGTGACCAGGAACCGCCGCTTCTCCTCATCCAGGTTGGTTACCTTGGCCATCACCGTCTGGCCCAGCTGGAAGGCTATTGCTGGATCAGTGATGAACTTGTCTGTCATAGCCTAGAGAGGAGAGCAGAGGAAGGTTTTAAGAAGGAAAATAGATAAAAACTTCACATTAAAAGATAAATGAAACTTCTACTAAAGATATATGAAACATCAAGTTATGGCCTTTTACTCACAGACTTAGGAGCGAGTCCAACAAGACCATAGGGGAACTCAACAAAGACGCCATAGGACATGATATTCTTGATCCAGCCAATCAGCTGCATTCCAACTGTGATCTCAGAGAAATCCTTGGCGACCACACCTTCATCCAGTGACCATCTAACTGTTGGTTTCTTGGTCAGAGTCTTTGAAAAATTATCAGCTAAGGAAAAAAAGGGACAACTTTCCCACTCTTTAGATTTAGTAAACATCTAAGCTGGACCCTTATAAAAACAGTGCTCAAAGTTGTAACAAAAAAAAAAAAATCACAGTAAAACATGGATGATGGCAATAGGTCATGAATAAATTATATGGATTGTTATAGAACAAAAAAAAAAAACAACACAAAAATATAGAGGCAACAGATTCATTTGTAGGATACAATATTTTGCTTGTTATTGTTGACGCACACAAGGTTTGAGATGTTGTCTCCCACCTGCAGGCTCTCCCACAGCAGAGGGCAATTGGAGAGGTGGTCAGAGAGGTGCATCATGGGTAATACCGCACAGATCTCATCAGGGAGGATGGCCACTTCAAGACCATTGACTGCCTTTTTCAGCACCCTGGCCTCTACTTTCTACATCACATACAAACCACATAGATAATAGAAATGAAATTTAACTTATCAGAAGGAAAAGCCAAATAAAAAAAACAATGAAAAGATTGAAAGAGTTGGACAACTTCGACTTACCTCTCCCACCTCACAGTCAGACTGAGGCCTGGGAAGTTCCTCTGAATCCCCCTCCATTGCAGCCTTAAATGACAGAAGCAGCTTCTCCTTCTCTGGGTCACACTTAAGAACCTTCACCTTTAACACCTTGAACATCAACAAAACTAACTTGTAATCAAAATATCAGTCAAATACTGCACTTCAATGTACACAAAAGGAAGACCTGACAGTATCTGCATCCATAGAGCTTAAATTCCTCACCTGCCCGGCGTAGAAGACGTCCTCGGGACTAGCGATCGGCTCAAAGCTGAGCTCGCCAAGCGACACCAGGCCCCTGACGTTGTTGTAAAAACGAACAATGCAGCCATAGCTTTTCACACAGACGATGAACCCATGAGACACACGTCCAGGACGAGCATCTAAGTAGGTGAAGAACAACGGCAGGGAGCTCTCAACCATGGCCTTCTTTCTTGTCAGACACAGATTCTTAGTCTCTGCATCTAAAGATAGTACCTGGAAAAAAAATGTATTATGAAAGATGTAAAGTGTGTTTTGCCGTGTATTTTTCAATTTACTTCATTAATCTACCAAAACACATCTGGTGCTTGAGTGACTGACACATACAGTATACAAGTAAAACTAAGATTTGCACTAACCCGGCATTTGACCTTCATGCCCTCCATATACTTCTTCTCTGGGTTCTTCAGCACAATGTCAGACAAGTGGGTCCGAGGCACCAGGCCTTTAATGTGGTCAGAGATTTGCACCACCATACCACGGTCCAGCAGGACTGACACCTTCCCCTTGGAGAGAGAGACACCAAGGAGAAAGACAACATGACAGGGATTTAAACCAAACTACTCTGGGTTTTGAAGAATTGGCTTATTGTTCTGTGTAGCTTTGATAGATGAATAAGAAGTGAGGTTTCATTCTTACCTCTACAACTTGACCCACTCGAATGTCCTGGTATCTAAAAAATGGCTTCTCAATCACACTGCTAAATAATTCAAAGAGGACAATACTGTCAGTGGCTCAAAGTGTAATTAGGACCTCTGTCCTCAGTATGAAATAAAAGACATAAATGAGTTCCCATACTTGCGCAAAGTGGCAAAATGTATTTGGTCTATGGGGTTAAAGTCCACAATCCTGCAGGTGTGCTCCAGCTTGGCCAGCACTTTGTTCTCATTAGCTGGTTCAGAGGACTCCTTCAAGTTGTTCCTCTGTGTGAAAAAGCAAAAAAATAAATAAATAAAAAATTAAGCTGAAGTGTGGCTGAATGAAAGTCTAGTCAAATGTTCATCATGTATGGGGCTGACTTACATGAACAAACACTATAGTCTTGTCTGGCAGCTCTAACATGGCTCCTGACATGTGATGGAGAGATGTCATCTTGCAGTCTTTGACCACCTCGCCAATGCGGTCCACGGGAGGCAGGTCGACACTGCTTCCGGGGAAAAGGAGGTGACTGCGTAAAGTCATCCCCACCAGACGAGTTGTTGGATCCACATACAGCACGGAGGCTCGCACCTGAGTGAAGACAAACAAGGAACTTAACACCAACAACAGTCATTACAGTTACATGCACTTCAAGAAATTAGAATTATTGCCTTAATTATTTCCTAATATCTAAGTTTTAAAAGTCATGTAAACACCTTAGTTGGACTGTAATCGAATCGAACTGGTCCTTTGGAACTCTGACTATTCGTGTCAGATAATGCAATTCTAAAATCAAGCTATGCCACCACTCTTAGCTTGACTGTTGACTGGCCTGGACACTCCTCCTTGCAGAAGTGACCAGAAACGCAGCATGCACATTACATGTAACACAATCAGAGTGTACAGTAAGTACAAAATGTCCTGAGCTGCTGCATCGTTGTCGTCCATATCCTCACTCAGTATTGTTATTCTCCTACTACGTCTGCTTCAAATCTGGCGCATTTGTTTATTGGTTGTATCTATGGTGTGAACCAGAAAAATGGCAACACGAAAGGGCACGTAGCACCATCTAGTGTCTGAGAGTTGAACATACTACACTCAACAATTCGATTCTCTTGCTGCGCATGTATACTGGGATTGCTGGGAAACTCCAGTCCAGTCCTTAGCTCGGCTATTACTAATAGCTCAGCTTCGATGTACATTTAAATGTACTGACTCACTACATTTACTTACAGAAAGCGCTCCAATTTTGCCCTTATTGTGAAAAAGTATGAATACTCCAGTATTATCACTGAATCCATAGAGCTGCATATATGCGAATCCATAAAACTTTGTCCCATGCCATAATGTCTAAAAGTGAACGTGTTTCATCTTCCAAAGAAAAATAAGGATGTTCCATTTTTCTACCAGAGGATCTTTGTCTCTGCTCCAACTGACTGGAACAGTTGGAACTTACATTAAACACTACCAATAACACCCTAAATATGGTGATAACATATCCGAAGACTCCTCAAAAACTGAATATCAGCATATTCTATATGACTCAATTCCAAAGTATACTCCATTTGGAAAAGCTCCAGTTCATAATATCCAAACACTGTTGTTTACACAAACTTCAAATATTCAGAAAACTGTCATATTTGGAATAATAGTTACATTTTGTTGTCCATGTAAAGTCAATATAATAACATTCAACAATTTCAGCTTGGCTTAGTCTCATAAAATACATTTCAGTCTAGAACACCACACAGCAAGTTAACTGACTGCCTCTGCATTCGGTCTCTCAGTTTACCTCATCTCCTTCAGAGTAGCTGGATGCATGTTCTTGCTCCATGTGGAGACAGTCCACCTGACCACTGAATCCTGATAAGAAGTCCAGCAGGAGGCCATGTTTTGTCACCTGAAATAGACATACACATTTCAGCCGACAGTAACTGATTACACACCAGAACAGTTCATAGTATCCTCCAGGACTTGTCCCAGACCTGGACACAGTCTGTTGACGTGCTGCTTTTAGGCAGGAATTTCCATGCAATAAATCCTAGGACAGACTTAAAAACAGCTTTGATCCAAAAGCAGTTAGAATATTTGAGTTTACTCTCTGTGAATGTATATGTATTTCTATGTTTATGTACTGTAAGTTAGATGTTTTTAATAACTATATTGCAGCTTAAGGATGACAGCATTTTTATTATACAATGAACAATAAAAATAAAGTGAATTCTATATATTTAAATATACTGTGTGCATTAAGTTCCTGATTTTATTTTGTCAGATGACCCAAATAAAGAATCACATACGTTATTTTCCCTAGAATTGTGACTTTTGGGAATAGGTCCAAAAACAGGAGACAGCGAATCACATTTACACAGCTACTCCATCATACACAGGGTTGATGTTAGAATTCAGTTTTGCTTTAAATGATTTTCAACAAAGTTTTTCCAACAAACTTCATGACTCTCAGTCTTTCAATTGTTCAAACCTCTTTATTTCTAATAGGAAATGGCTTTTAAAATCCCCTGTACCGTATTTCTATTTTAAAATCGTTTTGTGTACTCTTTTTATATTTATCATCCACATTATATGACAGACAGACAGATATATTTTTTAGAGAATCCTTATAAAATCATGCTTACTATCAAACATCTATAGAAACAAAATAAAATGAAATACATGCTAAAAAGCTGTCTTTACCTTTTTGATAGTAGCTTTCACCAGAAGACCAGGTAGAAGATTAGTCAGGGTCCAGCCCTGCTTGGATTCAGCCACAGCCTGGGCAATGGTCTGGGTGTTGACAGACAGACGCACTACACGTCCATTATTTTTCACCGCATCCACATGTGAAGTCACATACTGACCAAGTTTCAGCTCTAGATACACATGAACAAAGAGTTACTTGGATGATATTGACACCTTATGTACACCATTATTTTCCCAATGGTGACCAAAGACTACAAGTGGGTACTCGAAAATACCATGCTCCATATTTTTTCTCAAACTGAATTGTCTCAGGAATTTAACCATTTTACATATCATACCGCCAGGATTGTTGGTTTTGTCTTTTACAGCTGTTTTGGGGAGGAAGGCCTTAGTGTCTGTGACACCAATGTCAATGATGTAGCCATAATCCTCCACACTCTCCACACATCCAGTCAAAACCTGGGTAAACACACCAACAGCAGCATTTCAGTTGTGTGATGAAACATGGTAACATTGGTTTCATTGAAGATGCTCTGTACTGACGCACCATGCCGGTTTTTAGAGCATTGGAGGAAAGACCCTTGTTGACCAATTTGGGATTGACTGACAGCATAAACCTAAGTGATCCTCCTTTGGTTAGATCCAGTTTAGCCACCACACATCTGAGCACCATGCCAGGGTAGAAGAGATGTGGCAAAGAGCAAAACTCCTGTGATGAAAAAAATATAAAAACCCAGATAAAAGAAAAATATATTTGTCTCTTACATGTCTCACTGTTGTTGCTGTAATGTACTTATTTATTGGCTGTTTGTTTCTGTAATTGTTTAACTTCATTTTACTGTTGCCCCCACACACACCCTCAAGAAGCCACTACTCTTTGATCAGGCTGCATTTGTAAATAATAATCTGTTCTTCATTGTTTGCCTGGGTAAATAATGGTTGGTAAAATAAATAAATAAAATATCAAAACATATGTAGTTAAACAACTCATAAATTTGCTATGTCCTTACCTCTGTATCATCTGATTCCAGTTGCTCACTGAGCAGGTTGGTGTAGGAATCACAAATGTTTTTGATGTTGAGGAAACCTTGAAGGCCACACGGTAGACTGATGGTCACCTCGAAGTCTGTTACCTCTTTCACACAACCCAGCATGAGCATACCTTCTTTCACATTCTGATAAGAGAAAAATGATGATTATCAAAGCCTGCAAATTCTCAAAATTAACCAAAAATCAAAGTTAACTGTTTAAATAAACCACACTACCTTGAGGTGAAGAATTTCCACACATTTAGCATCTGCATTAAGTGTCAGACCACCTTCTTTTTCTTTGCCAGTTTTTGGCTTCTTCAGTTTCTTGCCATCATCTTTAGCTGCCGCCTTTCTTTTCTTTGTCTCAATTTGTTCATTTGACTGTAACAAATAGAATTGGTATCACATTGTAGAGCACACAGGCAATGTATTTAAATCCTTAAATCTAACGCAACATGCTCTTTTCCATAATATACTAATAACAGAAGCATACACTAAAGTAAATAAAGCTGATATGAAAGAATAGAGCTTCACCCTGATGAAATGCAACATAATGAAAGGGACATAAAATAAGAGAGAAAAGGAATATTAAACTCTTACCTCAAATAGGTTGTCCACCTCAGTTCGCTGTACCACTATTTTACTCTCAGTGGGTTTTTTTGCTGTTCCTCCTCGAGGGAAGTCCTCCTCCACTGATGCCATTTTTATGTTTGTTGTCTCTCTTCCTTCTTAGTTGTTACTAACGATAAACAAGTCACTTGAAATATCCGTAAACCAAAATAGTAGGACACACATCAACTCAAGTTTCACATTGTTGTTCTCATTTCAGACCAAACACACGTGGCCTTTTGATAAACCTCAAAAATAGCTTTAACATTTGTAAATTCTGTACACGTTCTACAAAATCACAACAACACAAACGTTACCATGTTTCACTGGGAAGTTTTTTTTTAAAGTAAATTATAATCTAATAGTATTCAGTCGTTCACAAATAATCTAACTAAACTGAACCTCTCAATCCTGCAATTTAGCTAGCATGCCTGTAACACATTCGTAATTACTGTAGCTACTTTTTTTAACAGTATACAACTATTGAGACAAATATGTACTATTTTTTTATTTTGCTATACATTAAAATATTAGGTAAGAAAGCTGACTTACATTAAATCTCCGAGTTGTAATAGCCCTAACTCACATGTTTCTTCAGCAATACGCCATCATGAACACGGAAGAACAATGTTGAGGGGCGGTTCATCTTTTGCCCAATCACAAGTAAACATTGTACGACGGACAGTTTGATTAGCCAATCGACGTACGGTTTTTTCACAAAACCCCATTTTTACTATGATTGACATTATATTGGGCCAATAATTAAATAATTTGTAGTGGGCGGGATTTCCTCCTTTACTTTAGCATTGCGGCCTCTGTTGAAGGGCACCTGTCTTATTTGGTTTGCTCAAGGGGTCGTGTGTGAAAGGTAAGGCTAAACATACAAGTTTAAATACAGGTTTCTGGTTGTGTTAATTGTGGATTAAATAATACAAAATTACATGACTGTTTTTTACGCAAGCTGCTGCTATACGGAATTTTAAAGAACAGCAAAGAAGCTAGCTCGGAGCTAACCTAGCAAGCTATCGTATTAATGTGCTAGCTCCTTGTGAACATGATGGCTATTACTGAACAGTGGAAGTTAGTCAGAAATATTTTCTGTTTTTGTTTTTCTCCGCATCAGTAGTGGTGAACTGAATAAACAGTTTCAGTAAAATGTCAGTCATTAATCGTGGGAACTTCAGAGTCATTGAAAATAACTAAATGACATTACCGTGCCAAGTTAGCTAACCTTCTGCAAAGTTGCACGCTTAAGTTGTGTAGTAACAGTATGGAAGGACAATTATTTGTCCTTGTATCAAAGTGAATATATTATGTTTTATTTTGTCATCGGACAGCAGTGAGCATTAGTACAGTGTAAGATTAAAACATCTCAGCTGAAATGCCTGCGTAATGCTAGATAAGTGAATGTTAGACAAAGTTACTGTTATTTCCTGTAACTATTCACCTGCTATTGTTTCTCATTTTACTCATTTGCCTTAACTATCTAAAGGCATGACTAGCGTAAAGTGAAAGTTGTCATAGATATGTCATAAGGTTGTACAAGATCATCAAAATTGTCATAAATTAATTTCTGTAAATTGATATTCCCTGTCAGTTATTTCCACTCACAGATGATTACTTGTATTTTCCAGTAAAATACAATTTTTCAGTGGCACGCCATAGTAGTTTGGATTTCAAGGACAAGAATATTTTTTAATCATGCCATTATAAATTTCTCATGTATCTTTATTCTTCCTGTGGCAGGACCATCAATAACCCATCATGGGAGGACACGATGCAGGAAGCCAGCACCAGTTCACTGGAATTGCAAAGTACTTCAATGCGTACACAATCACAGGAAGGAGGAATGTAAGTTGAGTGCATCAATTAATTGTTGATTAAATTAACACCCATTCGCCAACTATGCTTCAAATAAATTGTAATTTAAATGTGCTGTACATGTTGTCTCCTTTTCTATTTCAGTGTGTGTTGGCCACATATGCTAGCCTATTAGCAATTGGTCTCTTTTTCAAATTGAAGCCTAAGAAAAAAGCCATCGCAGATAAGTAATTGTGTAAGTATATGTGTATATATATAAACTCTTTGTTGGGCCTCACTCTAAGTTTCCAAATCTGTTTACTCTATTAATCACTGTATTACCTACCTATATGGCTTGTCTCTTTACAGATGTCACTTGGATCATTTCTAGCAGCTGGAGGTGGAGAAAGCAGCTGGTTATGCTTGTAACAGTGATCGTGTGGTTTCATTGTGTTAAAAATAAAGAACATTTATGGCCAAAATATAGAAAACATTTTCTTTTTTATTTACAGTGTACACCAGTATAAAATCTTTTTTATACAGAAATGTCAGCCATGTGTTGAGGTTTACTCATGGCAGTGAATTTAAAAAAAAAGTCCTCAACAATGGCACTTCTTTCAGACAAAGGGATCTTATTCAGCTTTCTTTTGGGACCTGCACTGACACAACAGGAGTAACTTAAGTTTACATTTTTATTCACAGCTAGATGCTCACAGATGAACTGTTCATATCGTTGTTTTAATCCCACAACACCACAAGCATCTTTGAGTTACTTGAGGAGCTCAGGGGACCTGAAAGTAGCTTTATTTCACATGCTCCTTAAGAAAATAATTTAAGTCTCATGGATTATAAGACCCTGCAGCCAGCAGCAGGTTCCTTCTGGTGAAGTGAAGGTGAATCACAGGTGTGGATTTGCTCATGTAGGTGCCAAGCAGAAGTTCCTGGGAGTTATCTTGTAGGTGTATGTGTCCTGTGGCAGCTGTGAAGTCATCAGTCTCTAAATCATCAAATGCTTTCATTGAATCCCATAAGCGAACAGTGTTGTCCATGGAGCCTTTAAAAAAAAAAAAAAAAATGCATTTTCACTTCATAAAATCAGGCACATCAACTATTACGCTGGTTTATATAAAACTTAGAATAAAGCATAGACTAATAAGGAACCCATTACATTTTGGAGCAAGTCCATATATAAATGGTTGTGTAACTGTCAAAGGGTCATTACAAATGTGATATTTCATAAAGTTGGACTGCAGGGCCTTGCAGGAGGCATGTATTCTACAGAGTAGCCCTGCAATCAGGAATGCAAACAGTGTTTCATACATATACAAGACCATAGATTTCAACCTGATTTGAAATAACTCACCTGAAGCCAGGATCTCACCGTCCCTACTGAATCGCAGAGCATAGATGGTATCTGTGTGACCTTTTAACTCTCCAATCATGAGGCCATGACCAATGTCCCACAGAAGAACTCTGCCATCAGTGGCTCCTGAGGCCAGAAACTTCCCATTAGGAGAGAAAGCCAGTGCATGTAAGGGACCCTGAAAGACAAAGTTAGATTGTTAGTAAATCTCCGTAAGTGTTTCCCACTTGCTGCAGTAAACCACTTAAAGCAGTTTTCACTCTTGTTCACATATCATCCATCCTAATTCGTATTATCAATAACTAAATTTCAACTGGATGGATGTACAAAAATAAACTAATGTTGAATATTGTATGCAGTGGATGGTATATAAACCAAAGCATTATCAATATGCATAAGACGGGGAAGCCACACAGTGAAAAACTTCTGGAGTTGACCTCTGACCTTGTGACCAGTGAAGATGCGGACACAGTTCCCAGTCAACACATCCCAAAGCCGGATTGTGCGGTCAGATGATCCTGTGGCTACATAATTAGAGTTTGGGTGGAAGCGTGTGCATGTGATGTCAGCGAGGTGGCCAGCAAACATCCTCAGAGGCTGGTAGTGATCTGTAGCCCAAAGACTGTTGGAGGAAATACAACCCACACTGCTGAAAGCAGTCATGTATTGGCAGTGTCATTTGATATAAACAAACACAGCGGTTACTTACCGGGCAACTCTGTCATGTCCCCCAGAGACAAAATAATAACCATGTGGGGAGAACTGAGTGTCCCACACGGGATAGTTGTGCCCTTTGTAGCCCACCAGACATGTAAATGTTTGGAGGCTCCACAGTCGGACTGTGCCATCTTCAGAACTTGACAAAAGGTAGTTTCTAGAAGGCAAACGTTGAATGAAACCCTTTTATTATTTTTATTCTAATGAAAACTACTTGCATCCATAACCAAAGACATGAAGTGGTTAGGTGTCTTCAAACCCCTGTTTTGTAAATAAAATATCACATCCGCCAAATATAATTGCCGGTATTTATATTTTCACGTCTCAGTGCGATATGGAAATGCATGATCTGAGGAAAATCTGCAGTGATAGCATTTATTAATATTCATGATTTCTATTAGCAAATTAACCTAAGCAGTCAACATCATCAATGGAAATGTGATTTAGCAGTTAACCACTGAGGCTTTTTTTCAGTCCTGATTTAAATGTGTTTATCTTTAACTGAATGTACAATGACACATCAGAGTGTTGTACCTATCAGGGCTGAAGCTGATGCCATACACCGGACCACTGTGCCCATACAGAATTTTCGATTCACTAGCGGTCTTCTCATCCATGATCCTCTCCAGCACATCATCTGACTCTTTGTCGATCAGATTCAAGTCTTGCGTAGAACGAGATTGGAATGGAAAACAGAAAAATATATTAATTGGATAAGTTTGTACTAAACGCAGCCAGACAACGTTAGTTACGGTTACATGTTTTACCGGCTGCAGATTTGACCTTGCGGAGCTTTTTCGGCGTGACACACCACACCCGTACTGTGGAGTCAGCAAACCCTCCAGCAATCAGGCTGGAGTCATCTGTTAAGTCCACTGCAGTCAGGCCCTGTGGAACAAAAAGAAATGACATAAAATGACTGTTGGAGAAGGAGGAAATAAAACAAATCTTGTTGTATGGTTTAAATTCATTACCTGGTATGCATTAAGAAAAGAGTAAAAGCAGATAGAAGGGAGTGTTTCGGGTCCCAGACGGATCCTTTTGGTGGCCTCCTTCATGTACATGATTTTATCCAGCTTATCTGAATCTTTTAGTTCAGGAAGCGGTATTCTGAATGTCAGAAAATATCATAAACAAATAAGAATGGTTAAATGATCTTAATATTGGAACATTATAGTTTTCAACATTCTGAATAGTGGGCATGTCACCAGAAGAGGGCGTTGGGCATCGACTCTATTGGTGACCGGGTATTAACTACAATAATTAAAAGTTTTCATTCAGAAGCATTACATATGCACAGTTGCTTAATGACCAATTTCCCAAGTTCAAAATATGAAAGTCCATTAGCACCATAGCAGAAAAAAAAAGATTCAAGTATTTATGTGTTAATGTATCTTTTGCATAATTTTCATGCTGTGGAAAGTTAAAGATAGTGTCAATGACACTGCGCTCACCTGGAACATGTCTTAATTGGCAACCTAATTATGCACACTTTCACAAAACAAATGAATAAGTTTTGTGCCCATGTCAGAGATCTACCTAACAAGCCAATCAGAATGGAAATCGGTT
>JAPTYR010000001.1:22134357-22144664 GCA_029814505.1 Siphamia roseigaster | reverse complement strand
GGGGGGCTCGAGGGTGTTAGAGGCTGTTATTCATTATCCACACGACTGCATTCCAGGGCTGGACAAAAGAAGTTATCGCCACCATCATTTAGAGGCAAGCACAAGAGAGGGAGAGAGGGATTTAAACAGGTTCTCAAACAAGATGCCCCCACCTGATAACCTCAGCAGTGCTGTTGCACCATTCCCACATGTCCTAATACATTCACAAATTCAGAGAGAGAGAGAGAGAGAGAGAGAGAGAGAGAGAGAGCTGGGGGGGCAGGGGAAGGAGAGGAAAAAGTCAAAAGGTTGAATGAATGAGAAGACAAGGAAAGTTGAGACAAAAAAGAACGGACACAGAGAAAGAGAGAAACAGTGTGAACATTAACAGTGACTGGAAGCGATGGAGAGATAAGGACACCTCACAGCCTTCACAGGAAGTGACCAGAGAGCGAGAGAGAGAGAGAGAGAGAGAGGCTTTAACAGGTGCACCTTACACTACTGATGGGGCTGCAATCTGAGGCAAGTCAGATACGAATAACCCAAAGTGGCAAAACAACTCCATCCTCCTTCCTACTCCACCTCTTTTTCCTTGACTACCTGAAACTTCTTGTAAAATGTCAAAAGAACTGAAGAATTCTCCTCTACAGATGATTCCTGAAAATTGGGTTTGACATGTATTTGGATACACCTTTCACATCTTTGCATCTTGATGAAGAAGTGTTTCACTGTGCTGTTTTGACAAGATATTATTTATATGCTGCCTAAAATGGAGTGATACACAAGCAATGACTCTCTTTTCTACAGGGGGTAAAAACAGGTTAAGGATCAACCATCTAGGGTCAAGAATCAGAGAAGAAAATGAAACAAACCTGATAT
Organism: Siphamia roseigaster; assembly: GCA_029814505.1. Taxonomy (NCBI): domain Eukaryota; kingdom Metazoa; phylum Chordata; class Actinopteri; order Kurtiformes; family Apogonidae; genus Siphamia; species Siphamia roseigaster. Next base: position 22,143,806 of record JAPTYR010000001.1, on the reverse strand, counting down.
ATTTTCATTTGTCACCATAACAACAGAGATAATGCCATGTAGGGGTGTTATATGCATGTATGTATTTGTCTCACCTTTTTTAAACTCCTCCAGCATTGCATCCAGTTTGGTGTCATTGAACACAAAATGCAACGGGTGGCTGTAAAACTTTGTGATGGTTTTGAGAGGGGTGCAATCATCCGGGTCCACAAAAGCCAGGTCCTTGACAAACAGCAGATCCACTATGTTAGACCTCTCGCCCTCAAACACTGGGATACGGGTGTAGCCGCTCTTCATAATCTCAGACATGGTGTTAAAGTCGAGGGTGGCATCCCCGGGGATCATGAAGCAATCTCTCAGCGGGGTCATCACGTCCTCTACGGTCTTAGTCCTGAGCTCCAGTGCACCCTGGATTATGTTCAGCTCCTCCTTCACCAGGTCGTTATAGGGGTCCGTGACGCGCAGCATCTCCAGAAGCTTCTCCCGGTTGTACACGGTTCCTATCTCCTGTCCGAGCAGGTAGTCCAGCAGCTTGCTCACCGGGTAGGACGCCGGGAAGGTAAGCAGCATGAAGAACTTGGTGAGGAATATTGTATTGGCGCCGACTGCGAGGCCATGTCTGGAGCAGATGGCCTGAGGCACGATTTCACCAAAAATGACTATTCCAATGGTGGACATGACCACAGCGATCAAACCCGAACCGGCGATATCATCCAGTAGGATGGTCAGTGTGGTGTTCACCAGGACGTTCCCGAGCAGAAGCGAACAAAGTAAGTAATTCCCTTGGCTCCTGACCGGCTCGATTTTTTTGGCGTAGTTCTTCTCCCTTTCCGTGCCGCAGTTCTGGACTATCTGGAGCTCCATGGGGTCCAGAGCCATGAGCCCCAAGTTCAACCCGCTGAACATTCCCGACAGGCAAAGCAACATTGAGATGAAGATGACCTGGAGCCAAAAAGGCAGCAGAAACTTTTTCTCCTCCACCACTATCACTTTGGTGTCATCCCCGTCGTGGTAGATCCAGGTGTTCTCCGTCCACGGGTCGTGCATCCCAGCCACGGCCGGTGTCGAGGTGGCGATGCAAAGGTAGTACGCTTTGCTCCTCTCCGTCTTTCGCAAAGGTTTGACCTCAATTTCAACTATTCCCGACGTCTTTCGATTTAGGATGATGTTGGGCGATATAATGATATCCGAAGTCCTAATACCACAGGGATGCAAGCCGGATGAGTCCTCCTGGCTCTGGTTATCCCCCGAGGAGCTGTCAAGGCTCCCTACCGCCCGGGTCCGCTCATGTTCCGTAAAAGCAATTTTAGACCAGGTCTCGTTGTTGATGTTCTGCCCGTACACCCTTAATTTCACCCGAGACCGCTCACTCACCCGCAGGTAGCCCTTATCCATGAAGGAAATGTCGTCCGTGTCCTCCAGTCGGAGCCCGATGATGACGGTCTCCTCGGACCCTTCCTTGCCACTTGTCGGGGTGACACAACAGCCAGTGACGGTTAAGAAAATCATCGCCAAAGCTCGGACCCGGTTAAGTGACGCCATTTTTGCAGCGGTGGGTGCCTGGGATAACGGTTCTGCCATATTGATAACCATTGGCAACCAACCTCCTGAATGAAAAGGGCTTTTAAAAATCAGAGCCAGTCGGAGTCCGCCTTCATCTCCACCGAGCGTTGCCGTGACTCGCACATCGGGACCTGCTCGTTCCCACTACGTGTCCGACACTGATGACTCGCGAGCGCAGGCTTATGGGCCAACTCGTGCCTCCCCTGATGTCCCCGAGACAGGCGACGGCTTCGGCCAATCAGTCGGGGCCGTTGGCCACGGGGCGGGGCGTACGCAGCCTCCTTGGCGAATCACATCCCAAAACAAGTGCACCTCATGTTAAGAGACGGACAGGACTCTACTCGTGACTTTAACATATATCTATTACAGGAGGAACCCACGGGATGATACACTGCACCGCTTTACACCATCACATAATGTAGACTCCTTTGAACACACATTAAATCTAATGCACACGAATATTATCTATCAGACGATAGGAGGTGTTCATTTATGATCATTTATAAGAGGTCTGATGCCCTTCAATTGTGTTTGCTGCTTTAAAGTGTTCACATAAGGCCATGTGGATGCTTCAGTAGTAAGTTAACCCTATATCCCCTACAGAAAGGTTTCTGAAAATGTTTGACCTATGACCTTAACAAGAGCAATTTGTGGCTGTTCATCACAGGTGAAAGTCATAATGTGAAGGTGAGATATGAGCAATGTTTATTTGAAATAAACATTTCAAATAAACAAAAAATACAATTACAGAGGCTAAAATAATAAAATGACACTGCAAGACTCTGGGCATCTGAAAAGAGATGAAAACAATTGACAACAAAAGACACAATAATGCATGAAATAACTGATGAGCATTCAATTCACAGATATTTATTGAAGTTTAACAAAGTATTAAAAGTTTACACAATCGCAGTGATATTGATTAAAACATTGCACTAAAGCTAACGTTGTGTGCAATATGTGTTAATAACATCTGTCAAAGGTGTATTACAAATAATCTGCCAATCTATATCAATTAGTCTGTCATGTAATTTGTTAAGGCAAAGTGGTTTACACAGGACATGGGTAGATAGGGGGAAAAAGACTGCTGTAAAAGAAATTATCAGACCACTTTAATTCATTAACACTGCTCAGGATTATTTGTGTATTAAACCCTTCCATGGATAGCTGCTGTTTTCTTAATGCAACATAATCATTTGAATAATACGAGTAAAATTTGTGTCTTTAATTAATGACACACAACTCAATGACAAGTTACAAGGTATAGTGCATTTTAACACCTGTTAGTGAGCCTGAACAGGTATGCCTGATCCTCTCTCTTTCCATTTCCCACCATCACTTGCAGCAGGTAGCAGCTTGTGTGCTGCAGCAACCCCCAGTGGCTGAACCTGGTTGTTGTTTCTCCAGCTGAGGGGCCAGCTCAAAAGGATCCACAATGCTGGCCTGTGTGGACAAGTCCCCATAGCATTATTCATTTGGAGTTTGCAACATCCAGTTTGACATGACATAATTTCACTCATTTCATCCACAAATATCACCAAAATAAATCACATTACAAAGTCAAAATACAGAGATTCATTCCTTTTGTTTCTTATTTTTATCATTTAATATCCATGAATACACCTAATGTTTTGCTACATTAGAATTCATTATGATGTTTATATTCTTTCAGTGAATGTTTACTGCAGGTGTATTCAATCACTGACTTTTGTCAAACGCTGACTATTGTTTAAATCAGCATTTCACAGTAGCTGTTCTTTGAAGAGACAAGACCAAAGGGTTTTTATTACTCCTATCACTTGTTAGAGATTGCATAAAAGTAACTTTGAGCTGATTTCAGATGGTCAGTCCAAAGGTTAAACCACAGGATAGATTTTCATGAATGACACAAATTTTTTTTTTACCTCTTAACTCCTCAAAACTAAAAGGAAATCTCTTTAGAGTAGTATGAAGGTGTCCTGTGTGATTAAAGGATTACAATTCTCATTGAGAAATGTATAATTGTGTTTGTAGTTGTGTATATGTGCTCAGATTGACCATGAGAGCTGATAAGATGGCATTCCTCTAGCTGAGAAGAGAACATTCCTTCCTGTTCAAGGTTCCTCAGCATGACTCCACAGTCTGGTTATGACTCCAAGACAGCTGCTTGACCTTGTGCGTGTGAAGTGTGCGTATGTATGTTTGAGTGGGTATGCGAGTGTACGCAGCCCTCATCTTGGTCCACATGTGTGTGACTACATGCACAGCAACAGCAGGGCTCTCTGGGTGTGTCAGACTACAAACACACTGACCTCTAGTGCTCAAGGAAAAACCAAAAGACACTTGTATGAATTTTGGGCACAGCCTAGTTCTCTTAGAAACCAGTGAAGATAGTGATATGCAAGGGGAAAATGTACAGAGAAACGATATGAGGACTTCTTCAAGTTCTTTTAGTAGTAATTTGTCGTAATCATTTTGGATAACTTTCCAAATGAAACATGGGGCATATGCTAATATTATTCTGATTTTATAATTAGGATTATTCAGATGTGGAATATGCATTTTATTTGCACCTAGGGCAGAGAGAGTGTAGTGGAGCATGCTCCAAAGATAAGTTTACATCTCTGGTCACAACAAGAAACACCTACTTTCAATAAGTTAGAGGATGTGGTTTGATATTGGTTGAATATGAGACTTTTTCCTGGTATCTGAAGAAATGAAAATGAAACTGTGGTCAGTCAGGTTTTGTACAGCTAAATGAAAAGATGAATTATAGTGGATGATTAGCTTTTTCTGGAATAAGGGTAAACAACTAGAATGTTTTGTTAATATACACTGTTGCCCCATCAAGACTGGAATAAAACATTTTACCTCTTCTCATGGAATCATTGTGACAATGTTATTTATTCATGATTACGTGTAACTGGGACTCAACAATGTATTCATTGCACAAGGTCAAAAGTGATTACTGTGTGAAAAATATAAATAAGGAATGTGTCTGAAAACATTTTTATGGGCAACAGAGTAAATATAATCAGTGTCACTGCTTAATCAGTTATTACTTGGCTTATAAGTGCTCTATAGTGAGAGGTTATGGTTTGGAGTTTGCATCTGTACACATAAACACTGACTGATAAATTACTAACTGGGGAATTTCATCATTGCAGTGGTGCATTCTTATCTGTTGTCATCTATATATTTGAACACAAATGCGTACAGAGGATTGTCACTGTAAATATATGTACATCAATTAAAGATCATAGACCAGTCACATTATAGTGTTGCCTTCGCTGCTGAGACTGTTAAACAGTTATTGCAGGTTGGAATTCAGGCAGATATCATTCAGTTCCTGATAATTACTAAGTTTAGATGTTATTCTTTCTGACCACTAGAGTCACTATTTTTACCTGGACAATGAATCAGAAAACAGAGTTGCTTATACTCTGGACTTCAGTTTTGCTTTGTGGTGGTTTTGGATTAGTCTGATCTGCTGAACACTTAACCATAGGAAGAAAGGTCCAGAAAGAAGAATTTTTCCATAAAATAGAGAATTTCACATTATTTTTGGAATTACTACATCAATGTCGCAAGGAAGCTAGTGCAGATAATGAAGTCCACTCGGGACTAAATTATTAAATCTGAGAAAAACTCATTCATTTAGCCTTGATGATCTCTATATTGATTTTAGGTGTTACCCAAAATGGCATGGGCACTCCAGCTAAGCCTGGTGCATGGAAACAATTGGAAGAGTAGGAAATCCACGAATCAACTAGGCCAGGCCAATAAAACATTTCCACAAATGTGTGTATCTTCACTCAGCACTCCCTAATCAGTGTTAGCTCATTATGCTTCAGAACACATAAAAGCCCATTCTGATGAACCACAATGTCCAGGCCAAGTGCAGATAGAGAATTGACGATCACACAATCAGTGAGAAATAAGACACAACCTAAATTGCCATTAATGTTATGATACTGACCTTAGCTTTGACTCCACAGCGCCCAGATGACCCTCCAGGTGGTTGCAATGTGAAATCCTCTGCAAATCTAGATTTGGCCAAGATCTTGGCCAGTTCTCCATCAACGTCCACCACTTTATCAGCCTGTTAAATTGTACCCACATCTGATTTAGTTTCAGTAAATGTAGGACAGACATTGAAAAGAAGCTGTTCTTGCTCTAAGGGCTACAGACCCGGAAGGTGTACTGGCTGTCGAACTGGAAGCTGTTCTCTACACCTGTAATGCTGCCATTGTACAACACCTGACAGGGTTCGCTGGTGCCTTTGGGGATCTTGAACAGGCGATATGTGGCTGAAATGAACTTATAATCACCTGTATTGGAAAAAAAATATGAAAAATTATTAAATGGCAAAATAGAATCTTAAATATATTGTTTCTTTCAATTTAATGTCAATAGTTTAAGGTTCCATTGAAGAAAAAATTTGTCATACTTGCATGTTTTACAGAACTGGATGGTTAAATATGTTCGACAGATTTATTTATTTAACACTTCTTTACTTAGTTTATTTTCACTAAGACATGACTCAACATGGGGCGGCCATGGCTCAGTTGGCAGAGTGGGTCGTTCAACAACCGAAGGGTTGGCGGTTCGAACCCTGCTCTGTCCTAGTCAGTCCGTTGTGTCCTTGGGCAAGACACTTCACCCTCCTTGCCTCCAGTGTCACTCACACTGGTGTATGTATGTGTATGAATATTCGGTGGTGGTCAGAGGGGCCGTAGGCGCGAAATGGCAGCCACGCTTCTGTCAGTTCTGCCTCAGGGCAACTGTGGCAGATGTAGTTTACCACCACCAGAGGGAGAATGTGAGAGTGAATGAATAATGGGTCAATAATGTAAAGCGTTTTGGGTGCCTTGAAAAGCACTATAAAAATCTAAGCCATTATTATTATTATTATTGTTGTGATTAGCCTCTGCCGTGAGCAGCGTTCTGACACTTGGATAGGCAGGGCCAACCATGCACACCACCATCAGCCACCATCAGCCACCACTCAAGAGACAGATTTAACCTCTGTCACCTAATACAATGTTCTTTGTTGAAGCTCTGCTAGAAATTAATTTTCCGTTCCCACGCCAAATCATTATTGTCACATTGTACTTAACAATATTCTTGTTGACTTCTCGCACTTTGCAATGCTGACAGATACTACAAGGCTGCACCAGAGTGTGGAGCACAGCTGATACCTGAGACAGAATGCCTTTAAAGGCATGACTTCTTTTGTGGAGATCTCTGTGAGCAAATTATAATATCAAATTAATATGTTAACCTGAGCGGGAGCGTGAAATTTTGATTAATCTGCAGTACAAAGAAAACAACGCCTCATCTTGCTTTGCATTGCCAATTAGGAACAGTACTCTTCCCAAGAATGTCTGCATTAGAAAGTTTTGCTAATTAAATCAAAATGTTGTAAGCGCCTGTTTGTGCTTCTTAGTCTCAAATGAAAGAAGAGGCTGCTTCGCCCTCAGTTCTCATTCTTATTCCTTATCATGTGATGACAGATCTTTCTTTTCTATCCAGTAATCATAATTAAAACTCTAATTTTGTTCCCTTACGCTGTAGTGATGTCTGGAAGTGCCAGAATAACATCCTGAAACTTTTTTTTTTCCCATATGAGCGCATACAATATTCACAGTTTGCATAATTGGGTTGCAAATCACTAACATGAATTATTAAAATCCAGTTCTTACTTAGGTGTACGTCAAGCAAGTGAAAACAGAGAACAAAATTAAATAGTTTGAGAGGTCATATTGAAATTTAACATACATTGATGTCAGCAAGAAAACATAACATATTACAAAAACAGGCAATTAAAAAAAATTTAAATGAAGGTAAATTTGTCCTTTTTCCCCGAAAGTAATATAGGGGAAAAAATATCTAATTTTAAATAAATCCAACTTTGTCTTGATGAGATAAGATAAATATAATATTTTTCATAATATCCCAGCAGACAAGCTGGCATCATTTTGTGTTTTTTGTGGGTTTCCTTTCTTGTATCCTTTTAATCTGTAAAGCACTATGTGAGGTTTCTCTATGATAAGTGCTATATAAATACAATTTAATACATTTAAACATTTTTCTGTTTAGCAATATCAGTGTTAAATAACTATATACATTGTTTGCAGTGACCAGTAATCAATATTTTTTGGTGGCTACATTTTATTCTATCAAAAAAAAATTAGCTTCCCTTACTGGCAGATAATTTTCCTGAATAAAATTGTAATTTTTAATTGTATTTAGCTGTTTTTCCAGTGCACTGATGTGCTGTTAATTAGAAAATTGTGAAAAAATGTCCCATAATATAGGGCTTAAACTGGAAAAATAAGAAATACAAAAGCACTATTTTCACTGAAAAAGCACTCATTGTTGAGGATGGTCATAGGAACAAATGATTAGATTTTGGTGATGATCCGAAAACCGCAATTATCGAAAAAGACAATTTAGTGAATAACTACTGAACTAATAATGACATCAACATGAATCTACTTGCTAGAGGTACATGGTTTTCATGGTCAGGGAATCTAAAGATGGAGACTAAATAATTGTGGGACTGTACTTTATTAAAAATAATAAAATTTTAAAAAATTATAAAATAAGCAACAAAATGAACAAAAACAGTCAAAGTGATCAATAAAACGAACAAAAATGTATAATAAACCAATGAAAGAATAAGTAAGATGAACAAAGTAAGACAAACAGAACAAAAGTGAAGAAAAATAAAATAAAAAACTAAAATAAAAAATAAAATAAAAAACTAAATGGTGAAAAATTTTAAAAACGAGCAGCAAAATAAATAAAAACAGCCAAAGTGATCAATAAAAACAAAAATTAATAATAAACAACAAAATAATAAGTAAAATAATAAGAACAGAACAAAACTAAAGAAAAAAAATAAAATAAAGTAGAATATTAAATAAAATGAGCAAAAACTAATTAATATTTACAAAATTATAAATGACATGTAATTTTTTCCCCTTAAAATAGTAAAAAAAGAAAAAGTATTGTAATTTGGTCCAAGTAATATTAGTTTTGCTGTTTTCTAATTTAGTTGTTTTTTGACACCTGTTCCATGAACAAAGCTCAGTAAAAACACTGTTTAAAAAAAAAAAAGAATAAAGGAAAACAGTTGAATTTTTCCTGTATATTTAAACTAAACCATCCATTCGGAACATGTCAGGGGTTAAAGGGTTAATAATAATCAGCTCCTCATCAGTTCTGCAGAAGCCGGACAATAATGGAATGTCTTCCAGGTGTGATGGAAGAGGGAAATATCTAAAACATGGAGGATACCGGCCCTCCAGGACTGGAGTTTAACACCCCTGCTGTAGTGTGTAGAACCATGTGAACACTGAAAAAGTGTTAAAATGAACTCGGTGGGAGTTGAATCAACACTCCACTTTTTTGCTGTGTCGCTGCACAAACTGTACCGATGAACGCAAACGGTCTGGGTAATGATGTCAGACACGAGGGAAGGAAAAGAAAAAAAAAAGCTCCAACATCCAAAGCTGACACCCAGCAGGACAAGGTGATGAAACAACAAGTGGTGTAAAGACGGGAGAGGTGGTTGTGACGGCGCACGCCCTCGATCATATATCAACTCATTCAAAAGGCTGAAGCTGCTTCTTTTACTGAGTGAAAAAACAAACACACACTGGGTTTATATGTGAGATCCACAAAAAAAAAGCTTCAATAGCACCGTATCCAGAGCTTAGTTGATACAACTTAAAGACTGCAGACTCAATGGAAAGTAGAAAAGTATAAAGGTCCGTTTATACCCTCCGGAACCAGAAGAAATTTGTCTTTCCCTTCTAGACGTTGCTCCCAGAGCTGGTGTTCATTAACCTGATTGTCATCATCTGGCTGCGATCGCTAACCTACACGCTAGAGGGCGTTCCGGGTACCTCACACAACCA
>JAPTYR010000001.1:22109121-22126421 GCA_029814505.1 Siphamia roseigaster | reverse complement strand
AGAGAGAAACTGTTGGAAAAGAGACTTTCTAGTCTGGTAATTAACATGTTTGTGCCCCTTCACAGAAAAAAAAATCTTTCTAGACTGGTAGCCTTGTGCATTTGTGCTCTTTTTATGCCATAGTTTCCCCCAGTACTACGGGAATATTGTGAATTACAGTTTAAAATTTTGACGTAAAATTCTTTGGAAATGAAAATCCAGCTAACATAGCTATGTTGTATGTGTTTCATTTGTGTATGATAATTTCACACAAAAAACGATAACTTTGAGGTGTTGGGTACAATAGTTGCATATTTTCTTTCTGGCAACACTGCATTTCAGCCAACGTTTGTGATTGGTCGGTAGTTAAGGGGATCCTGGGCGGAGCCTACCGACGTGAAGATGGTCGCGTCCAGCGAGAGATACTTTAGGTTTCTAAAACAGGTAGTAGAAATGAGTGGGTGACGTCATGAGGCGCTGTCCATTATTTATACAGTCAATGGCTGCAACCCACAAAACTGAGTATTTATGCTCGCACACCTATCAGAGATTCATTGATTTTATGTCCTCCCCATTCCCGCAGGAGAAAACATGCAATTGATGCTAGAGCCTGTATTTTGACACTAGGAATGGCTCTCCTATTTTGTTGGTTTCATGTGTTTTTAAAATGAAATAAAGACAAATTTATATTTTATTCTCACCCACTGTAGTTAGCCAACTCTTAATAACAGGACTGTTTGAATGAGCTAAAAAGGAAAGATCATTTTAATGAGAAGACCGATAGACCAAGCAACATGCACACCTGCCTGTACTATCCCAGTGGGTTTTTTTTAGCCGCCCGTTCCTGCAAGATTTGCGTTTGGTCTCGCAGGACCCAATTTCAATGCAGACCTCTTGTGTGTACCCCGCCTTATACACACTGGTGAAGAAAAGAAAGGTGTCTTTGGCAAGATGCCCCTGATCTGTTAACAAGGTGTCGACTGCATGTTAGTCAAATGTACCCTTCATACAACTTCAAAATAAGTCTCAGAAGAATTAAGGTCTTCTCTCATCAGAAAAAAGTAATACCCATGATGAGAACAAAACCTGTCATAATAATAAAGCTAATGATTTGATGATTATGAAAGCAACTATTTGGTTCACAAATATTCCACACAATTTGAAAATATAGAGTGGTTTTAAATTCTTAAACCGCTAAAATAAATCTCAAAGGATTCAGCTGATATGAAAAATAGCTCATCTTTGTACTACATGTACCACAATATTATTTTCTATTTCACAAAGCATTTACATATAAAGCACTTCTTAGAGAGTCAGGTTTTACAGATAAAATTCATCCTGCTACTTCTTAGTATAAAACAAGTTAAGATCTTGTGACCACGCTTGTGCTGAATAAGTACTAGTTTCTGGGAGAATTTTTTTTTTTTTAGGTAAATAAATACATCTGAGAGACATCTGTGCACACACTGTATTGACATGAAAATAAAAACTGCATGACACAATGGTCTGTAGTATCTTTGTCTTTTCCAGTTAAATTCTGCCAAAACAAATTAAAATCATTAATCATTAAACCAAATAAGCACTGTAACTCATAACCCAATGCTTCCCGCAGCGTATCAATCAGTGGCATTTTTCATGTTACATTCATTGCAGCTCAGAATTTGGACAAATAGGTTAAATTAAGAACATTCAAGCTGGGCAACAGCTTTTAAAGGCATTCAGTACTAATGAGTCATTCCATGAAGGCATATCATTGCTGGGATTACATTACTCTTGGACTGTTGTTCTGAGGTTTTTGTTTTGTGTTCGCAGTGCAGCATTAAGCATCTTACGTGTTGACTTGCACAGGCCCCCAATGCTTAAACCAATACAAAAAAAAAAAAAAAAAAAAAAACATAAAACAGAACATGCTATTGTAGTTTGACATAAACTCCAGATGACCAAGAGGGTTTCTATAACCTCATTTGATTTTTGGTTTCCTTATGTGGTTACATTGGCCATTAATTTTTTTTTATTATTATTCTTTTGGGGTATTTTCCATTCACCAGGCAATAACTTTTTATGACATTTAGTGTTCAAAGTTGGGGTTTATACACATTAAAATAAAGCAAAGCCTCTGCTGCTCCATAACCACATTTGGCGTTTACAGGGGCTGTTTCAAATAGACCAATATCAAAGAAAAATAATCGTTAAATTGTGCTGATATGATACTCAAAGACTGTTGAGCTAAAGACTCAATTTTTTGCATCCATCTTTTGCTAGCTACACACTGAGCGTTTAGGCTCATTTCATAATTACTTTTATTTACGACATATATACTTATATAGAAACTATAGCTGGATGTAGGTGGAATCTACTGAACAAACTGATGCTGAAGTATGAGGTCCAATGTTGCCCTTTCAGTTGTAATCTCTAAAAACCATCATTTGTGTCCTTGGTTTTGGTACCTGTATGGTTTCTCAGTTTGACTAAAGCTTATAAAAATGCATTTTGGGTAGGCACATATAACAAATGCTTGTTACTTACCAAAATAATGATTGTATACAAACCCACAAAGTGAATAATTGCATTTGCCTCTAAACATCCACACCTGTCTAACTGCTGCAAAAAATCCTACAAAAGAATCATTTATTCCAAATTAAGACTAAATTATCAAATTTAAGCATTCTGTGTTCTGATTTATTTTCACCTAAAAGCTCCATTTATAAAGATAAATATCTTTTGTGCAAATTAGGAACTGATTGTTAATGCACTTATACTCATTTGCTAGCAGGGCAAATAGAGAGCAACAAAGACACAAAGAAGAGCATTTTTTAACCATTCTGAAAAAGCACTTTAGAAGCAAGAATCTAACGGGACATCCCAAACACTCTACTAGCTCTGGTGTCCCAGTACAGTATCAACTTGCATAAACACACACTGCGGTAACTTCACATTGCACTCATCAATATTATCCCTGCTGTGTGTTATTTTTCTATAGTTTCCTGCCTGCAGAGAATGGCTTTATAAAAATGTTGTGACTGGTTTGGATCTCTCAGTGGCGAGCATTGTATTAATCCTAGTCAGAAACGTCCTCTTCCAGACATCACAGCTTCGGCTATCAAGTCTTTATCCTTGTGTCAGTAGCTTATGTTGTATGAGAAGGATGAGCCGCCGAATGATCTGGTATGTGTGTGTGCAACATGTGATGTCTTAATTGACACAGGCTGTTAAAGGACTTGTAGCGCCCATACAAAAGCCAAAACACACAGGTGAAGGCCACGTTTTAGAATGGGGAGGGGCAGGTGGTCTCAACCATTTACTCAACTCAACCATTTATTTTTAGTTGAGACTCCTCTTTCCTGGTAGCATCACCCACAACTGTTGTCTAAGATGCACACATTCATTAAAAAAAAAAAATCAGTCACTTAGAAAGCAGTCTGACATAAAACAGACATACCAGCCTTTGGCCTTCTCTACCCCATGTTCTATGTCAAGTGCTCTCTTCTTCCCTCTATGTCAGTGGTGTGTTAACGCTTTCATCCCTGTGGCTCAGTGCTGGTGCTGTGGTGTGGTCCTTCCTGCTCGCTGATGGTGTGAAGGAGGAGACACACTGGAGGGTGAAGTGAGGCGCTGCCTATCTGGTGGTTGGGCTGAGGGGGTCCGCGGGTGACCCGCCTCTCCGGCCCTCCCAGAGCTGCCTCCTCCTCAACACTGAAGGAGGCACGATGACCACAGCTGTCGCAGAAGTCTCCAGCCTCCTCCTCCTCCTCGTTGTCTCCCTCTTGCCCCAACAGGCTCTCCAGCTCTCTCAGCTCCTTGCCTTCTTGGCCCATCCCTCCTGCTCCGCTACAACCATTGCTCCCACGTCTACTGCACACACACACCTCAATCCCAGAGTCTCCTGTGAATCGCCTCCTCCTTCCATTGGGGAGACGATCTTTGTCCTCAGCACAGCTGTCGGGCAAACCGAGGTCCTTCAGCAGGGGGTCCTTGCAGGAGTCATCCCCACCTCTTTTCTCCTGGGTAGCGAGTCCCTCCCTATTAATCCCATCTGACATCAGGATCATGGATGAGTCTTGTGCTGTCTGCAGCTGCTTGTTGTCAGGTTTGGGCCTAAAGTCTAAGGTGGGTGATTGTGGCTCCTCTAGGCTCGGTCTGCAACACAGACTATCTGAGACGGAGGGCACAGGAGTGGGCTGGATGGTTGGGCAGTGTCCCTCCTGCTGCTCAGATGCCAGTGGACTCGAAGCCACTGAGGCTGGCCCTGTGTGTAAGGCACTGTATGGAGGAGGAGGAGTGGGTGGCCTGTTGACCACCTCCTCATAGTCAGGTAAGAGGTAGTTTGGCAGAAACCCTAAAGAGAGAGAGAAAAAAAGAAGAGTAAGTTTTAAAAAGTAAAACACTAAATGCTGTCTGGCCATTAACATTCTCAGTGTGACCCACTGATCTTTCTTAATCCAAACAAGCTCAATTCTTGGTTAAATCTGTACTGGTCACTGCAGAATGAAAGGGATGGTGTTGCAATATTGGCGAGGTACCAACAAAGCAATGCACTGGCCGGTTCCTGAAAACTGGGACATGCAAACAGAGTAAATTCTGGCACTGTGTGAAAACGGGGATGGCTCTCAGTGCAAATATTCAGTAAAATAAATAATAATTCAAGCTCCTTTATCCTGAGTGAGGAACCACAGCCTCACTTGTGTTCACTTCCCAAGCTTATTAGCAAAGAGACACTGCATGGAAAAAAACATCTAGATTCCCCCGCCACCTTTTTTTTAATAGAAAAGGGCAAATGCATGACATAACAAAAAGTTAAGATCAGAATCTAGTTGAATGAGAAATGGGGTCATAAAACAGGTTCAGTTGTGAAAACCTACCACTGTCACCATAACCACAATGCATATGTAATCAGAAATAGCAAAAGTTGTTGTCTGTTTCTTACTGAAGTAGAAGGGCACAGAGGGGTAGTTGTGTGCTTCACGATAAGCGATGAGGTTGATTTCATGCTGACGCTGCTGCTGCTGCAGACGATGTTTGGTACGGCGGTGGTGACACACACAGCAGCAGCTCAAAATGAAGATGATAGCCCACACCAGCCAAAACCCTAAAACAAGACAAAGTTCATATTCATATGATTTTCATGTTTGCATTTTGTTGATTTTAGCCCACTTTGCATCTAGTGTTATCACCATTTTACTTATTTATTCCCTTGTTTTCTGATTAGTGTACGGCACTTTGGCCAGCTGTAAAGTTTTTAAAGTACCTTCTAAATAAAGCTGTAATGGTATGGTATGGTATGGTATGGTATGGTATGGTACAATAATTTGCAACAGTGATAAGCATGCAAACATTATCTCTAAGTGGCCTAGCTCATAAAAAGGTCAAACTTTATGCTGTATGTACTTTACACTGTATTTTGACCAAAGGACTTCCTGGCAAAGGGTCAATGTAATTAAAAGGAGGCCTAGTCCATTCTTATTTCTTTGACAAACCGCTCAAGGGTTTAAGACTTTCCCACTTCTCAATGGCACATCTCTAGGAAATGTTCGATAAAATAATGATTATAATCAACATCAATGATAACCAATATGTGCATATGCAAATAAAATATAAAAATCTTTGAGTCAACTTTGAAAATAAATGCCACACAAAACTTTGACGTTAAGACAGAGAGAAGTGACTCAGTAATAGCTAAAAGCTTGGACATCTCATTATCTGATTAACACCAATAACAACAATAGCTGCTTGGGGTCAACAAGCAGTATATTCAGTATATAACAGACAGTTGTTGAACAAACAGATAGGTTAAAGAGTTTAAATTGAAATGTTGAAACAAATCTTTATGCCTGCATGTGATTATTCTGGAACATTTTGTTCTTACATCTAACATCACATCCTAATAATCATTTGTAAGCGATTTGTGGAACAGTGCTGCCTAGAGTCCACGTTAAACAGCAGAAACAAAAACAGAGAGCCTTCTGAAAAATCTTCATATTGTGTTTCTTTCTTGTGCATCTGAAATGACCTGACAGCCTCTATGTCATCACATAAAAATGAGGGGAATGTCATTTCAAGGACTACAGGGCAAAGTGGTGCATTTCTCCAGACAGTAATAGTGTTATGTAGAACATACTGGCCTTGTTACAGTACTGATACTGTGCAGGGAAAGACATTTTACATGACATATTGCCAAATTCCAACTGAAAACAATAAGTTACATTTAATATGAAATGGGTGTGACTCTATAAAACCAAGGTTAGTACTATGGAATTTTCATTATTCCACTGTCACTAAACCAAAATGTAGATTTGTATTAGATCAACATTTGCTTGTCATTAAGATAATTACTGGAACTGAGCATCACAATGAGTAATCTGTTTGTGTGTTTCAACAGCAGAGGGAAAATTCAAAGGTGAAGAAAAGAGACATATATACATTGAGATACTTACACCATAATTCATAATAGTAGCTGCAGCACTGAGATTCTCCACAGCAGTGTCCAGACTCACAGATGTAGCTCTGATTGTTCGCACCTTCGCAGTGAAGTAGGCTCTGAGGGAGCAGAAGACACACGGTCTCTTTAAAAGGCAACTGTTTTTTTTATTGTTAACTACAAAAAGAAGCTCACCATAACATAACAGGCATCAGGTTATGTTATGCAGCACGCATGAAAAACAGCAGCGCTCCCCACCATGTTTCGTGTATTATTCTCTTACAACAATGAATCATGTTACATTTGGTCTTTTTTCCCCACTAATTAAAAGATGAGACCCTCTACTGTCTGCAAAAAACAAATATCAGCATTAAGATAGATTATGTTTGAAAATTATCAGATGAGATATTCATGACATCCTGCATCCTCATCATCACTCCCTAAGCAATTTATTTTAAAAGGAAATTATTCATTTGAGAGCATAATTTTGCATCAAAACAAAGACAACAGATAATGTGCTTCATTTTACTATTTTCAGTTACTCCATAGTTTTTCTAAATATACTTTTAACACCTGATTACCTGACAGGCAGGTAATTTTACAGTCCACATGAAAAACAAGTCTTTATGGATCACTAAGCTGTATTAAACTCCCTTGAATAAAACACCAAAATATCCTCGTAAGAGAAATATAGATTTAAAATTACAATCAAAGGCATTTTGTAACCCCGCACAGTTAATCATGCTGAAAAAACATTTTTAGTTTAAATTTTTCAGAAAAAAACCCACAATTATATGAAAGATAATACAATAGATATGTGGTAAAGCCTATAAGACTGCACATTCCAAGCACTGATCTTGGATGGAGAATAATTATAACACCCATCAACAGTATATAGTGGCAAACCTTTATACTTGGTTAAACATGTGAAGTAAACAACTGCAAACCTCTATTGCTGGTGGTAAGCTGCTAGAATATCATCTGTGTTTAAGGCATATCAAGTGCAAATTTTTGACTCTGCGCCAGCACAAAATGTCTCAGCATGTTGCCCAAGATCTAATAAACAATTTGAACTCAAAAGTATAGCTTTGGCCTCATTGCAACTTTGAAAATATCAGATGGTGTTTGGAAAGACAGTTCCCTTTCATGCTGAATCAGGAATAGCACAAAATATACAGACATTATGACTGATTAAAAGTCAAACACTAATCCAACATGTTTATGCAGTCTCCACAAAGTGAAAGGACACTGTCTAGACAGTAATAAGATCATTTAAATCGGGATAAAGTAAAGGGGGAGCTTCAGTCACAGCCCCCTTAACAGAAAGTTCTATGCAGTTTTCCAGTTAAATCCCTCAGTTGTTTTCTTCTAGATTAGTTTAATGATTAGCTAGCCAAAGCTCTATACAAGGTTATTCTATCTCTCTATAGATTACCAGTGCAGGTCCTAGATTGAGAGGCATGATGATCCAGGGTCCAACAATCCCAGACAAGTCCCTGCACCCATGGGTCATTATCCCACAGAAGAAAAAGTCAAACTCAAACATGCTCTCACTCTCTCTGTGCCCCCCCCCCCCATCCCTCTCTCTCTCTCTCTCTCTCTCTCCCTCGGTCTTCATGTTCACCCTATACACACAAATACATCCACACCCACACACACACACACACACACTCCCTCACTCCACTCCAATCCAGGCCCAAACAGTGGACAAGGATTGCTTTACGGAAATTTCCAAGCAGCAGTGTAGAGAGAGCTCCTAGCTGGGTGGCTGCATGATAATAAGGCATACAGAGCTGAGCAGCAGCAGGGCATGCGTGTGAGTGTGTGCGCGCGCATAGTTAAGAGGGAGAATGGCAGAAAACCCAGCAGTAACGAAAGAATAATTCGTCATACAAACGCAACCAGATCAGCACAAACTGCTGACACTGCAGAGCCAACACATGAATAATTTTCCAACAGCTGTTCTAAAGCTTATTTGATCATTTGCAAACACTGTGCTGTTTTTTGACCTCTGATAACTCCTAGCCCTTTCAATGAGTTCAGTTCACATTTATTTACAAATAATTTAAAATACATATGCAACTTGTATTTATAACGTACAGCAAACGTATGCTTTTGTAAAAAGGGGTATAAGCTATCCATAGCTTATAAACAGGGGCCAAAGACATGAAGCAAACAGTACATTGAAACCACTTGTGGCTCTACATTTGGCTGGATGAGCCCTTTTGGCAATTTGAGACAGATAAGCATCTAGTTTGTTTGGGTGTTCAGTCTGTGGTGTATGAAAATAGTCAACTTAAAAAGGATTTCACAAACAGGGCCTTAGTAGAGCTACCTTACCTATAAAATATATAAATGTAACTTTTCTCGCAAGAAAATTGAGGTGAGAGGATGTCTGCTGAAACTGCTGTAATAAAAAAAAAATCTAGGTCATATGGGTTCATAGTTGTGTCATTGTTTTGTACTTATTATGCAAGATGCTGACAGTGACCAAGCAAAGAATCTCATCAAACTAGATTCCTCCGTCTCCTGCCCGAACATTCAGCTATGAAACAATCCACTTCTCTCATGCTATACTACCAGATTAAGGACGGATTTGGTTACCTTCCCAGAAATTATTGCTGTGTTAGAAAATAATCAACCCTAATAATGAGAAGCTGTTGAAATAAGCAGACAATGAGAAAAGTTCAAAATCCCCTGGTGACCATTGAAGAGTGCCCTGGAGATAAGTGGCTACAGTTCTTAGTTAATTCTTGACTGCACAGTCAAGGTTGATCCACTTTGTATGGGCCTGCAGGACTTGGCCAGTTAGGTGATGCACGAAAAGACCTCACTGACCCCTTATTTATTATATGTCCTGCAACAAAGAAAGGTGTTCTTTCATTCTCATCAAGGTTATGCAGAATGAAACCCTGCTGACGCATTTGTAGCAAACCTTAATTCTCCCTAAGATTATATATCCACTTTCAACAGCTGAGGGGCAAATTGAAACAAACTTACCCAATTTTATCAAAAAGTTACATCGTTTGCCAGCAGAAAGATTTTGACAAACTCCAGAAATTGTTTTAAATACTTACAAAACTTCTTTTACTAAGATCCGATAGGGCCAGGTTGTGGTGGTCTTCATGTCAAGAAGGAGGAATATTTAGGAACTAAAGACTAAGTTGTTTGTTTTGTTTTTTTAAACAGATTGCATGAACTAGGGGATGCACCAACCAGATATAAACGTGGATCCAACTAAGCAATGGACCAGAATGATCCATAACTCAAGCTATTTAGTTTAATCGTGTGCTATACAAACATTTTCTGTAAAAATGTAGAAGAAATCTAACCTGATTGTCATCATCTGGCTGCGATCGCTAACCTACACGCTAGAGATCCGCCATTATTGAAAAATGTAATTTCCCCAATAACTTTAAAACAATAAAAGATATTCTAATAGTAGACTAATATCTACTCGTAAATCATTATATTATTTGTATGTGCTTGTGTTTCCTGATGACTTTCAATAAAATGTTAAAATTGAAGGGAAGTTGTTTCAAGTTAATATACACAGTGACTGTAATAGAACCCGAAACAGATACATGGAATACAAATATTATAGAGCTGGGATACAGCAAAAGTTTGAATAAATAAAAGTTTAGTGACCCTATGGCCTGGCGGAGATCTGTTTTCAGAGTGCTTTTCTAGTTTAGCTAGTGTTTATAGCGGGTCCATTTAGATTGTCAATAAATACTGAAAATTAAAAAAATATTATGGAGGACTGGAATTGAGACATTAAAAAAAAACAAGAATGAAGATGAATATAGACTGTCCTAAACATATTTGGGGTGTATTTTATATTCACATTTTGTCTTTATTCCATTGTCCGTGTCAGTTATATGCACGTGTTCACTTATGCAAATTTGTTGGTGATGTCATTAGGCAACAGCCAATAGCGATTTTCCTTACTGAGGAAGTAAGAACACTGCCACTGTGGTTCTTTCTTTACTTTTCAATTATTTAAACATTATTTTCTTCCCCCACACACACATTATTTGGATACCTAGAAATATTTATTCATCCATAAATCACCTGCCACACTATAGAAGCTATGCTGACAGTCAATTAGTGCAGTTAAATTACACAGGAATCAGTTGCTTCAGTCAAAGACTTTCACAACACAACCCATTTAAGTGAGAAAAGACATGGATGAAAATAAACAGGCAGCTAATGATTCTCAACATACACAACACACAGATATCTAATGGAGACAATTATATTTATATTTTATTACAATATTAGAATTTGAACATTTTGTCCTCTCCATCCATATCTCAAATATAAATTTTTACATAAATATTCTCCAAACAGTGGAATAACAAAAGACAGAAACTTAATATAAAACAAATGAAATTAGAAACAAAGTTATACCCAACTCTGGGATAGAAGCATAAGGAATGTAATTGAACAAAAGATCACACAACATGGCAGAATCATCCAAGTCACAGAAAGGAAATGATTAGCAACAAATTGGCTTTATAGTAAGTTTGACCTTTTTTTTTTTTAATTTTAAATGCAGACATTGTGACTTGTTATGGCAGGAAATGAATGACGAGCAAATCACAAAGTCAGCTGGAGAAAAGGTCTTGAACTCTGCCAAGGAAAACCTAAAATTTATATCAAATGAAATTGGCTTTGGTTATAGGATCCGTATTCATTATAACCACCTGAAATAACAGCCATTTAAATAAAGTAAAAAACAAAACAAAACTTTGCTTCATACATTTCCTCTGTTTTTTAGCTATACATTTTCATAGCCCATAAATAACCTTACTATCAAATAATCAAACTGCAGTCTGAGCTTTACAATTCATGCAAAAACAAACTGCATGGCCTCTGATGCAACCCTTCCCATAGACACACACCTACATGCAAAAATAAAGGTCTTGTCTTATCGAAGTCCTGATACTCGTCTCGTACAACTAACATGTGTCTGAGGTGGCTCTGTTGATCAACAGATTCCAAACAACTGCTTTGGGAAAATACTCAGAAAACAATAAATGTGAACTCATCTGTCATGTAAAAAGTTATTTTGTGTTAAATCATGGCATGTAAATCAAAGTGGTTTCTAATATGAGTTAAAACTGGCCATCACTGAGCAGAGACATAAGTAAAAACAACAATTAAAAGGAAACTGAATAATCCCTGCATAAAAAGGTTAAACAGAACCAGAAACTAGAGTGGCGTTAAATAAAACCAGGAGCACATAAAAGATAGAATGTGGTAGAAAAAAGTTTGTATGGTAATATAGAAAATTAAATTATTACAGTATATATGCATGTTGACGTATAGAGATTAAATAAACAGTTGCACAAGACAAATGTGCTTAAAAATCTGAGCAGGTCAACAGTACTTGGATGTAAACCTCATAACAGATGTTTAAAAAAAAAAAAGAAAAAAAAAAAGAAATCAACAACCCTGTGATCATGTGACTACATAAAGTTCAGATATGTGAAAATCAAAACTGCATCGTATTAAATCATTCTACTTTTACTTGAACAGCAAAGTTTTTATTTTTCAGTGGTGGTAAAGTATGAGATTCTGGAGAAAGCAGAGTTGTTAAATGGAAAACGTCAGAACATCTTACCACCAGATCCCTGATCCATGTATGGTATAATGTGCTGCTGATGAGGCCGAGTGGTTGAGTGGACATGTAGGGTGTCAACGTTCGAATAAAGGTAAAGGTTTGCTGGGTCTTTATGTCACCCAGTTAATGACAGACTGACAGACGTGTACACAGCTGACTGTTGTCCTGTGTTAATAGGCTTCTTTTTGAGTGTGCATTTGATCCTGGATCTTCTGCAGCATCTCCTGCATTCGTCGCAGCTGTGGGGGAAAAAAAAAGATAGAAATATTAATTTTTTACACTAACATGCCCCTAAATTTGCCTTATTCCATTATGTTACTGTGAAATGTGAATATGTCAATAAGTGGTGCAGATTTGAATTATTTACACATGACTGCACAGGCAACTCATCAATATCAGTCTGTTCTTCATAAATCACATGGTCTGGGTTCAGAGGCTGCAGGGAAACATTTCCACCTACCAATGTGGTAACAAAAATTAAAGGTACTAAAATATATTATACTTATCATTCATCCTTTGAGACATGCTTAGCTCATTTTGCCACATATATCTGTCTACATTATGTTGCTCACCCATATATGTATATTTATTCTGTTTAACCCTTTAACCCCTGATGCATCGGCGCTGACACATTATCAATGGATGGTTTAGTTTAAATATTAAGAACAATTCAACTGTTTTTAATTATTTTTATGGAGTTTTATTGATGGAACTGATGTATGGAGATAAACCGGTGTCAAAAAACAAAAGATTTAGAAAAAGGTAAAACTACTGAAACCAAATTACATTACTAGTCATTTCTTTTTTTAAATTTGTTTTTACTTAATTTAAGTTAATTTTTTTGCACATTTTTCCATGTTTTTGTTTTTTTTTTTTCATTTTTCTACATTTTGATTGTTTTTTTTTTTAATTCAATTTTGTTCCATTTGTGTCTTACTTTGTTCATGTTACTTATTATTTTGTTGGTTTATTATTCATTTTTGTTGTTGTTTTTATTCATCACTTTTCCTATTTTTCATAATTTTGTTGTTTATGTTACTCTTTTTGATTGGCACTGCTAAAGTTTCAGGAGTTAAAGGGTTAATAAGTACTTTATTTTTTTTAACAAAGCAAATAAAAAACAATTGAGGAAAAAGTAATCTCTTTATTTAATGAAATAAATAAAACTCAGTATTGAGACAGGATAGGGGAAACATTTTCATGGTCTACTGTAGCTGATTAGACTGGGCACTATCATAATAAATAAATAAATAAATAAATAACTGCTCCCTTCATCAATTAGCTGGTCTGGGATGCATACTGTAATACTGTACACACCCATATTCTATATATACACCATATTCATTTACAAAGAGAAATAAGGACACATGAGGAGAGGGGTGTTTTCATCCGTTAACATCACCTCTATGAATATTTCCAATAACAAATGTTCACTTTGGCATAAATAAAATGATAAAATTGGTAAATATCAGATTTTATATACACTTTATTAGCCCTTGAACTAACAGATGATGAAGGATGTTAAAATATTTGTGATACTATTGTTAAAAGAATTGTATTTACAGTGTATGCGTACAACTAATGATGATGCCATGACTATAGGAAATGTAAAGGACTGGAAAAAAATCTGAATCTTACCAAGTATATTTTTCTCATTTCTAGTCAAAATACTTCATCACATTTAAAATAAGACATAATCACCTAAAGAGTCACTTTTTAGTGAGATACAAAACAACTTACTTTTAGATAACAGATCTGAAAAATCTTAATTCAAGAAATCTTGTCAAGATAATTTTCATTTATTCCATTGGCCAATTTTGCTTGAATTTAAAAAACAAATCAACTTTGAATTAAGCAAAAAAAAAAAAAATCTGCCAATGGAACAAGTGAAAATTATCTTGGTAAGAATTCTTTTAATCAGATTTTCCAGATCTGTTGTCTAAAATCTCATTCCTGTTTATATCAGAACCAGGACTCATCATTGTCTTTTCTACGGCCGAGTTTTATAGACAGATCTTTATACATGTAGATTGAAACATTAATTTTATTTTCTTTATAAATGTATCCTGGGTCTGCTTCCATCCTATCTGGTGGTCTACATCTGTGATATTCTTTTATTCATAAATGTATCCTGGGTCTGCTTCCATCCTATCTGGTGGTCTACATCTGTTGGAATGACGTGAATAATTACAGTCTTCGATCCCAGGATCTGTTCTGTTTACAGGTTCCATAACTCAGAACAGAACTGGGAAAGAAACGTTTTAAATATTCTGCTCCCACTGCCTGGAACAACCAACAGAAGGACATTAAACTGAAGGAACTGCTCTGTTTCAATACATTCGCAGTCATTTTAAACTAGAAAAGCACTCGGGGAGCGCAGACCTCGACCAAAACATAAGGGCACCCCAATTTTTCGAAAAATCGTGATAAAATTTGTATTATGGATCTGATCCGGATCAATCTTGGTGATGTCATGGGGAACCACCGCCTTATTAAGTGTCTTTAATTTCATAAAGATCGGTCAGTAATTATTCGAAATATTGAGGAACAAAATTTTACGCTCCCTTTACCACAATGTTAACGAAAATTTCAAAGTGATCCAGAATCCAGGATCTCTTCCGGATCTTCACCTAAATCTAATCAATTGGTCCTTGGATCATTCCCAAGCTATCCTGAAAATTTCATTACAATCCGTCAATAACTTTTTGAGTTATTTTGTACACAAATAAACAAACAAACAGATAAACGCCGGCAAAAACATAACCAACATGGCGGAGGTAATAACAAAACCTGTTTTTCTCCATACATCAGTTCCATCAACAAAACTCAATAAAAACAGTAGAAAAAAAAAAAGGTGATTTTTCTGAATATTTAAAATAACCATCCATTCAGAATGCGTCAGTGCTGACGCGTCAGGGGTTAAAGGGTTAAACAGATTAGACCAGTGATTGTTTGGGTCTTTATGGGTTAAAACAAGAGCATTTATTCATTTTTCAGTCTATTTGGTTTCTTTCTCGAAGGTCTTTTTTTCGCCATCTGCTTCTTTTCCCTGTTTCATCATCAGACTCCAGAAGACGCCACATGACGCGCCCGGACAGCGTTCCTTTATCGTCCCGGTTCAGGAAACGGGTTGAGGAAAGCCTGGCCCTTCCTTTTTAAAACCCTGACATTTAACTCTCTTTATCCTCGCCGGCTGTGAGCAGCTCAGAGAAAAAAAAGACCAAAGGCCCGTCAGCCGAGCGCCATCCTCCCCCGCCAGCACCCGCCGCCCGCCGACATCGATCACGCCCACGCGTCCGACCGACCGACGCGGCGCCGCCATGTCCAAAAAGTGCAAACCATACCAGGAATAAACGCTGTTCAAAGGAAAAGTGTGTTTTCATGTGGATGTCTGAGCGGGTTTTCACACTGTGAGCGTCTCCGTCAACGCGTCCGTTTATTTCCAGCAGGAAACGACGGGTGAGAAATGACAGGACGTTGAACGGGACTTTGAGTTCAGCTGCACAATTATTTTAGGATTTATGAATGAGGGATTTTTCCTCTGAACAGGAACTGCTTGTATGTATGTGGACATGTAGGGGAAAAAACAATAAGTAAAGATATTAATCATTTTATTTCAGGTTCCACATACAGACTAATTTCATCGAAATTAAAATATAACCATAACAAGTGGTGCCCCTTGCAAACATTCCAAAAAGGGTCATTTTAGACCATCTTTAAATCTGGTTAGAAAGTGTTCTAGATCATTATTTATGCCCATTTGCATGTTTCCAAATGGGTTTTAAGGTGTTTCAAGGTGTTTTCAGGCATTATCCCAACGTTCATCAGCGCCCCCTAGTGTTCAAATGTTACGGTGATTTTTGTTCCAAAAATGGTCGTTTTGGACCATCTTCAAATCTGGTTAAAAAGTGTTCTAGATCATTATTTATGCACATCGGCATGTTTCCATTGGTCTTTCAAGAGGTTTCAAGGTATTTTGAACCTTTTTTCAAAAATCATCAGCGTTCCCAAAACTTATCAGCACCTCACAGTTTTCCAAGGATAAATCTATATGACTTCACATTCACACAAGCTAAAACACCAGAAAACATCAGTCCGAGAAGGGACTTGAACCACCAACCTTCCTGTCCCACAACAACCTGCCCTACCAAATGAGCTAATAATAGCTCAAAGCTAACGGGTCATTTTGGACCATCTTCAAATCTCCTTTAAAAGTGTTGTAAGTCATTATTTATGCCTGTCTACACGTTACATGTTGTTGAATGTTGTGTATAATGACT
Source organism: Siphamia roseigaster (assembly GCA_029814505.1). Classification (NCBI taxonomy): domain Eukaryota; kingdom Metazoa; phylum Chordata; class Actinopteri; order Kurtiformes; family Apogonidae; genus Siphamia; species Siphamia roseigaster. Next base: position 22,110,118 of record JAPTYR010000001.1, on the reverse strand, counting down.
GTGTTAATGTTTGGGTCAATGTGGCTAATGATTTATTTATCTATTCACTTATTTTAAAATTACTTTTAATGGATTTCGAGTCATTTTAAATCTGTTTTTATAAATGGAGCACTGAATGGAGAGCACTTTGAATTTCGTTCTACCTGTGACAATGACAATTAAATCTGTCTGTCTGTCTGTCTGTCTTTAGTACACTTCTTGCAAAGTAGTTTTTGTTTGTTTTATTCATGAATTTGACTGTTTTTTTTTTTTGTTTTTTTTTTCATTTTGTTGTTTTTTTTAATTCTTTTTTTGTTTTTATTATAGAACCGCTAAAGTCTCAGGAGTTAAAGGGTTAATAGTAAAATTATGCATAATTAGGGGTGTGTCCTCTTGATTGACAGATGTCAGATGCGTGGCCAGTGCTTGCGCTGGTGGCGAGTACCCAGAAAGGCCTCGGCCTCGGACTAAATGGAAAACACTGAAATTCATTGTTCCTGTGACAATGACAATTAAGTCAATCAATCAATCAATCAATCTAATTAAAAATTTTCTCATTGCATTTAAATGTACTGAGTGAGACTCTGCCGTTGCCGTCGCCATGTCTAACCTGACACTAACGCTGAACACACGCAGTATTTGGCGGCAGCAGCGAGTGGGTCAGATGTGTAGGGAGGAAAACAGCTGAGGCGAGAACCCTCTGGGAACAGCACACACTCTGCATAGATGAAATGAAATCCCCATCAGCCGCTGAGTCCGTCTGTACGTCCACCAGGGACGGATTATTGCTGTCCACGCTACATTCACCACAGACACAGCAGCACCCAGAGACACTGGCTGACGAGCAAACACAAAAGCCCCACAGCGCCTAAAAGACACACACACAGAAAAGACACACACACACACACACACACACACACAGAAAAGACGCATACGCACACACGCATACGCACGCACATGTATATTTATATATAACAAATAAATCCTCTCTGACAGATGTTGGTAATTAGGAAGCATC
>JAPTYR010000001.1:22084231-22096615 GCA_029814505.1 Siphamia roseigaster | reverse complement strand
ACAAAACAAGTGTTCCATTTAATTGTGTTAGAAATTTTAATCAGATTAGTTATGATGATGGATTAATCTGCGTTTATGTGTGAATTTTGACAAGCCTAAAATAAATAAATAAATAAACTTGGAATGTTCCTTTTTAGTGAAAAATCCAAGTAAACACATTCCGGCAAATCATAGAGAACATTGGCTCAGTTTATTCATGTTTCTGTAGTGGGATTAAGACAGTAAATACATGAAGACAGTCCTGTTTTTTGGTTTATTATACATTTCTGGGAGGAAAACGTAAGCTTTTCCAGTTTGCATTTTCTTTTACGGTACGACAAACACAACTGATACAGGAGCCATTTAACAGAGTTGAATCAAGGATCATCACAAACTGCTTATTTATACAGTACTTTTCAAAAGCTTAAAATATTCTTCATTCACTGGTTTGTTTGAATTATTATGTATTAATATTTAATTGCACTGAGGCCAGATCCAGCATAAGACTGTATGAATTGGCATGGTAGAGAGGAAAAAAGTGTTTTGTGTAATACACAGAGCACCCACAAAGGGTAGAATTCACAGTAAAATGCACTGTAAACATATTTGTATGGATGTACATGAAGCGATATTTGTTCATTTGTGCGCTACTGAAATGTATATATGTTTTTCTCTAAATCTTCAAACTTATGAGGCTTGAGTGTTATTGAATAAACATTTACTGATCAAATGTAAAATATTCAGTCAGATGTTTGGCAGATCAGGTTGTTAAAAGTGTTATCTGCATTTCTGGCACTTATATGAGAAAAAAAAAGAAACCGTGATGAATGTACTGCTTTATTTACAGATCTAAATATAATGTTCCTGTGATCCCAGAGTGTAACATAAATGACTGTGACATTCTGAAGGATCTGCTCTTAACCCATAAAGACACATTACTGCTTCTGTGTCATGTCAATGTCTCTTTATATCTAACCTTTCTTAAGTGATTTGTCACTATTTATTATAAAATTATCCAGTGTATTTTGCTCTTTTTTTTTTTTTTGCAATGAAAATTGGGTATTTTCCAATATTTAATGTACTGATCATGTAGCCGTTCATAAAAGCTCAGATTAAACTGGGCTGTCATTGTATCAGAAACAGAGACAAATGTTCCTTTTTTTTTTTTTTTCCTAAATTGACCACTAACTAAACGTAGAACAAGTGTGTCCATTCACTGTCACTGATCAAACTCCACTGGTTTTACTGGTGAATAAACATTGTAGAAGATGATGGTGTTTCCATGGTTACTATGGAGCCTCTGAACATACACATGGGTCATATCTGATGACCATGAAAAGATGACAAACTGCATTTTGCACCAATTATTTACTAGCCTGGGAGTACCCATGCTGCCTTGCGTGTTTGTTTCGAACTGCTGGACAGCCTGGAGAGGATAGCCAAAATCCTCGCATGGATCTCGGGCCCAATCACAGAACGAGGAGGGACAAAATATGATGACGCGTTCTACTCAACAAACGGAAGTGGTAGTTTCGTTGTTTTGAGAATCCATCATGGCGGCCGCAGATGTGCAGAGATCTTTCGAAGAAAATTTTCTGACATGTATGACTTTTAATCTTTAATTTTGACTTTTTATCATAATTGTTTTGTCTCATAATTGTGCTTGTTTAAAAACTCATAAAAATCTCCCCCTCTTTCCTGTTCATACCTATTAAACTTTACAGGAGTATTTATTTTTCTTTAAACTTTTGACAGTATGAAAAATATGTCACTTTAGAGGGAAAATCAGTGCAGGAGAGAAACTGGGACTTTAGAGAGTAGAATTATGACTTTTACTCCCTACATTTGTTCATAATTATCTGTACTTCATACTCCTTACATTCTGAGAATAGACTTGTTACTTTTTCAAATTTTTGAACTTTAAACAAGTTGCTTCAGAGGGATGGGAGAGAAATTGTGACTTTTTTTTATTTAAGATTTGATCATTTTTATCTCATAAATAATTATGGCTTTTTATCTGATATTTATGACTTTTTATCTCATAATTTTCACTTTTTATCATAATTTTGACTTTTTATCACATAATTGTGCTTTTTTCTCATAAAATCTCGTAAAAATAAATTTTAAAAATATATAAAAATCTCATTATGATGACTTTTCCCCCCTCCGTTTTCGATACGTTTTCTGCCCATACCCATAAAACTTTACTTGAGTATTTATTTTTCTGTAAACCTTTGACTTTTACTCCTTATATTTGTTCATGAATATCTATACTTTTTACACCTTACAGTCTCAGAATAGATATGTTACTTTTTCAAGCTAAACAGAAGTGACAGTACCAAAAATAAGTCACTTCAGAGGCAGTGGCGGCCCGTTTATTAAGGGCCCTCCCAACGTGTGAGGGATTAAAATAATTCCTCATATACCAATAACAAGAAACCGTACCATTCCACCTTAACCACCGGTGACAGTGTCTTGACTTTAACATGAGAGGGTGAGCAAAAGCCACTCCAGGGCGCCGACAAAGCTAGAGTCTATGGAGCCTTTTGAAAAAATGTTGAGAGCATTAAAAATGAAAGATTTTAATTGGCGCTTTTAGTTCGCGCTGCGGGCGCCCCGACCAATTATATCACATTCTGTATTTTTTTGCCGTTGTGCAATTGGACCACCATTCGAACTACCTGCCAATCACAAGTCTTATCTGACTGCGTGCTACGTCAACAGAACTAGCTTGGAGTGAAATATTATTAGCGTTAGAGCGGAATTTCAAGATGGCAAGTATAACAACAGTGAAGGAAAATGCATTGGCTTCATTGAAGCAGTATCCATTCGTTTGCCGTTTGTATGAAGAGAACTGACCTATGAAAATATGAAGCTTGTCACAAGAATGTTATTAAATTATTTAATCGTCTATGAAAATCAAATATCATTAAGACAAAAATGCAATGTACACAACAATGTTGGTGGGTCACACAGCGAAACACAGAGGTAAGCTCAGCAGCAACAATTCTGTCATATAGACTGTCATCCTGTTTCTTGAAGAAAGAAGAAACTAACGTGTTTCTCTGTACTGTCACGGCATTAGTACAGTGCACTTTACTGCTAGCATGCAACCTGACGTCTGATTCTGCTCCGTGAGAAACACCAAACTCTTTCCTGCACACTTTACAGAATGCTTTTGATTCATCATTTACATTTGTAATCCACAGGTATTTCCCCTCCCATTCCTTCCTGTACCTGCACTGTCGTTTTTGCTTCTTGTGTGGTGTTGCTCTCCATCAGCCATGTTGCTATTGTCCGTTTCTGTGAATATTAGCGCCGGTCACTATTCGCGCTCACTGTAAAAATCTAATAGAACCAGAATGTGAAAAAGAACACAAAATAGATACGCTGTAACCAGGGGTGCACACAGACATTTAGAAGGTTCGGGGCTGACAGGCTGTGGCAGTCAGGCAGTCGGCAAATGTTTAAAATGTTTAGGCCTATCTGGGGATAACAAGTCATGATTTGGTATGAGTTGAAGTTTTCGGGACACATACAGTCAGATTCGGGATTCGGGACAACAGTTTAAAATTCGGGACTGTCCCGAATTTTTCGTGACATCTGGTATCTCGAGGACCAGGATTGGCCACACCTTCCCTAGTGAGGATAAAGTGGGTTCAGATAATGAGATGATTATAATTATTATTATTATTATTATACTGTAGACTCACAGTGGGCTTGCCGTGTCAAGCACCCAGGGAAGTGCCTTGCTGAAGGGCACACCAGCTAACAACTTTCTGTCAAGCTGACTCTCCATCCAACTCTTACTGCCTTCTAGGCCATAGCTGCCCCAAATTAAGGAAATAAAACACTTTGGGGTAAAAAGTGATTTAGAGAACGTAGCATCAATTTTTTAAAAAATCCGAAGAGGTAAAAAAAAAACACAGATGCAAAGTGTCATTTGAACCTTTAAAGTTTGTCAGTGTCATAAGTTTTAACGTCTATTGCTTTCGCTGCTAAATAACGCTACTGGTTCATTAGAGCTGTGAAATTAATTAAAATGCAGTCGTGTTGTCAATCACAATCACAATGAATGCCCCTGCAATTGTATAATCACAAAAGATGCAATTTAATTCAATAGAAATGTCCATGGGTGAGAATCAATCACTCTGCTTAATTATAAAGATGTGATTCTTTAGTCATTAATTTTTTTTGTGGAAGTAAAACCTTGTCACATATTTGTCACGTGCAGATGAAATGGATGCCACTCTGTGTTATTGACACTGACCTTGCTAACCTCGCACGTAGGCTATCGATACAATTTGTTTATTGCTTTTGCAGTAACGTCCGTGCGTATTGGCGCCTAATCAGCAAAAGCGTTCAGTGTCATGTGAACACATTAGGTATGAATAAAATTCTATATATATTATCAAAGCACTCAGAAAGAATGAAACGAGGAGGTTTCGGTTCAGCGTCTTTTTAAATTAATTTTATGTCATTTTCTAGAATAACATTGGCTGTGGTGGAATAAAAGTTCATTCTCCATTTGGAATTAACATATTTGCTCTATAATTACGTGACAGACCTCTTTCTAACTGAAGAAATATACGAGCAGTCTGTCCCGTTCCCTCTGTTTACTGTGCGGACTGACCTTATATCAATCAAAAATAATGGTCCATTCAGTCAGATGATGTCCTTCCATTTCCTGCTCTGCGAAGGTTGTATTTATTCGTCATAGAAGCCATTGAAAATTCATTTACCTCATCAGAAAGCCTTGTTCAGACAGCGTACCAAGCAGTTTTTATATAGGACAATGGTTTTGCTGTTGCAGGATTGTTGATGTGTTGTGCAGCAGTCAACTTGATGTGTTAATTTCTCTCTTGTATTTGTGTTTTCCTGGTTATTGCAGAAGATATTATCAGATTGGGAATACGCATAACAAAAATCTAATCTGTCTTTAATTAATTAACTTTATAGAGTGACTATAGCTGGAGCCGCTGATGTTCACCAGCTGTTGTTGTTCTTTAAAAACCCTCTTTAGTGCAGAATACACAATGCTGTCAAGGGAGAATGTTTAACTGTGTGTGTGGCATAAGCATCCCTCTACTGCTGTTTGAGTCTGTTGCACACTTTGATCAATCTCAGATCGATACAACCTCTGGGCTCTGGCACAATTTTGCAAATGTCAGGCTCTAATTTTCTTCCACATTTGTTTTCGTTGTCCTTTTGAACTGTGATGTAACCTTTGAAGTTTTTGTGCCGTAGTTCACTACCGCAGACCCAATGTATGCATCCATTTTATTCCATTTACACATACAGTGAAGGTAATTTCCAATATTTTCCTTTCCATTAACCCTCTTACGCCTAAACAGAAGGCATTTTATTTGTATTTTCATTCGTTCCTTTATTTTTTTATTCCGAGCATTCACAGAATACATGCAAGTAAAAAAAAAAAAGTTGCAAATCATTAATTTATACTCAAAAAGAAGTGTGTAGAAGAAAGATTTAACGATAGTGGTGTGTTTTAACTTGAAATATGGTTTTCTGTCCCTGTGTATTTTCATTATCTAGTTACTGATCATTGTAACAGTGATTCAATGACAATATGAAAGTTATCCTTCTATAACATTTGACCTTCCATTCCAGAATGGGATATATTTTTTAAAAATGGCTGCTGTTAAAGTAATATATTTGTTCCAAACCTGTTGGTACCAAAGCTGTGCAGTTTTGCTTCCTGCACCCCAGATATTAGTGAAAAGCTCCAATACAGGTACAGCCTCCCCGATGTGATCGAGCTTCCGTAGATGACCGCTCTCCATAATTTCATCAATTTTGTCAGCCATACGTTTCCCGATTCCTGGGATTTGACAAGCTTCCTGAAACCAATTCAGAATTTTTTTTAAAACTTAGAACCATAAACTAATAAAATACTCCTTTCATATTGTCCTGACAGCAAAAGTACCATTAAACTTTCATTAAAGATAATACGCATTATCAGTACTGCCAGCAGCATTAAACAAAATATGTGACAATTACAGTACCTGATATGATGTAACAGGTTTGTGGTAGCTCTTCAGTGCGTTGACAGCCTTGGAGTAGCTCAGTGCTCTCCACTTGTCCCCCTGGTGCGTGTAGGCCTTGGCCAGCACCTCCAGTTTGTCTGTGATGTGCTTGTTGAAGTTATTACTCTTGGACTGAGAGGACTGAGCGCAAACCCATTTCCCAGAGAGCCCCCTCTGAGGAGCAGAGTCTGCTGGACTGCTGGGGTTTTGGCTAGGCCCAGGAGTCTCCTCTTTAGGATGCAAGCCAGTGATGAGAGCTTCCAGGTCACTCTGAGACACCCCGTCGTCATCTCCTCGCGTTTCCTCCTTGCCGTCTGGCACTGGCTGTGAAATAAAACCATAACAGCATTTTAAGCATTCACAGTATTTGGTGGTTTTCTGTAATCAAAATTCAATATTTTTCTTGCTCCTGCAACAAATATTAATGCCTGAAAGACTTGAGAAAGAGGAAATGAGTAATAATCTTGGATTTTTTTTTTGCATTGTCAACCTACTGCATCCATTTTGTCCTCTTGCTTGGTATCAGCATTGACTAATTCTACAGTGGGTTTTGAAATAGGCTTGACAAAGGGCAACTCTTCATTGATATTTTCACATTCTGTTTCTGAGTTCCTAAGTGGGGAAAAAAAGCATTAGAATGTGTAAATATATGATTTTTCTTATATTTACACATAGCTGTAATCAGTAAGTGACACATTATTAAAAGCTCACTCTATGTGTAATCTGAAAGCACACAATAATGACAAAAAATTTCAGACAAAAACATCAAAAAACAGAATTATTGAATGATTAACCTCTTGACTGGAAGAAGACTATAGTTTGCCACATCTAGCAGTTGCTTCTCACTAATGCATGAACTCAACCAAGTGCATTTCACCAGCTGGACTCCAGAGGGCATGCAGTTCACTTTAAGTAAACGCAGTGCCCTGTCTATGTCCACGCTGTCATCAACAACAACATGAGTGACACCAGGACCAAGTGAACTCTCTGTGTGTCCTCCGTTTTGCTGTATTTGTAGTTGGAAGATGTTACACCTGGCATTCCCAATAGCAGCAGGCAGGATGTACACAGTGATGCCATTAAAAGTGTTCCCTGAGAAAGAAGAGAGGGGGAGGTTAGACAGTGACAATGATGTGTCATCTTTCCTACATCTTTTTTGGCTACTTGAGCTCATATTCTCAATTTTTTACAAACACAATACCAACTTGTGACATCACATTCATCAGGTTTTTTCTTCAGTGGTGGTACATCCTTTTCTGGAAGCACTTTGGCTCTTTTAACTTTGGGGAAAGCCTTCATGATGCCATGACGAGGCTCCATAGTTACTGCTGAAAGAGGGAGCCAAAGGCCTGTGAACCAAAATAATGAAGGTGTTTTTAACTGTGATAAGTAACAGGCATACAGGCACACACGCGTGCACACACACACTACAGCCTTCCAGCGTACCTTAACACCCATAGTCAGAATGGTGTCATCAAATCAAGATTTACTTTTGATTAATCATTCTTCTTTGTTTCTTTTTATCTCCTTTATCTCAGCCTTTCTCTATGTATAACCAGTAATGGCCATCTGGAAATATTTGTATCTTATTCATCACATGTAAAGATTTGAACTTCACAATAAATGGACATTTGGAAAAAATAAAAAGAATCTGTACCACCAAAATCTGAAAGTGTTCCAAAATTAAACACAAAACACTAATTTTAAAGTTTATCATCTATTTGTATGGTTCATAACAGGAAATTGTAAAATCATGGAACAGCAAACTGATTTCATTATAGGTTAAAATAAGCATTAACAGAAAATAACCCTTACCCAAGAACATTATACAGTAGCTACTAAAACATATTCTACTCTTAATCTCTTGTCCCTATGAAATGAGAACATCTTTAAGAATTAAGAAGAGTAAAACAGAAGTACTGACAGCCTTCAATGACTTATAACCACAAGTAAGTACTCTGAGTTCTTAATACTGACCTTAAACCCCTTATAGTTGATAGTCATTTCCACTTTGGCCAAATAAGCCATGGAAAATAGGATTATTACATGCCAATTTACTCCCGGATCGTAAACACAAGTAACACTAAGTAATTAGCATTGGTATTAAATCATATACTGAATTAATATTTCCTGGAATTCCCTCGGGATGGAAGGTGCTAATTTTTGCACTTACCCTGCCAGATACTATACCTCGCCTACGAATCATTTAGTTTTTGAGCGCATTGGCCTGTATGTGAAGAAATAAACGACAGCCAATGCCCACCTATGCCTTAGTAAACATCGAGATACCCACAAGTTGTCATTAATCAGGCTATTCTGTCTTGATAAGCTAAAGCTAACAATAAAGCAGCAAAAAGGGGGTATTTGCACAATTTTGTGTTTCTTATTTAAAACCATTTTATAATACGTGTTTCACGCCATTATACATCAAAATAACACACATTTAAAGTACAAAAACCTTTAAACCGTCAAAGTTTCATTCTTACCCCGATTTAAATGGTACCACACATACACAACACAATCCGAACAAACGCTTTCATAACAACATTCACTTCCGGGTCAGGTATTTGTATTATTGTGTGTTCGAATGATTATATCTTACATTCAGAAAATATTTTTTGATTTATTTAACAACGATTTATAACTTTAAGAAATAATACTATTGAAATAAAGTAATTTGTGTCTCCTCTGAAGGAAATGTTTTGACCTCAGTTGGTTACGTTTGAAGTCCGGAAGTAATACATACATCAAACTACATTGAAAACATGGCTGTCCAAAGCTGGGTTGATATGCTAAAATCATCAAAGAAAACAGCGTTGATTCACGATGGTGAGTACAACAGAGAAAATATAGTTTTGTAATAGGAGAAAACCTGTTCGTAAACTCGTTAGAATTAGTTCTGTTATACTCATGTCAAGTGATTTGTCATCACCACCTCAGTTTAGCAGCTAGCTTTGGAGCTAACATTAATGTTACTAGGCAACAAACAGGTGGAAAAGCATGCTCGGTTATACACGAAAAGAGTTTTTTTTTTTTTTTTTTTTATAAATATTCACTTCTCTTTTGTAATTATAGCACTCTTGTTTGTATTAAAAAAGAGGATTTTTGCCTTTGTGTCTTAATGAACAAAACACATTTTTTCTTTGAATGCTTTCTGGGGGAGTTTAGAATTTAAGCATCTGACCTGAAATAGGTCAGGCTATATTCTGCCATACTCACTTTCTTTTTGCATCAGCTCTCTTTATAGACATTTCTACTTTGTTCCTTTGTCATTTCTGTTTTGAAATGACCGCTGGCATCTTAAACACAAAGCAGTTTTAAGGCTATCATACCCTGTTTCTCATGCATATGGTTTTATATAATGCTGGATTAGTGCTTTGTGTGGTAATCAATTTCCAAAATTCTCCTGCAGGAAAAAGGAAAATTCACTACCTTTTTACAGATGGAAAAGAAATGTCAGAAGAGTATGACTTGAAAACAGATGAGCTCATCAGTGAGTAAAACACTTGTTTCACTGGGTTTAGTAACTGGATTCTGTTAGATGTATCAGATCTCATGTATGTTTCAGTAAGAAAATGGCGACATAAAAGCACACTTGGAGCTCAAGGCCAGTGGCAGGTAGAGGTCGGGGAGCCACTTACAGGTCATGTACCTTCATTGGACTCAGAGGTGATCAAGGAGAGTTGCTCCAATGTAGGTGTTCTTTTTTTTTATTGTGTGAGTGGTCCATGTATTCTTTTCAAGTACATGTTTCTCAAGTCACTTTTATTCTTGTTTAACAAAACAAATTTTCCTGTTTCCACAGCCTATCTTCATGCGCAAAGACACAAAGGCCAGTTTTCAGTGGAGAATCCGCAATCTTCCCTACCTCAAAGATGTCTTCAGTGTTTCAGTGGAGCCACCTGAGAGATGCATCATCATAAAAACATCAAACAAAAAGTAAAAATACACTGATTTTGAACTTTTTTTCCCATTATATTTTCTTACTCATTTATTTTGTGCGTTGTTCACTTTTTGCCTGTAATCATGGTGTCATCCCTATAGATGGCACTGTTTACAACACATTAATCTATGGAGATGATGAGCCAGTGAAATCCTACCTATGTCTGCACAGGTATTATAAGAAGTTCAGTATTCCTGACATAGATCGCAATCAGCTGCCACTGGACAATGACGCCCTCAGCTTCACACATGCCAACAACACTTTAATCATCAGTGTAAGTTCTACACAACAGACGAACAAATTCATGTTAACTGTATGTTTTACACATAATAAATATAAGCATCAAAGGTGAATTTTGGTCATGATACCTTGTAATATATTTTAAATGTAGAAAAGCGTTTAACAAAAAAATATTTTATACATATATTAGTTTTTTTCTAACACATTTTATGCACCTGTGTACCTCTCCCTTTTTACTGTTGCAGCTATTGAGTTTTACTATAGCTTATTTTCACACTGTTGTTGTGTTATCTGATTTGTCCTTGGTTTTTATGCATTGTCTCAATATGAGACCAGTGATGTGCATGAGGGCGATGGGGAGAATAGTCAAGTAATCATTTTTTTCCCTCTCTTCTCCAGTACAAAAAACCCAAGGAGATCTTAACCCTTGAGCAGGAGCTACTGAAGGAGCTGAAGAAAATGAAAGGGACCAACGAAGGGGATGTTGACTGCAAAACTCAGTAACTTCTCATTGTCGGAGTAGGCAAAGAAATCCTTGCGTTGCATTCCAAGCTGAGCCTCACATTCTTTTGTTTTGTTTTTAAACTTGTTTCATTAAGAAGTCGTTTTCTTAGTGCCTTTTCCTGATTTAATCCCCCAGACTGTGCTTTCTCTCCTGCTGTTTATATTTGATTCAGACACATTAAGTCAAATATATTACATTATTTGTTCAGTCTAAAAATTACATTACATTTTTTGATGCAGCTGAACCAAAGTGAGTCTTTACTAAACTTCTCTCTTTAACTGTAAAATACAAAAACTGAAATAGTTAAAGTTCAAGCTTTTATTTTCTTTTTTTTTTCATATTTAAAGTACAAGTACAATAAAATGCAATCAAATGGCTATAAAATCCTTACAGTGAAATCTATCCTCATGCTTTAAACAGCTTATCCTTGTACTTCATGCTTGTTTTCTATCTTCCATCTGCCAAAACTATGAGGGAGCAGTTTGGATGGGGGTCACATAACGTACCACCCTTCTTTTTCATTGATGTCCTTGTAAAACACTCAAAACACACAATGCCTCATCCCTGTTCGTTCTGGGGTCACCGTTACGAGCACATCTCGTTTGTGTAAAGTGAATACCCTCATGTTTCGTGCATGTCACTGGCCACCCTGAAAGCCATTACTTAAACTCTGGTCAGTAAGTAAGCTAGTGTTACTGTTTCCCTTTACAACAGAGGGGGGTAATCTAACTTTGTGATCTCTGGTTCAAGCTCCTCAGAGACAAGTTAGAAAATAGGTGTAACTGTTCTCTTAAAACAGATTTGTATAATCTCATTTGACCCTGGGGTTTTGTGAACAATGTAGACATTTGATATGCACAGAGAATATGTATTGATCTGTACTCGTCTCCATTTTCTTAATGACACACACTGTTCAGTCAGAAATACTTAGACAGTGAATAAAAAAAACAGCCATGCAGTTTTAGACAGACAATGGCATTTAAATATAGAATCTTTCAACCTTGTGATTCCTTGCATTTTTTACCATTTGTCCAAACCCAGAGAGCAAGTGCAAAAAGCAGAGACAAAACCACAGGTCTCTCACTATTGTGCTTTGTGTTCCTCCAGATGGAAAGAACAGCAATACAACCAAACATTCTCAAACCCGTCTGTCCTGTTGTTTTGCAAATTCCTCTGAGGGACTTGATTTCCCCCCCCCCAATCATGTCTATAATGTAATCATACATTCTTGGTTAGAATATTTATTGTGTTTGGAATGGGTCTGCTGTTAATGATAACTGAATATGTCACTCGTAAAATTAGATGTGCAGAATATAAAAATATTCCATCTGGGGGTTAAATGTTGTCATTTCATTTAATATTAAAACAGAGTTCAGAGCTGTAGCTGCTGTCAAAACAAGTTCCTGCAACAGCAAACACAAACTAACAAATTGGACATCCAGCTCATGCATTGTGAAAGCTGCGGAGTCCTTCTGTTCGGGGTCTTCTTCCTCCCCTGTCGTTTGGCCTCTGATGGTCATGCTCAACTGCTTCTGGGAAGAGGGTTTCTTTTCTGCCTCCCTTTCATTCCCGAATGCCTCTTCCCAGCCATTCCCCCTCTTTCAGCCAATGCCACATTTTGCCACACAGACCCTGATGCTTTTTCTGCAACCCCTCTACTCCCGCGTTGGGGG
>JAPTYR010000001.1:22072457-22084217 GCA_029814505.1 Siphamia roseigaster | reverse complement strand
CAAAAAAAAAAAAAAAAACCTTACCCCTCCCTGTGTGACTGGCTTCTTTTTGATAACTGACCCCTCCTCGTGTTATTATTCGAACCTACTATTGTATAACATGCCCTTTTATATGAGCTTTCACAAAGGGCCCATTTGATCAGAGGGTTACGGTGTGCGATCGTGAGAAATGCAACTACATGGTGGTAACCTTTGTTTGGGCCAAAATGGTGGGCTGACCTCATCTCTTTTAATGCATAGCTTGGGCCATTCAGACCCAAGTCTCACTTGCTGAGCACATTGAATTCAGTAGCCTGTCACAGATATTGCCCTTCAGTTATCTGGGTCTCCAGCTTGAAGAAGAAGGGAAAAAAAAAAACCCCAAAAAACAACAGTTTCTGAGTGCAACCAACAATTTATGCTAGCTCTCTATCCCAAAACAACTGCACAAAACAGACGCCAAACAGCACTTATACTGATTCTTTAGTGGTTTTAATATACACTCTAAAATAAATACTTCCATCATTTGACGTAATTTACATTTTTACAGTAAAAATATATCCATATATGTAGAAAAACAGGTTAAAAATTCTGCAAAATGGCATCCTAAAGGCAACATCACATGTCAACTGAGAGTCAGATGCTGCAACCGCAAGATTATCAACAGATAGCTGCCGTGTCTAGCTTCATTGTACTCCCTTCTCCTTTAAACATTCTTTGTTGCTGAGTTGGCTAACTTCTAACCAAAGGTTTTCATTCATGTCAATGTTGTTTAGCTCTTCAGAACTTTTAACTGTCCCCTGATTTAATAATAAAAAAAATCTGTCTGAGTGGGAAATAACTAGCAGATTAGATAGTCAATGTTTACATACAATTACATAATAAGTCCACAGACGTAGTCAAAAATGTATGGGCACTGGACTGTCAAAATTAATTTTGCTCCGAACTCTTGCTTTCTGTTGCACTGGTTCTTCTGTGATGGTTTATCCACAGTTGTCCCACAGTGGTTAGAGTACTCAGTGGCCCCCTGAGCGCTGGTGATGGGAATGTTTAGTCCGCTTGCTTAAAGGGTGCACGGGGACAGGGAGAGGAAGAACATCAAATGGTCTTCTCTCACTCAGCAAGTGCCCCCTGGGTAGACGCTTCATGAAGTGGGCCTCTCTCTGATGCTGCTTGGTCTTGGAGGCCTTCCTTGGACGGCCTTTACGTGTGAAAGCCATGTACCAGCCCTCATACTTGGCATTCTGGAGCGCTGTGTAGTTGTTTTCCAGAACAATCTCAGTGAAGATGCAGTCTTTACCTCTGCCTTTCCGCTAGAAAAGGAAAGAAGAAAAAGGGGGGGAGCAGTTGAGATGTTTTGAAGAACCTGAAACATCTTTATTTCTAGACAATTATATAGGCTATCCTTTGAAATCTCAGACAAAGAGCTGCTGAGACAAATCACAAAATCAAATTGGTTCTGCCTTTGAATGTGTCTCAACAATGTGTTGCCATAAGCAGCAAATCTGGAATAAGACTTCCAAACTTCAAGATGAAGCTGTAGTCACAAGCAGCCGCAAAACTATGAAATCCAGATTACCTTGCCAATCAGCTTCCCTCTCTTGTTCATACATATGTAGTATCCTGTCTTCGCCCCTTTAATACGAACACGACTTCCAAAAGAGTCCGTCTCCACCTCCAGTTTAGCTGCACACACAAACAAATAACATACTGAGATGACACTGCTTTGATTGGATGGATGCATTTTACTGTGTATAAGGGACAAAGGATTTCTGCACTTGCTCAATTTCTGACTAATGAACTACAATCCATCCCCATAGGACATTTAGTTGTGTAGCTAAAGGTCATGATCAGCACCTCCAGACACATGTAGACAACAAATACAGTAAATTCTCTCTTAACCCTTTTATGATCCTGTGGCCTCCTTTCAACAAAGCACACGGGGCTTCCAAAATAGCATCAAATGATAGTGATTTCGTGTCGAACGTCTGTTAAATGCCGGTGCTGTGATGCAAGTTGGGACTGGGGATAAAGGAGAGTGAGAATACTGTGGTCAGGGACACGGCCACAAGCACAGAGCAGCGGTCAGATTTGGGCCAGTTACAAGAGTGACACCCACTTAGGTTATGTAGCCAGATGTCTGCATGACAAACTGACTTTGTGTGTATGTACTTGTGTGTACTGTATGTCTGTGTGTAGGCAGAGAAATTGAAAAGACAAAAGAGCACACAGGAGAGAAAAGGGGTATAAAGCTGAAGATGCTGACTTCACCTCGGCCTATAAATTGAGTCATACATTGAGTTGTAAAGCAATGAAAATTCCTCATAAAACAAGACTCCAAAAAGCAGGCAAGGAAGCATTGAGAAGTGGATGGATGGTAGTGGCTGTGGCAGAAAGATGGCTAGAGGCAGACACACACAAAAAAACAACATTTGGTGACAAGAATTTGCCTTAATTTAATACAGTTTTTCCTGAAAGGGAAGTCCCTGTTCTTTAGCCCATCACAACAGGTGTCAAGGACTTTTTTTGGACCACCAACTCAGCCCAGAAATAAATTATTTTCATGGGACCGTAAAAGATGTGAATAGTGATGCCACTAACGATGTTTACAATTGCTACTACTGTTTGTCCTGGCTCAAACATTTTCCTCCACGCTGCCAAAACCGACATAATTTATAGCGGTCTACTTTTCATCACGGGCCCGCGCACCATTTCATTTCAACAATTCTCGTGTTTATAAGGAGAACCTGTTTCGTTTTTTTTTTTTTTTACGGTTTTCCTGACTTTTAAAAGCGTCTGAAATATAGAAACGATGACCTTTAAGCTGTCATCAGTTTGGACTGATCTGAACATGACGCGAAGTGAAGTCTTCAATTTCAGACACCATAATAATAATAATAATTAATAATTAATAATAATAATCAAAATATATGTCTTGACCCTAAATGGATTAACATGTGTGAAGACCTGTCTTTATTTGCAATAAAAAAAAAAGTAGAGTAACATGATAATTTCACGGTACCCAGGCCATATTTTGCAAAATTGACTAACTTGTCCCCGTGGACCACCTGAGGCGCACTAAAGCCATGGTCCACTTTGTAAAGTCTGCTTTACTACACACTAAATTATGATTTTAATAAAAATCTCCGGTGGTATAAAAGTGAAATTTCTCTCTGCTGGGTTACTTTATTACCGTGCACGGCTCCGTCGTCTCCGTTGGCGTTGACTCTCTTGTTGGCGAGGACCTGGACGTGTTTCCCGCTGGTGCGGCTGTACAGCTGGTAGGTGCGGGTCAACCTGCGGCTCGTCCTGTCCGACAGACGACTCTGCTCGGTGACATGGTGCTTGAAATTAGGAGGAGACTGCACAGAGTTCTGGCGGACAATAAGAAACACATGTCATGAAATATGAAGTGATTTTAATTATTTAGGCCTATTTATTTATTTATTTTTGCCTGTGCGTGTTTATTGTGAATGTTGGGCAAGTTGAAAACTCTTAATGTCAGATGCAAAGGAGAAGAAAAGTTTGACACTTAAACAGACAAGGCCCTGACCCATGTGTTTTTTTTTCTTTTTTTTTGGTCATGCTATCATATTAACACTATTTATCCTGCACGAATATAGCTTTTTTTGTTTTCTCTTTAGGTGATGTTTTAAGGTGCCTCTGGATTACATTCCATCCTGATAAGCCTCTCTCTCCCATTCTCTCTCTCTCTCTCTCCCCCTTTTTTTTTTTTTTTTTTTTTACCACCGATGATCTTTCACCTCTTCTTGACTTCGTATTTTTTCTCTCATTTGAGCCGCTACTCCATCCACATGTGTTTTAACCATTGCGTTTTAGAATGGAGCTTACCTCTTTTCAAGATGTTTGAATTGTGGCCAATTCCTATAGCACTCATAATAAAATGTTTTCATTGTTATTGCAGCCTATTGCAGATGTACAGACAGGGCTGGAAGCCGCTAAGAATGGCGCCTCAATACTTGGGGAATTTTTTTTTACTTAGTTAATTATAGAGCTTAATGCAACACTAATGCCCTTTACTGAAGTGAAAATGTCAGGTACCTGTGCGTAAAAGCAAATCGCCGTGAACTGGAGTAACCTGAGAGGGGGAAATAAAGGGGAAAAAATTACAAATGTCTTAACGGGGTGCGTGAAATCAATGTCTCACACAAGGTTCCACAACTTGACATCTCTTTACTTACAGACAACCTAACCTCGATGTTCTCAGCCTCATTTTGTAATAAGTCAAATACTGCTTCATGAATACTCCACTGATTTCGCTGCTGGAAGCTCTCGGGAAAAAAAAAAGTTCCTCCTGACGGGGATTTCAGATCAGTTTTATTCCCCTCTTGTTACACATAGAAGGATGATAGCCGTGACAAGTGAGACATCCAAAACTGTCACGGTCCCACGAAGGTAAAGGCTTATCGGTACGTTGGTCCGTTCAGACGTAGCGGTGCCGATCCAAACTAAAACTCCGGAGAGAGTGGTGCTGCTGCTGTCATCAGAACTTCCATCAAAACGTCCGTGTGTCAATCAGTTTCTCAGAAGTGAAAGTGTTGAATAAAGCTGCGAGTTAAATCCTCCATGCATTTTTCTGACTGAGAAGAGGCGGAGGTTTTTTTTTTACGCACAGATCTTTACGCATCACCAAGAAGATGCGCGAAGCACATTTTATAAAGCGATTCGTTTAAATAGGAGATTTTTTTTTTTTCCAGGAGTGTCAGCTCGTCTTTATTGGTTTTCCTGTGACACAAAGTTACAGAAGTGATGCTATAGCTCTCTATAAGGTGCGCAGATAGTAAAAGTCCAACGTCAGCCTTCCTCCCACACGTGTATTTCTTGTGGTTGCCTCCAGTCCACATACAGCATCCGTCTCCTACATTTAAATACTTTAACTTGCGGGAAAGTCAATATCCTCGGCGAGAGCAGGCGGAGCATTCAGGCTGGAGCCAATTTGAAACTGAACACTGGTCAGAACACTATGCTTACAAATCTATAAACAGAGTTCATCAGTGATTGGATTTATTACTGCACATGAAAAATGAAAACAGTGAATACACTCTATAATGAGGAGATTTGCTTTGTTGTGGTTCACTGTAAAGGTTTCATCTAAACATGATGGTGTTTGCATGTTCTCTTTTTTAATTACCCTATATTTACACTCATATCTTTACCTTCCATACATATCATGATATTCTTATGTATTTTTCTGTGTAAAATCACAATGCAGTAGGTTTTCTATAAGCAGATTCGTCCACATGGAAATATTCCCTGGCATGTACTTAAGAAATTCTACAGTTACATTAACTTATTCCCTGACCGCAGGTTAAAGGTTGTTTGGTGGTCCCCTAGGACAGACCTTGATGTACTTTTTCATCCTACATATGTAAGTAATATGTATTCCATGTGAACACATGACACTGAATGGTTTTCACATAACATCTAAGTCTTTGCTTTGGATACAAATGCTTTCTCCCTTACAATCATTCTTCCAAAACTTCTCACAATCCTGCTTTGATTTTCAGAAGTGTGCCTTGTGTGCTACATTCACACACTTCCATACACTCTACATCATGTAATTAGACTGCAATTATTCTTTGTGACAACAAAGAGAACATGACTATTACACATTTGTCTGAAGGGTGGGGAAAGTTTTTATTTTGAAAGCTGACTGTTAGGAGCCAAAATTCTGTAGATGCTCATCTCAATGTGACACACAAAGAAAATGGTAGTGGAAAATGTTATGATATGAAGTATGTGATGGAGTTCACCTTTAGTCAGAACAATTAAACTGTGGTGCTATTCTAGATGAATGAAGCAAAAAGTGAACTTTAACCTTAGTCTGTGCTACTTTCACTGTTGACAAGGACACAGACGTAACAGTACCATCATCAAGTGTGAAAACACTAAAATGTTAGACTGCTGCTAATCAGATTTTGCATAATATTAAAATATTGTCTTTGGGACAGAATAAAAATTTCTGAAACATAATTTAGGAAACAACAGAGCCTTGAACCCCCAATCACTGCAGGTGATATAATCTAACTTTATCTTGGTCCAACCCTCACAACACAAATATTGTCTAAATGAGTCAAAACACATTTTCTTCTGACCCCTTCCATTTTTTCCCTGTGAGATTTCAGAAATGCAGCTCTGTATTCTCTGTGAGAATGGGAAACTTTTGCACCTCTCACACAGAGCAGCTGTACAAGAGTGAAAAAATATATATGTAATAATGTGAGTTTAGTCAATGTCTTAACTGTAAATCAGTCATTTTAGCCAATGCAGGGGATTTAGAGGGTGAAAATGGACCTGCCTTATTAGTTCCAGTGGGACACTGCAACAAGTGATTTTGCCACCTGGAACAATTCAACACTTTGTTCTTTCTATATTGACCCCTATAAGCACAGGGACTGCACAACATAATCTGAAATCCACATGCATCCTAATTAAAACTGATAAGGCTGTGGGTTGGTTTTTTTTTTCCTATTTTTTTTTTCTTTTTTGTGAAGACCACACAATGATTCATCAAAAGGTAATTCATGACCTGAACTCACAGATTACTTTAGTCACAAGTCATTGAAAGAGAATTCAATTAGGATACAGAGGGAGTGTTTTGTGCCGTACACACACCTGGAGTGGTCTTGCTGGTGGGTCTGTGTAGTTGAAACCTGCTGTAACAGCCTGAGTTAAACATAACTCAAGACTTAAATTTCACCTTTTTTAAATTTGGAAATGTAGACTATACACACATTTGTACATGTTAACTTTGCAGATGGAAATTTTGCAAAACTGTTAGGCAATCCAACACTTGTCAGGATTCCAAGTAAAAAAAATACAGAAATGCATTTACATTTTTTTTCTTAATGAAAGGCTATTAAAAAACTATAAATCTTTGATTTCCTGAATTATATTATATTGTCTGCTCACTGATGTTGTTTTTCATTATTTAGCCTGTCGCGTTTCTGTTTCATTCCAAATATGCAGATAAATGAGTCAATCTTGTCTCCTGTATTCTCCAGAACACAGTGCTTTTTCTATATCTAAAATATAGAAATATTGGCTAGTTCCCATCTCAGACAACCATCAACCAAAACCAATAAATACTAATACTCCTTCATATACCCTCCACCATCTCTATGCTCAACTCTGTACAGCACAGGTCGCATTATTAGTATGTTACATTTGGTTTAAGTTTGAGTTTTTATTGCACCATAATTTTTTTTATGTGATTAGCATCTTATGTCTAACTTGGGTTTGTCATTGTCATCCCATCCCTGGGACAAATGAAGCTCTTCAATCTTGAATATCCTGTTGTAGATAGTCTGTATTGTTATGTCGCAGCTTGTTTTTTCCTTAATCCAGCAAAATCCTGAAATCAGCCTGGCGCACCAATCATTTTTTAAAGAAATATCCAGTTTACATCTTTTTACAGATTTCACATAGCCTAATAATAAAACAATAACTCAGGTATTTCCGGTTAATGTGTCTTTTTTTTATAAGTGTGATGCCAGATACAGTCTGTTATTCTATAAGGTCATGGTTTAGTTTTCAGCTCATTAAATGTTATATAGTCTTCTTGGCAGCAACTCGCATGAAGTGATTGAATGTCAAAGAAAAAAGAAGTGTTTCTGACAGAGGAGATAGCTAACTTTCTTTAGCAGTAGCTCCTAACCTCGTATGTGATTCTAATCCTTTCCAAGGTGGTATATTTACTTTCGTGCCAAACAGTTGTTGTTGCTTTAATGAAACAAATGAAAAGGGACATCTGTTGTACAGTCGATACACCTCTCTGTCTTCTCAACAATCCACTACAGACACTTAAAATTTGGAAACAGCTCCATCTTGGCAAGCGTAAATGACATTCAGTTAAGGTGACTTGTCAGGGAGATCTGGTTAAAATCCTCCAGACTGTACATGAAAGGTTCCTCTGAAACAGGATCAAAAGCTATCATTTTTTATTCTTGTATTTTACATACCTAACTGTCTGCTGCCTCACTCCTGACATTCTCTAGTGACCGGCTTTTCTGGCTTATTAATGAGTATGAGAAGAGTTGACACTAGTCCAAGTTTTGCCCTAGATCCTGACTCTTTTCGCCTTTTCTCCTCTCTCCCAATGCTGCTTTTCTCATTTGGATCGGTCTTTGCTAACTAATACAAAGCCTTGGTATCAGAGAGAGTGGTACAAAGTGAAAGAAAAAAAAAAAATCAGAGACGAACTTTTTTTTTTTTTTTTTTTTTGGCAAAGATGCACATTGGTTATTCTTAGAAGAGTAGTGACTGAATGTCTGAAAAAGCCCCAGAGCAGACTACCATTCAGAGAGAGAGAGAGAGAGAGAGAGAGAGGTATTATTCCCTCCAGCTAATGTGAGACATAAAAATACACACTTTTGCATAAGGCAGAGCCAGTGGAAAGGTAGACACCATAGAGGAAGAGAAAAAGCAGGGCCAGAGAGGTAGACAGACAGAGTAAGAGTGAGAGAGAGAGAGAGAGAGAGAGAGAGTGTGTGTATGTGTATATGTGTGTGTATATGGGTGGAAAGAAAGTGAGAGATGTTGGGACTCTCTGTATCATATGGTAGCAGCGCTGCACACCGCCCAGACCTCAGTGGTTTTTCTGGAGCATAGAGTGAAGAAAAACTCCTCAACCACCTGTTGTAATTATGCACTTCATGCTTTGCTACAACAAGGCAGGACTGCATAATGTGCCTGTAAACCGCCACACCACACCATTAATTATACCTTGAGCTGAGTCTGAGAGCGTCCTGACTCAAACACTTTGATCTGGGTGCTTTTGCAGGATTACATTTATGATTAATCGCACATACTGCACTGATAGATTTCCAGCATATAATGTAGTGAATGGTTTTATCATTTAGATTAAAACATGATTGAACAGTGTCATGAGGTGATTCAGACTGACAACATTTTAGTGTTTTAATATTAACTAGTTTGCATTTATTCCATTTTTCTTAGTATTAGGTTTTTATTTTTGAGGAAAATATACCGACATAGCTATCAACATAATTATAGGATGCCACAGTGTTGTTTTTGTTTTTAATAAGAACAGACAAAATTCTTCCGATCCAATTCAGCAAAAACCCATTGGCACCTGTAAGATCCTACTCTGTCTAAATTCTCTTGGTCATTTTAATAAACGTAGCATAACCACTAACCTGCTTCATCTTTAAAATTAATTTGAGATGATGTAAAGACAGACTGAGAGGGATAATAAATATCATATGCCAGAGAATGTGGAAGAGGAGAGTGTGTTTCGTGTATGTGTGTGTGTGTGTGTGTGTGTGTGTGTGTCTGTGTTGTATAAGGCAGTGTCACAATGCCAGTGCCTGAGAAAATGTTACAGTGAGAAAATTTGGAAAATCAAGTCAAAGTTCTCACCACAAAATGACGTTGGAAGTACTTACTCGTGTTTGAGCGAAGCTGAGAGCTTGAACGACTTTTTAACTGGATGAAACGACTGTCTGGGAATGACCCCAGTGTGTAGAAGTGATTAAGGGAACCCAGTTTTGCCATAACCCGAATGTGTTTGCATAATGACTTTAAGTGGTGCTCCTAGTCATATTAAATAAAGCTGCCTTTTGAAGCTTTTGACAACTGTTGAGTGTAGCAGTGTTCCATCGACACTTTCATCATTCAGTGCGCCTTTAAATTGCTCATGTTGTCTTTGTTAAAACACACGAAGATGGAGGGGATGAAGATGAAGGGCTCCGCAGTGGCATCCTCACTCATTTCCTGTGAGGAAAAAGGTGCATGTGTGGCGTGAAGGGCTGGCAGGGAAGGAGAAAGACGCAAAGTTGTCGTTGGCTCAGCCTTAAGATGTCTTCCTTCCCAGCGACTTGGACGCTTCCTCTCTGTATTTCAACCCGTAACCCCCCACCCCGAATGGAGCGTGATTTACTGTCTTGTAAACACATAGGAAGTAGCATTGAAAACGGTTTAACAAAGTCAATAAAAGCAGACATCATTCCTGGTATCAGGGGGTGCTGAGGGGGAGGAAGAGGGGAAGGTTTTGGGGTGGCCAAGGGCAGATATCCTCCTTCTCCTCCATCTATCCATCTCCAACTTCTTTCTTGTCTATCATCTGGGTCCTCTGTTTCTTCTTCCCCCTGTTCTTTAGCTTTCTCCACATCGTCCTCTTTCCCTCTCTCTCTTTTTCTTCCCCTCTTACTTGGTCTTTGTGCATTTTTTTTTTTTATTTCACGTGCTGGGCAGTGGACAGCCGGAGCAATGGCTTTAACAGACCTACCTGCAGGGCTGCTTAAGGCGGCTCTTTCATCTGGGCTCTGGAGAAAGAAGCCCCCAGCCCTGAAACAGCTGTGCAGACCTGGGAGTGAGAGGACCATGAAAAACACAGAGAAGAAAGAAGGGGAAATTCAATGGCCCTTTGGGGATCATACCTCCCTATGCCCCTCTTTTTTTCCTCTTTTTCTTTATCTTTCTCTTGCTTGCTCGTTATCTTGGAGGTTTCCTTGTCTTACTGTCACCATTTTTTATTCTTCTTTCGTCTCAACCAGTTTTCCGTCCATTTAGTTGCTTATTTTCTTGAAGATTTGTTGAAGGCACAGCTTGTCAAACCTGAAACATTGTAGGATTGGAATCACATTTGTGTTACATAACATTCTATTTTCTGGAGTATACATCAGGTGACCCCAAAGCTTAGTCCAAAGTTTCCTCTTTCTCCAAATTCCACATACCAATATCTGAGCAGTATCATTACACAATCATAACCTCAACTAAGACCTACTGACAGCCTAAATAATCCATCGATATTTGTCAATGAATATCAACATGATTTAATGTTGATATTTCGGTCTTTGTTTGAGTCAGTATTGAGCACATGGACCACATTGTTATTACAGACCCTTTGCTGGAATATGTATCTCAAATGTCAGTGTGTAAGTTTGTGGGGATACTTTTATGGCAGAAATGGAATATTTAGTCACTTTCTGAACTGGTTTGCAGGGGTGCTGGAATCATTCCCAGTTACCAGTGGGTGAAGGCGAGGTACAACATGGAGGTGTCGCCAGTTCATCACTGGGCTGATACATACAGATGATGAAAGGTGCTTTACACAGACCAGTTACCCTACTAACGTGTAAGTCTTTGGACAGTGGGAGGAAGCTGGAGTAACTGAGAACCCATGCACACATAGGAAGAACATACAAACTCCACTGAGAAAGGACAGAATAAGAGCCATGAACTTGTTGTGCTAACCCCTGCACTGCCCAGAAATGCTCTATAATGCTCATAATTAAGTTGTTTTCAATGTAGAATAAAATAAAATAGTTTTGTTTTCTTAGAATAGGTTGCTTATGTGTCAAGATATTTTCCCTGTAGCTCTGAACAGACTTCCTTTTCAGATATAGTGTGTGGCATTCAGTGTTAAGATACATTTCAATGCATGTAAATCTCTCAACTAAAAACCCCAAGATGCACAAAACACTGACACAAATGTTTTCTAGAGGCCTCCATATCGCCAGACATTCATTGCAAATGATAACTGGTTCTTAATTGACCTACCTAGTAAAATAAAGTCTAAATAAATGAAATTAATAAATATGGGAGGAAGATGGGGGTTGCAATCTGCAGCTTCATTGGTGGATGTCACTAAATATTTACACTGAACCTTGAACTAATGCACAATTATATAGGGCAATAGATGCCACTGGTAAACTTCCAAGGTTTAGACCATGTCCTCACCAGAGATGTATAAAGTACTGGAGAAAAGTAGTGGAGTAGAAGTACCAGTACCATCTT
>JAPTYR010000001.1:21996563-22014507 GCA_029814505.1 Siphamia roseigaster | reverse complement strand
AAAAACATACAGACACACACAGACACACACACATACACACAGACACAGACACACACACATACACACACCACATTCCCTCTCTGAGCAGACACATAAACACAGTGCTATAACAACAGCATGCACACACAAACGTACAAGGGTTGATGCTTGTGTGCATGCAGGAAGACACACAAAAGCAGCCCACCATCCGTCTAACAGCTGAGGTTTCCCTTCTGTACCCACAGAGTCAGGCAGGCGGCAGAATGCAAAGCGCTCACTCATTGGCTGCCTGAATCTGTCATGTTGAAGTTAATTGGTGTAGGCTTTAAGCAAATTTCCAGCAGCACTCCCAGTCATTGCACCAGTTGATGGGTGAGCCACTGTCATCTGGCACCTATTGATTCACCCAAGGGATGAGATGACTCCCATAATACTTGCTATGTCAGAGTCACCCTCTGAGAGAGCGGCCGATAGCCCATCTCCTGCCTGTCTGCTCCCTTTCTCAAGATTGTTGATGCAGTTCTGAGACAGCTAGTATTTTAAAACATGCTTTATTCATATTCATTTAATCTGGAGAGGAACCACGGGCTGGGTTTTAGTGTTTCAATCGTCTAAAAGTCCATTTTGGTGTTCATTTGAAAATGGAAAAATCGTTACCTAATCCTACTGCTTTGGCCCCCGAGCTACAACATAAGAAACATGGCGTGTGCTGGCAGAGCAGAAAAAAAAAAAGACACAAACACTGACTGAGTGGAGGCAGCTGCAGATGAGCAAATAAAACATTCAATATTTATGACTGAAATTAAAACTAGATAAAGATGTCACATATTACCGCGTCCCCACCCTCCTCTCCTCCCTCCCAGGCCTCTGGCCCTGATTCCGGTGCTCACAACTTTACTCGCTCTCTGTGCGAGTGAAAGGGAAGCATTATTCCTTCCCAGCCCAATGTCTTCAAAGACAGTAATGAATGCAATGCAGTGACCCAGAAAATGGACTTTAGAGAAGGAGAGGGAGAAAAAAAAAGCAATCTTGCGTTTGTGGCGGAGCATTATCACTTTACTCCCCTCCCCTCGTCCTCTCCCCTCCCGGGCTGGTGTGTGCGTTTATGTATGTGTGTGCGTGCACCTGCCATTATCTGTGTCTCCAAGGGCCCATGTGCTTTCGTATGAATTTGTATGAGTGTGCACACTTGCCGCTGATTCTCTGTGTGCGTGTTTTTGTGCATGCATATGCGTGTGTGTGTGTGTGTGTGTGTGTGTGTGTGTGTGTGTGTGTGTAAGAACCAGTGGGTGAACTGAAGTCTCCATCAAGAGGGAATGGGTGCAGGCTGACAGGCAGGCCCATTGTGGGGTTAATTAAACACTTCAGGTTTAACACCCCGTCCCTGTCGTTAACCCAAACACTGGCTCATCACTCATTCCCGCCACACTTCAGTTAGAGAGCAGGGAAGGGGCGGGGGAGCGGGGACGAAGGGAGGGGGACAATGGAGATGTCACTGAGGGTGGGGGGTGTGATGGTGGTGGGATGACATAAGGGTATCAGAGACTGTGGAAGGAAGAAGTTGTATCAAAAAGAGTATTATTGTGTAGGGATTATAACTTATTATTGTAGTTTACTAGGATTTACCTACCACCTACAGAATGATGGAAGCTGGAGTCGTGTTTTTTTTAAGACATTGAAGACAGAACATCATAAGGTTCGAGCTCTATGGGTTTGATTAAGGTGTTTTTAAAGTTCTCTATGTTCTTTGACTGGTCCTGGATTTGCTCTTAATTTTGGTCAAACACACAAAGTCCTCTAAATCTGATTTGTTCACTCATATGATCTGTTATTTATTTATTTTATTTTTTCATGACAGTGTGAACAATGTAAATCACACAGTACCTAATCTTTTCCAGTATGAGCTAAACAGTGTTTGCAGTTGATTTTGAATAAGACAGATCTGATCGTTTGCAAAGTGACCTCAGTGTCAACATTAACTCTGCAATGGAGGGAGTCACTGAAATAATGTGAAGCCATTGAGCTCAATCTTAAACATGTACAGCAGCAAAATCCCAACATGTATGTTGTTACAGCAACAGCAATATGAACCCAAAAACATCAATCATAAAACACTGGAAAGAATCATTTCACAATAACTATATTGATACTCAAAAATAAGGTTTGGATGTATGATGTATGTACTTTTACTGAGGGGAAAAAAATCTGAATATTTCTCAGAGCACTCTTGTGCATTTGATTTAGCTGATGATTTTCATTTTTAGAAATAACCTTTAGAATAAAATAATAATTTTTCAAAAATAATCAGTAATCAGCATTTTTACATCAACACTTCTGTTTTGTGGTGAGCTCATGTCACATTTTTTTAAAAAGTAAGTTTTAACAACAAAAACTAAAACAATGTGCAACATTTGACAGATTAGACTGCAACAGTATTTGTGTCACAAAAAGAGCATGTGTGAAACATTGTGGGTTTAAGTGAGTAAAACAGATGTAGTGACAGATGATATGTCAGAAAAAGGTGTTTTCATGAGGTGATAGTCTTCAGAAAACTTCAGTAGTCCTTATATTTTCTGAAATCTGCTGAAAAGTTGTTCTGATGATAATGGAGGAGGGTGACATGATTCTCCAAAACCTACCTAAAACATGTTGGCATCTGTGAAGACCTAAAATATAGTAAAGCTTATGCTCTTTTATTGCCTTTTATTGACACTTGTATTGTCTGTATGTGATTAAACTATTTGTTTTTGGAGAAATACCTCTATAGTCTTGACTTGCAATTAATTTATCAGATGTCTTGTCTAGTTGTATTTAGAAAAAAAAAAAAGTTGAAATATATTGAAAATGAAAATTATTGTCATTTGAAAATACACAATTTTGTTTGTCCAGAAAATGACAAAAACAACAATTTATAGACTCAAGAAAAAAAAACATAATGTAATTGAATTAGTAGATCTTAGTTCAGTTGTTTCTTCTGTTTTAAGTTTTTCTTTTAAGATTTATCAGAGTGAAATCACATAATGAAGCTCTCGTTACTCATCTGGTCATCTGTGCTCATGCAGTAGATCCTCGTACCACTAGATAGCAGTAGTTTACACCAGTGACAACTTAACTAGACCAGTCACTTACTGCAGGGCAGAGACATCCAGGTCACTGGAAAATAAATAAATGAAGGGATACTTAAAGGACTAACAAATAGAAATGCTTAAAAGTACTATGATGTGCTCAAAAAGAGATGGTTTGCAGTCAGTTAAGTTAATTATATCAGTAGCTTCAATTAGATACTTGAAAAATTAATGAAGTACTATTAGTTTTAGCTCATCTGATGTATTACACTGGTTTTTGTGTTTGTAAAAGTACCAAAAACTTCCAAATCATCCTCAGTGTGACATAAAGAGCCATCAGGCAAATTTCAGCAAAAGTCATAGATTATAGATTATTAGATTTTCTGCGACGCTCTGACACAGTGATTAGAGGAGTTGCTATCAGTGATGTTGAATAACACATCTTTCAAATGTCGCTCCTCCGTCTGTTAATACAAAATAAAGTAAATTACATCACATTATGGTGTAACTTTGTGATACAAGATGATTACAGTTAGAAATAGTTCTAGTGACGTTAATAATTGACTTTACACATTTTAATCTGCAAAAATTCAATACTTTGCCAGTAATGCTCTCAAAAAATATCAAGTAAATGATAATAATCATATCGGTTCTGTTAGTCTACATAGAAAATGCTCATAGATATGTGTAAATTTATGTGATGTAAACTTCACTAAATACATTTTGGTCCTTCTCCATGAAAACATAAAAAAGAATATAAGAGGATTTTTTTTCCAATTGCTGTACATTGTTAAAGACTTGTTCTTCTGTAAAGCTTTATAAATAATATATAAACCATTAATAAAGGAACAGTGAGAAATCTCAGTAGAAAATGCAGATATTGCAATAAAAAGTCATTCATAAATGTATGGCATAATAAGTACAGCATTGTGTGTAAGCAGGAAGATGCTACAGATGTAAATAGATACTTTTGTCGCCACAAAGGAACAAAATCTCTATTATATCCAGCCAACAGTCACTGTTTTGTACTAGTAAAGCTTTTCAGGTATTTTTAGCACAACAACCAAGAATAAAGATTATGTGTAACTGAATTCATCGAGTGACATTGTTGTGATGGACTTTTTTGAGGAGGATTAAAATAAACTTGGCAGATGTGAAGCAAAACAAGTTTATATGTTTGATTCTGGTATTCCCACAGATACTTTAATGATTGTGCAGTTTACGTTGCCATGTTGTCGTGTGTCTGTGTTATTATCACAGGTTTGGTGAGACGGAGCCCGAGTCCATGATGCAGTCTTTCCATTAGCCATTAGCCCATTAGCCCGTTAGCGCTCAGGCTGTTGGAACAGCTTGAATGTGTGATGCTAATGCTTCAGGGATGCAACCCAAACTGGAGCCTTGGCGAAAGGCCAAATAGGAGGAGTGCTCTAACAACTTCCTGTACCTATCCTCCCCTCTCCCCCTCGTCTTATCACCTCACACTTCCCACATTGTTTCTCCTTCTATGAATTCCTATCTATATATGATCTGAGTGCTTTAGCATCTTTAAGGCGTACTTTTCATTGGTGGAGCAGTTCTGTTTCATCCCCATGCCATATGTTAGTAAGCAAGACTAATGAACATGTCTATCCAAATGCGGTGAAGACATTTTTCTCCTTCAATTCACTCGCTGTTGCCCACTGCAGTTTATCCACGGTTTGTTTTCCGAGCATTTCTCATAAAAGTGATTTATCAAAAACACTTAATACCAAACTGCCGATGTTTCATCCTGAATGATTCCAAAGGCTGCTGAAGCTGGTGGTTTTTATGACTCGGGCTGAAAAGGGTACCTCTTGGGGGCATGTTGTGTTAGCTTCTTGTAAAGTAGTAAGACACACACATACACTCTACCCCCATCGGTGTTGACTGGGGATGGGCGGTGGGGAAATGTCAGGAGGGATAGAGGTCATTGCCTTCCAAAGGGATAAACACACATTCCACATAGCTCCCTACTGTGTTATCATTTACTGCCCTATCGGACACGTTTTGCCGCTTCTGAATGTATTTATATTTATAAACATATTCTTTATTTATTTTCTCTGAGGCCACTGCACCGAGGAAATGATACTGAAATCTAACATTTGGAGAGCCATCGTGACGGAGTGTTGCCAGGATGCAATTTGTGTTCTATCTCCGTGGAAAAAAGGGGGCCGTGATGCCCTGGGGCGGCCATTTCCTTCCCTGCAGTGACATTTTTAACACGACGCCTGCAGGACACCGGGACGCAGCCTGAGCCACTCGCTCGTCGTCATGGCAGACGGCCTGTGCACCGCACCGTGGACACACTGACTGTCTTTTTAAGGCTTTTAGTCTGACTCAATATGCTGGACCAAGGTTGGCTTGAAAAGGCTACAAATGCTGCAAAGAATCTCTAAGGGTTTAAAGGATTTACAGGTCACTTTGCGCGGTCGTTTTGTAGTGTTTTACAAGTTGGGTGAGCTGGTTACAGATGTAGTTTCTCTTGTGTTTGTGTATGTATTTTATCGAGCACATAGGGTTAAAACACAACTCTTTTCAGCAGCTTAAGATCTTTCAATTGTTTCCTTTGTGACTCAAAGCCGGAGCGCAGCTTCATCTGCATCCAGACCTCCATCAGCAGCCAGGAAACTTTAATGGCTGCAGTTGCTTCTTTTCATTAACAATGATATATACCAGTTTTGTGTGAGTTCCCTGTTCCTGCCTATATTTATCAAAGCAACATTAGGAGTGTATCAGCATCAATTTGCCATCATGAAGCATGGAGCTGCATTCCACTCATGTGTGACCATTATACTAATGAGGTTAATGGTTCAGCTGTGCTTACCATAAGATGGATGCCCCCCAGTGGAACCTGCCTCTTTGTGTGTCTCCATGTGTGTGTGTCTGTGCACATGTTGTCGTGTGCATCTGTAAGCTTCTGAGCGTGTCTTTGCACGCTCTACCACGAACCGAGCAAAAAAAAAAAAAAAAAGTTTCTTCCATTCCCTCCTAAACAGGTTTCTCCGTTGCTGCACCGACATTTTCTCCTCTCACACATACTAATCCAGATCCTCATCATCAATCGGAGCCATGTACGGCTGTCTCCTGTCATCCAGAATTATCTTTGAACTTTACAAACTAATGTGATGAACTAATGACTTCTTGTAGGCTATTACGAGAGGGCGAATTACTGGTGTCTATTTTTTGCTAATTACAAATGGTAAAAGCAGTGAAGCCTTTTATAAGCTAGGATACTGTTTATGCCCTGCCACATGCTATTCAGTCTAAAAGTGAAACAACCCTCAGGATTGAGATTGCACCATTTCTTTAACAGATGGGATACCCTAGCCATCTGTATTGTTTTTTTCTTCCTCTTTGGTGTTTTAAATGTGTTAAGGCTGAAAAATGTTCTGTATCCAACAGTCTACCTGCTCACACCTCTTCCGCTGCTTTTACAACAGCACGTTT
This sequence comes from Siphamia roseigaster, assembly GCA_029814505.1. Lineage (NCBI taxonomy): Eukaryota > Metazoa > Chordata > Actinopteri > Kurtiformes > Apogonidae > Siphamia > Siphamia roseigaster. The sequence goes on along the minus strand of JAPTYR010000001.1, from coordinate 22,007,998 downwards.
AGAGATACAAAGTGAGTGGAAAGTGATTAATAAACACCCTGGTTATTGATTTTAAGGTCTTGACATAAAACATTACGATTGCTCAGATTTGTTTGTTTTAGCTCCTTTCTAATTTCAGTTTCAACACCAACAATGATGTTGTGGGCCAAGTCTTGTTTGCACACAACCCCAAAACCACAGCATTGCTTCTTAATTAGATTTACAGGATATTAAAAACACAGTAGGTGCTCCTAAACGATGATCATTGGAGACAGTGCTGAAATAGCAGGCTATCATACTTCTTTTTTATATTGCTAGTTGAAGCATAACAATATCCTTTTGTTTTTATAAATGTTTTCAATTACCACTCACCAATCTCCCCAAATATGAAAGATGTCAAATTAAGAGCGCAAATTTGGAAATACACACTGCTGACTATTATCAATTTTATCATCTTCAAAATGCTGCTTTAATGAACAAAAGGGAAGTTGGCCTCATTTACTGTTAATGCAGTCAAATGCATTTTCTCAGTGGGAGCTGCCCAATAAGCTGAAGAGAGGAAGGGCATTGGGTCTCTGGAGGGGTACAACTTTAATTGGATGATCTGAAAGTCCTTTTTCCCAATTCCAAAAGTAAACAAGGCGTGTCATGGCACATCTAACAGCAAATGAAGAAACCTCCTGAATATGCCCCTCAGAAGTTTAACAGTGTTTTGTCTTGTCTTTTTCTCTGCCTTCTTTGTCTCAGAAACACACATCCATATGCATTTTGGAAAGCCGCAAAGCCGAATTAGCTGCCGAAACCGTGGTTCATTTAGCATACAGGATCAGCTCTGTTATATGATTAATTAATTCAGTGTAGTTCAAGTCTTTGTTCACACAATCACACAAGTTTTCACTATGAATCAAAAAAGTAATTGTTTTGTGTGAATAAATAAAAAGTTGGTGTGAATTTTCAAAAATATTGTGCTTCAGGAGTATAGATCATGTATGAACAGCAGTATATTTATATCAATGGAATTTAAAGTCAAGCAAAAATGTTGCTATTTTGCAGGGTTACATGTTAAACTAAATCTTCAGTGATGTTAGTGCACTGCAGATACACAATCTGATGTGGTTTCCCACACTTTCTGAAGTGTCAAACAGTTTCTAAGCCTAAAAATCATGTCACAATATACTGTCCTCAGTAATCATCTGGGTTTCATAGAAATAAGTCAATAATTGCAATAATCTATGCAAACAATTTCACTTTACATTGTGTAATACCATGGTCCAAAAATTCTGAGATAAAGAAAAGCATCAACTTTAACCTTGACCTTTGACTGATCAAGATGATGTGTTTGGTTTCTAAATATCTACACTATACAGATATTTGGTAAAGGTGTTATGTTGTATAAAACAGAAGATGTTATTTTGTGTGGAAAAAATAGATGAAGTAAAACTCAGGTGGACTTAAATCTGTTAATATATGTTAATATATATTAATAACCCCCACCCCCCTCCAAAAAAAAAAGAAAACAATAAATAAATAAAGTATTTAATCAATTATAAAGTTGTGTTTCTAACATTCATACCATTGATATCTGCATGTGTGATGAGGCTAGAGTTTCAAATCTGATGGTCTGTCTGCTCAATTAAAAAAGAGACACACAAAGAAACAATTATATGTTAAGGGTTAGGGTTTTAGTGTGATCCTCAACATATTTAACAGTCACCAGGACGTTGACCTGAAATTAAGTTTTGCAGAATATTTTTCTGTTTCATAGATTTCATTAATTCACAAAGTGGACATGAAACTTGCCAACATTGCTTGGTTTAGATAAAACTTCTTGGAGGATCAAACAGAAAAGTTTATTAAACAATGATAATAACCAAATGCGAGTACAGACATGACATTTAACATAAGAGGGAGAAAACAAAACAAACGGAGGAAGTGAAATTAGAGAATATTACATGATATAGTGGTTTTTGCCTCATGCAGATTGCAGAAACCGTAGTTATGATGAGAATAGTAACAAATGTCTCTTGTGCTGTTGGCTTGTTTTGCTTGTCTACATATGGGTGATAATATTGGGTCTTTAAGTTTGTTTCCTAGTACCTCAGCGAATGTGTTGAGGAGCTGAGCTAAAGAGTGCTGAGGCAGTGAGTTAGCTTAGCCGACCCTTGGGCCTTTAAAGCTGCTGAGCACAGCATAGCACTTTGTGTGCATGCACACGCACACACACACACACACACACACACACACACACACGCACACACACATACTTACACACAGCCCTGATAGCACATAAAAAGTTTTCAACCCCTGAAAACACTCGTGTATGCACAGCTCTATCTCAGCTGAGTAATTTAACAAGACTTACATCAACGTCTCAAGGATGTGAAATATGCAATCGACAGACAACCAATTGTACAGGAAGAAAAGTGTTCCATAAAGTTCACGCTGGTGCTGGTTTATTGGCTCTTTTAGGATCAGTGAAACTCATAGCCAATGGGAGCGCTGGAACACAGACGGCATATTAATTCATCGCTATTCGTTAGGACCTCCGCATGTGCTAAAGATGGTAATCTTAAGTAATTTGTTAGTGCTGCATCGGCGCTTTGACTTTTTAGAGAGCTACTTGACAGCAGCGTTAGCCCCTGGGCTCCCGTCTCGGAAAAAACTATGCACCAATTTGCAATTCATACACATTGGGGGAAATGTTTAATTCCATGGCCGTTATTCAACTCAGTTCATTAATTAAAGAAAAAACGCTACCATTCTCCTCTCTGCTTTCCCGCCATCTTTTTGATGAGCTTTCTTCAGGAGTAATTGAGTCCGTTAATTAGACAGAATTAGGCTCTAATTATTCCAAAGGCCCAGTGCCGGGGGAGAGAAGAAACCAAATGTGCCATATTTCACCGCCTTGCCACTCCAACAGCTCTCACTGAATCCCCTTTAACTCTCTTTGATGTCCTCTACACTGCCGGTTTCACAGGAAATGGATTAGATATCAGGCCTCTTAATTTTGCCGCTCTGCTCAACAGGAGAGCTCTTTTGACATTTGTGCTCACTTCTGCCTGATTTCAAGCCTGTGCTGCAGTAAATGCATTTCATTACAATGGGGTGTTTTATTTTCTCGAGCTCAGTCTTTATGTTATATTAAAGGGGACGAGCATCCGTCTTGTTTATGTCCTCCCTCAGCCTCTCAGTCAGTGGCAGTCCTTTGCTATATCACATTTTTATGGCCTTACCTTTAAGCGGCTCTTTGTCACACCAAGCCTTAGATTTAAAGATATTGAATTAATCCTTAGCAGCAATATTCAAAAGATAAGCCTGTCCACGTTCGGCACCTCATACAAAAATCTGCAGTTTCAGATTGTTTTGAACACCACTGAAGAGTTGTCAACCTTAACAGAAGGCTTTTTTTTTCTTCACACGAGAAGTTTGGGACACACACAAGCAAATTTTCACCTCATATTTTCATTTTTTAGTTGTTTTCAATCCAAACAATGAATGTATGCTACTAAACCCAGGCCAGTAACCTTCAAACCCAATCCCCTTAAGCACTTATTGACTATTATTATTCCTTTTCAACATCATAAATTGAAGAGAAGAACAAGATTTTGCACTCATTGTACTCCCATCACACTTCTGTCCTTCATTTCTCCTTTTCTCCAGTGTTTGTCTAAGTTATGTTATATTAATGGTGTAATATTGTCTCTGTGCAGACGCCAGGCATGAACAATGCAGCACTTTAGCACCAAAACAACACACACACACACACACACACACACACACACACACACACACACAGAAGCAGCCCTGTACACACAGCTGCTCCGTCGGAGTCTCTCATGCAGATGTTGAATTGGACAGACCACCCTGAAGCACAGGGACGTACAGTACCACGTGTCTTGCTGCCGCCAAACCTGCCATGATGGATCGGTCGGCGCTCATGCCAGCCACAGTGAGCGAGAGGCAGCTCTTTCTCATTGGTCCAACTCCAAGTGTTAATGGTTGTTCCCAGATTGTAGCATGAAAAGGCCCTTTAGCTGCTTTCATAAATATGGTAAAGAGGTAAAAAAATAAGACTGATCCATCACTGGAGTTATGACGCTTTGTGCTCTGGTGGACGGAGGCGTAGGGGCTTTGAATATAACCACTGGTGATGTAACAGTGCAGTAATAACTAATAAGTTTTCTCATAAAAAAGAAAAAAGACAGAAGCATTTCAGTTATACAGACACTTGTATATATCAGCGTTTTATAGCAGTTTGGTTCACAGATCTAAGCTTTCCCTTATGTTCAAGGGTAAAACTGTCGCCCTTTATGAAAACTGCCATAAACCAAGCATTGTTCAGAGGTATTTTCCTCTGTTTTCAGATGCCAGATGCTGCATGTTATATGAAATGCCCTCACCGTATTTTTCACAGTGACAGCACCATAGCTTACTCTAAGGGGACTGGGGTTAGTTTATCCTCAACTGGTGTATTACTCTTTGAATGTCTCTAAGTTAAACTGCTGGTGACAGCTTATCAGTCAATGTAATGCACAATGCCTCTATGTGTACGGAGCAGGGGGAGTAATTCAATATCCCTATAAGATTCAAGGCAAAAAGAGGAAAAAGAGATTTATGCCTCCAACGGTGGCAAGGGACATTAATGTTGGCAGAGTCTGAACTTCCCGCAAGAAAAATCTACTCCAGGCATCAGTCTTCTATTTGTAATTTATTCTGATATTAAATTGTGTTTACCAGCAAAGACAAATGGAAAGCTCAAACACATGCAAATCTGGGGGAGAACAGGAGTAGGGAAATAAGGGCAGTAAATAATATAAAGTTTTTGCTTTTTGGAAAAAAGATGTTTTTGCTTTGGTTCTGCCTTAAGTCGAGATGTCTCTATTGTATAAAAAAAAATGAGAGACAGAGAGAACTGGTATATGTCCAGGTCAGATAATTTTGTATGGAAACTTGTTTCCTCCACTCAGCTCTACCTTGTTTTGTTGTTTCTATGTCATAAAACTTCAATAAAAAGCCTCAGTTTAATCAAAAAGGGTCTAATTACCACAATGTTTACATTTTCATATAATTTTCTCATTCTCATACTAAGTCAAAATTGAAATTATTTTGACTTAGTATTATCTAGTTGCCTCTAATTTCATTTTCTAAATGACCAAAACAGACTTTCGTAGGATTCATATCATTTCTCTTTTCTCTGTGATGATTGGCCTCTTTATTCTTCTGTTTGCCTACTGTGTCCATGCGGGATCGTCTTTGTTTTCACACCCCAGCAAAGCCAAACTATCTCACAAGTGGCCCCGATCTCTGCTCCAGCCATGAAATCCTGCAGCCGTGACCTCTGACCCCAACTAAGCCCTTTTCCCAACACCAGCCTCCATAATAAACATGAGTATCAGACAGCACGTTACTGACAAGGAGTGTGTGTGTCTGCGAGTGCCTGCACACACCACGCATTTCTTTGTATGTGTTTTCTGATTCCGACCTCCGCATGTGTGATCATTCCACAGCATCCACCAGGAAAACTGACAGCAGCCTGAAATAGCACACGGAGGCTAATCGCACACCAGAGCACTCCATCACTCCCAAACGTGAAATTCTGACATTTTTCCTCATCTGCGGCATCTTAGAGTTTTACGAGCAGGGTCAGGATTGTTTGACTCATTGGCACGACCTCGTCCCCTCTCACGATTTCTGATTCAGAGGGAGAAGCGATCGGATGGGCTGCTCCTGTTTGAAACACTGCACCTGTTCCACCACATGTACTATTCACATAAAAGTCTAATACATCTATTTTTACATGTAACTGATGCAGCTTTGGGGTTGTTGTTTAAACCTGCTTTTGAAGAACTATAGGACAAACATCTCTCTTTAACATCTACTGATTGTATAACTTATCTCTAATCGTTTAAAACAGAATAAAATGTACGAGCACAACATTTATCTCTGGTTAAGATTTATAAATAATAATAGTTTCTATTGTTTTTATTCAAAGTATGTCTAGGGATGCTCAATTTTTGCTGTTGTCTGAAAATCCTGTTAGAGCATCCTGTATGGTCTTCCTCTCTAGTTTAAGCCCTATTTATTTATTCATTGAACCGTTGAAAGTTACAGGGACGGTATACCTGATATTTCTGAAAATGTGCTACTTTAGCCTGTTGGCTCATTTTCAACTATAGTCCCAGAGCAGGTGGAGCAGAAAAGATGCACAAAATACATTAATGGAGAAAGTGTACATAAAAAAATACCATAAAACAATAACAACAACAACACATAAAGCAAAAACAATAATAAAACATAAAGTGAAAGATGCCTCTTTACCTCATACTTAATATTCCTTATATTGTTTGTCAGAAGCTGCACCACAGTCATCTTGTGCTGTATTTGATTATTTTTTTAATACAATTTTTACATTAGAAAAAAAAATCAGGTGAATATTTAAGAGGAAGCAAACACTTTCTGGCTCTTTAGAATTGTTTTAGATCCACAATTAAAATGTAATAAAACTGTAAAGACTAATATTTATTGTTGCACATTAATCAGGCACTATATACCCTTTCAAGCATCTCTTTTTTTCTATTATATTACAGTCTAGCGCCGTCTACACAAGAAAGGAAACCTCCTTTACTTAATCAGCCTCTGAAAATAAAGGACATAAAGCCTTGTCTGATTGGCATTAACAGATAAAATTTACTGAGTGAGTTATCAACGGTTCAGCCCCAGAGTACCTTTTCAGATAGAGCCAAAGACAAGGCAGGAGAATAAACATGAATGGTAAATGGAAATTATGACATAGCGTTCTGTCAATTCTGGGCGACATTGTTAACAGAAATCAAATTAATTCTCTTTTACTGTAATACTTAAGATATGGTAAAAAACCAATCAGGGCTGTATCTGTTTTTACTAATTATTCTGCGTTTTTGTTGCATGTATTTAACTGTCCTGTAATCTGATTTTGTGGATAAAAATTGAACACTTTTATTATGTGCGTATAAAAGCCCACTGCTTAAAAAGCCTCCATTCAGGACATTTCAACTGCATTTAACCGTATCAACCATATCTCAATTTAAGGCCAAAGGTTTTTTAAACACAGAACTGAGACGGTGGGAAATCTGTTCATTCACCATGAACACTCACATGGATATGATTTCATGTCAAACTCACATACTGTCCTGCTGCACTGTATTAATCCACAGATAATCCAAAACAAATGCACTGTTTAATCCCAATGTCAACTAAAACTATAGAACTTTGCTCTTCATGGAAATTATAAAGATTCAAGGAGTCTGTGTTTTATTGCCATATCTAAAATCCTCAATTTTTGAAATTCTTACATGAAAGTTTTACTTATTTTGCCGCACATCTGACAAACATCATCCCATCAGTGAAAGATTAAATGCATATGATAACAAAATGCACGACAATAGCAAATACGACACCAACTGCTAAGTTACAAATATGAACTACTGCCAGTTGTAAACAGTATAGGCCCAGTAAAGAAACGGACAACTGATTAGTAAATAGTTATAGTTATATGGATAGAATTTTTGATCATGATTTTGATCATGTTTTGAAGGTAAAAACATAAATACACCACAAATAACCTCTGGTCTTCAACAATCAATATAAACCAAAGATCACTGTTTAAACTAGAAATAAGTAATGATTTGATATTTTTTGTGACAATTATTGACATTGGAGCTGTTTGTCGTTTTTGTGATAACTCATTTATTCATTATAATATTCACTATTATTAATAATAATTAGTATTAAAATATCATTAGATTATTGTTCTACATTATATGATAATGAGTTGAACTTATTTTATGAAGTTTGTTTTGCCATATTAGTTGCTTTATTTTCATTAATGTTGGTAATTTTAATGCTTTTACGTTATATTATTCAAGCACCGGAGAGGACATACGGTATGCTTTTATTCGCTATGATACTTCAGTCTGTTGGTTTGAATGCATCTCAACAAACTAAATCACCTTTATTTAGATTTTTTCCCCTGGAAAATCAACTTCTTTCTCCATCTATAATATGTGAATATTATAGATAAGATAGATGATATTTGTCCATGTTATTATGGAGTGATCCTTGGGTGCCTCCGTTGCTGTGGCTACAGTTGAGCGACTGATATAAACACTTTTACTATATAACTACATTTTAACCACATTGCTCAGCCCTTGTTAACAAAACTGGATTCTTAAATGAAAATAAAACTATTCATGGGAATACAATAACTCAAATAATAAAATCTGTGTCACTTAGGTCAATTTAATGTTCAGCTCTATACTTATTAATTAATCCATTCCAGTTTGATGTTCAATGAGTGCATTTTTAGCCACTTATTACTTATTACTGTAATGTTCAACTTAACACTAATTTGTTTTCTACTGAAGGAAAAATAAATAAATAAATAAAAAATACAAAAATTGACTATTTCAGGCCAGCATTGTGTGATTTCTCTGTCAAAATGTAATGAATCAATATCGACATTTTCTTTGCTCCTAACTCCTATTATGATATCCTTTAAAACCCAATATCAGTCGACCTTTAATATATACTTGAATGAGCATGGTTAAAAGTAGAATGGATGGTGTAGCAGTTTTACAGATGAATGAATGAATTAATGAATGAATGAATGAATATATTTATTTTTTGTTGATACATCAATCGTTGCACTCAGTACAGCATTCCCAACAAACACAAAAAACAAAAAAAAGGAATAGGCTAGAAGTGAAAGCTTATTTTTTTGCCTTTCCTTTTCACCTGATATGCTACTTACATTAAATTAAATATGTACAGCATCAATCGAGCGTTCACTTCATGGACAGAGAAAAGAAAAGAAAAAAAAACACATCTACCATCTCAATTTAATATTCACAATTTATTTTGAACTTAAGGCACCTTTTTTAGTGCAAATATATGTAAAAAAAAAAATAATAATAATAATAAATAAATAAATAATAGGTATGGTTTAGTTGAAGACAGAAGTTGGAGACACTGTGGTACAACAACACATAAATACACACACGTAAAGACAGAAACCACCCACTCAGAGAGGATGCAGGTGTTTGTAAGCACAGCAACCTAAGCTGTGTGGTTCCTCAGAGCAGCTGATGAAACACAGCCAGCCTCCACCATTTAGAGTCAGTGATGAACTCCACATAATCAGATTATCTAGCTTCCCTTATCTAAACATCTACAAGTGTCCCCGACCTAACTTAATGCCTGAGAATAGCCTGAGAAAAATCAACACCCGGGCTCTTATTCCTTCAAGTGGCTATTGTCCATTTACAGGCCGTTTAGTCTAATCGTGGTTAATGCACATTGTTTCCAGGAGACTTTTTTTGGAGAGCATAACTGGGAGGAAAGCAGATACTCCCTTAATCCAGCTGCCACAGAAGCATCATTAATTCCCTTAATGAACCTGTAACCTGAGAGTTGGTAACCTGTGAACCTGTGGTCCCGAACACACATTTCACCGTGAATCACAGAAAAACACAGGCTTATCTCTCGTCCACAAGGAAGTAGCAATGGAGCAGCTTTGTTTTCTGTGGGGATATGAGCATGCTGTGGTCACGGCCGTTAGTGGCGGCATTAGCAGAGTGCTGCAGCCAGACTGTTTCCTGCCATGCAGGGTTACGGTGTCACGCCTTGAGCTCTGATTGAGTTACAGTCCAGAGAGAGAAGGTCACGGTGCCTCTCCAGCACGGCTGCCACTCACATTTGGCAAGACTCGGGAGGTGTATGTGGATATTACACTCACACATATACACCTTAGAGTCCCTCAAGGAAACACTAAGGGTCAGTGTAAAGTGCTGGATGTGTGTAAGTTGTTTGTTTGGGGGTGTTTTACAATTATGATATATAAGAGGAGAGTAGGTTTTATAGGCCTGAGTGCAATAAAACATGAATACACATTATATTCACTAAAATGTACTATTGCAGTCAGATTTATGATCCAGTTTACATACAAACTGAAGAGATTGTTCCTGATTTAAAGGAGTACTACACCCAAAACCAGAAAACCTATACTGTACGTGTATATCAGAGAGCCTGAGAACAGCAACAGCAGATTTCAACAATAAAATGTAAAATATATTAAAATGTATAAAACAATGTGTGCTTTTCAGAAAAAAAACTAATACACACCTTGAATTTATTTTATGGCATGGATTCAAAATATGTAAGCAGACGTTAATAATCTTCCATCTGTCACCAAGTTAAATCAGATTTATTTCATTTAAACCTTTCAAAGGTATTTTTAGTGTTTGGCTGTACAGCAGAATTTTGCCATTAAAATGCATTAAAATCCAGAGATAACATGCATTAGATTCTTATTTTTTGTCTTTTGTTAATACATTTTTTTAAACAGTGACCTTCACATAATCCAAATTCTTAGAGTGATATTATAAGTGCAAAGAATTTTTTCCCATATTTGCTTGTTTGTTGTGTTTGGTAATGAAGGGGAATAATATATTGTTGGAGCTCTACAGAGACTAAGTCAGAAAAAAAAACATATTTGATAGAATATAATTTTTAAAAAATAACGGAGGCAGAAAGACTTTTTTTCTTTTCTTTTCTTTTTGAAAAGAAATCTGAAGCTTGAATGGACTTCAGTTAGGACATTATGTTTCCTTTTGCATGTTGGAATTTTTTTATATGAAAAAAATCCCTTAACCTTCTAATTCTAATAATAATTTAAACATAAAGTATAATAAACTCCATATGTATTGTCCTCATATGTGGATGCTGGTTCTCAAATAGGTTAAAAAATATCTAAGTTGTTGCTGAGCTGTGGGTAGACCCAGAAACGCTCCAGCTCCACACGCTGACTTCAAAATATTCACTGATTTATGGAAGAATTTATATGTAAAATACAACCGTCAGCAAGCCATGCATTATGCCATCGCCAAACAAACATGACATAAAAGAGCTGCATGTGGGGGTGATGCAAGTTCCCACACATGCGTACTTGGACCTGCACACACATACATACACACAATCAGATGATTGAGTTCTCTTCCCTTAATAAACCACTGATTCAGCATAAGTATAACCATTGATTGGTGACTTAATTCCCAATTCAAATTATCATCCTGGGTCCCTATCCAAGGTTGACATGAGCCTTGAGCTCCGCTACGACTAAATTATACTCTGCTCTCTGTTAGCCACCCCCTCCCCTCCTCTTTCCCTCTCTCACGCACACACAGACTCCCAGTTCCCCCATCTTTCTCCCCTGTATACCTCTCTCTCAGTGCAGCCCAGGTGCTGATACAAGCAGAAATCCTCCACGCCCCATCGCTCCCACAACACGTACACACTTCCAGACACACACAAACACACATACAACGTAAGCACATATAAATACACCAGCTCACACACACACACACACACACACACACACACACACACACACACACACACACACACACACACACACACACACA
>JAPTYR010000001.1:21969278-21981478 GCA_029814505.1 Siphamia roseigaster | reverse complement strand
ACTCCACTATTTGGTTCCTTTTGTGTCTTTTTCTTACTAAGGATGCTCTAAACATTTAGTGGCCCGGAATCTCACATGCCTTTTCACATCCTTTAAATGCGTATCGTGGCTTATTGACCCTCAGACGTGTTTCCCTATTCGTGGCAAAAATTTATGTGAGAAACACAAATCTGGTCCTGGGGAAAAAAAAAGAGGAGGATGCCACAAAAACACAAAGTTTTGGGCCAGTTTTTCTCCGAGCCTTTATAGACCTTTTTTGTTCTGCGGGACTGGGCCGTAATTTTGTGCGTAAAGCATGAAAAGTGGGGACAAATGAGCAGCAGTTCCCTGATGGGACGAGTCACAAAGGAGCAGGGCCGCACCCCCGCAGGCACCAATACTGAGACAAGTGTGTCCCACCGCACAAAAAGGACGCAAACGTTTGGAGGCCATATGGTTTTTGAAATTTCCTCACAATTTCAGACAATTTGATGGATTGAGTTAACCCTCCTTTTAAACAGTTTAAGTCAGTGCGAACAAAGGCCATAATGCCTACATAGACTCTCCCCTCATGAGGGCATCTGCGGCTATTAATGTCTGGCCCTTTTCTTTGGCCTGGCGTTCAGAACAAGTCAATGAATTACAATGAAACTGCCCCTTTTTTGTGTGAGCCGCTTTTTAGCCCCAGAATAATATGTTTGACTTCTGTCCAAGATCGTTTTCTAAACAAGAAATGGATTTTGTCGAAAGTGTTTTTAATGTTAAGTAGGGAGCCATAAAGAGTTTAGACTGTGACATTTATGCCAAAGTCTGGTTAGGGGAGCCTTTTGTTTGTTTTCTTCTCATCTCTTTTGATTTTTTTTCCTCCTCCTTCTTCTTTTTCTTCTGCCTCTTTATTTCTTTTTGTCTTTAAGGAGTTTAATGAAGCTGAAAACATGGCGATGTGAGAAAAAGAGAGAGAGTGTCCAGAAAAGGGACTCAGAGGCGTTTAACCCTCTTTGTTCACAGAAATGATAAGTGGGGCTGTCTTTTTCTAACTTGTTTTATGGTGTTTGCTTAAATCTATTTTATTTTGATCAAGTTTATAGACCGGTAAGCACCTTATCTGAAAGAAAGGTCATTAGCCCAAATAATATAAATATGGTCTATTCATGTGTAAAAACCTTATTTAAATACAGAAATTTAACTTAAAGTCTAAATGTAAGCATGTGCATTTAAGTCTTATTTTAAAACCTTTATTTCCAGGTTATTTAGGCATTCGGGCTCTTGGAATTATGAGGTTTATACGTGTGTGTGAACGTGTGTGTCCTTCCTCACTCTATATATTCTAAATCCTCTGAATCAAACATATTTATGAAGGGAGCGAATGTTAAGGCACAGCCTAAGTTTATGGATTTCACTTGCTTATTTTATGAGGGGTTGTCAGGCGAGCTCGGTGATAAGTAATACTACAGTCTGAGGGACCACTTCGTGGTAATTAATCTGGAGGTCTTAAGTGTATTTCAGTATTTCACTTCAAGATGGAAAAAATCACTACTTCAATCGTCCGGAAAATTGAAGTTTGATGCATGAGTCCCTACTGAAACAATGGTACAGCCCTCTCTCTTTTTCATTTCTACCCCTCCCCTCTTTTTTCTAACCTTTTCTCCCTTTATTCTCTCTCTCTCTCTCTCTCTCTCTCTGTTTATTAAATTTGCTTGTAGTAGTAAACTGTCTCAGGTGCAAAGTGAAAATTTATATTTCAGACATAGATCAAAGGACAGCATTTAAATGAATTAATTAGTTTAATATTTCCACTTGAAAGGAGAATGAAAATATTCTGTGTTCCTCAAGTCACAATTTACTCACATAGTATTATCATTTAAAAATTAGTATTAGTAGTATTAGTTTGTAAACAGATCTGTAAATGACTTGAAATTTGCTTGCAGTTTAAATCACTCTATATATCTAAATAGAGCCGAATTGTGGAGTTTTAATCATAGCCTTCCTGTGGAGCCAGTTAATACTTCAAACTTCAATTTTACGGGCGATTGAACTAAGCATGTTCCTGACAGAATTGATGTATGTATTAATTTCCTTTAACTGTTGATTAATTAGGCTGTGCTGAAGGCTCAAAATGGAACCGTTTGTTAGGAAATTTGCATATTAATCAAATTCTAGTTGATCATTCAAATAATCTATAGGCTATGTGATTTTTTTAGGCACTATAGCTTGAGAAAAAAAATAGGCTAAACCAGAAAAACCATGAGAAATATTCCTTCAGTCTACTTCTGCTGCTGCCAGTGCATGGATTCACATCAAACACAGATCAGTTTAATTTTGTTGGATATCAACATGATTACACCCAAATGCAATATGTGCTGTATGACTTAGATGTTAAAAAACACATACAAAAGAGGAGAAACTTGCATTTCTATATATGTTCTACAGTAGAGCTTAAAGGTGAGAAGAAAAATAAAATAAGTCATGATGAGTTGCATGAGTGATCTGGCTCAGTAATAAGGTCGTGAGGGTAAAGTGTATGTTGGAGTTCAGAGTTTAGAGAATGATAAATAATAAAAGAGAAAATGGAGCAGAAAGAGGAGATGGATTATTTTATATATGTTGCAATAAACTATAGCTTCCCTTGTGCTACAGGAATGGCTTTACTCTCTGATATTCTGTTGTTAAAAATAAAATGCCATAATTAACGGTTGAAAGGTGTATTCAAGCAACAATTTTCTTAAGATATTCACATTATTCATATAATACCTCATATAACCAGCTGAGCAAGATCTAGATCCAAATCTGTCCAACATAAAATCAAAACATTACAAAGGTCAGAAAATAAGGTGAACGTTGAAATAGCAGAAATAAGGAGGAAGATGGATTGAAAAAAGGTAAAAAAAATAAAATAAATAAAAATAAAGGAGTTGTTAACTGAAAGGTGTGCTGCTGTGGAGATAGAGATAAACAGAGACACCTGCTGGTGTTCACAGGAGAGTGGACTTCCCCACAGTGAGCATGAACCAGCCATGAGTGAGTGTCAGAGGCTGTATGTTCCAGCGTCCTGAAGGTTATCTGCACAGGTAAAGGATCAGCACTTTGAGGCTTAAAAGGGGGAACAGTGACGGGCTACCTCTGCTCGGTAAATAACTGCTGTTATATACACTCATTGGAACAGTCGGTAACACTGACCCAATGTTAAGAAATTTTACTCTTATCTTTAGTTACTTAACTACATTTAACCCACATGTGGCAAAAACAAGAGTTATTCTCAGCCTATGTTTCTATCCTCATTTAAACAGACAGTATACAGACCTACAGTGTGTTAGTGGAGAACTTACTGTACAGGAGCTGTGTGCAAGTTCTGTATCTCATGTTTACCCAAGTAGGGTATGGTTCACAAATAGAATATGTTACTAAAGTATTTCTATTTTATTGGCCTACCTCACTCCCATAATTTAAAGATAAATACTAATAATGAAAATAAACTGAGTTTCTTAAATGCTATAAGACCGATTGATTTTGACTAAGGTGCTGATTCATGAAGCTGTATGCTATTTGTGTTTCCTTATTCCTTTATTTTTTAAATTTTATTATGTAGTTTCTATTTATTATATGATTTATTTATTTTCTTTCATTCATTTATCGACTTGGGGGAAGTATATTGAATATATTGTTTATTGTTACCTATTTTGTAACACTTCTCCAAAGATATTGTTGTTTTTTGTTTTTTTTAAAGATAAATGCTATTTTTTTCTCCACTATATCTGATGATCAGATACTTGTTACTTAAAAAACAGAAATTCCTAATACGGTTGCCTCTAAAGTTGGATTAAAATATTTGTACCTCTTGTGATGTGATTTATTTTTAATAGATAAAATGTAACTGGGACTCAGCATGTAACCAATGTACCTGGTCAAAGGTGATATGGCTGATGTGTATGTCAATGAAAAGAAGAATGTGTCTGAAAACAACATTATTCCAACTTTATTGCCAACAGTGTACCACCCAGTAAAAGTGTGCAAAATTCAAGAATCCTCGTTGATCAACTCATATTTAAATATGTTTTACATGTAGATTGAATTCAGCTATATTAGGACAGCTGTTGTAATTCTATCTCGCGATCAGGCTCCTGCCATCAATAGAAAAATAACTGGCATGATAATTATTTGAATTCTTCATGATGTCTGCGTTCCTTCAATGAGGGATACATTTAAAAAGTACGGGTCAGCAATTTTTTTAATAGCTGTTTTAAAAATAATATTTCAGCGACATGCTTAATTATTAAACTGCACGGTACTCAATTTTATTAGTGTAACAAAAATCTTATACCACTAAGTATATTCCAATCCTATTTCTTGTTTTGTTTTCTGAGTTTAATTATAATTACTACCCATATTATTATAGCATCAACAGGTAGGCTTTAGGCAGTGGTGTAGTCCAGGGTCTACAGCAGGATACAGAGTATACCTACTTATTTTTCAGTCAGCATTGGGTATACACACTTCTAAATCACCCTGAAGAATATGGAGGACCAACCCTTCCATACTGAAAAATAAACAGAAATATATACAGAAATATAAAATGGTTTGATAAAAAATTTTCTGTATTAATTAATTAATTTCAATTAATTAATTAAGTCCTCATTTATATTTTTGCTTCTTTAATTTTATCCCTGTATTTATTTCACCATTGTTTCCTATTTACATTTCCTTTATCTCTTATATTTATTTGGATATTTTATTTTCATCTGATACCTTCATTTTATAATAGTGAGCAAATAATGGATTTGTCAGTAAACTAAAGTAGTCTTATAAGTCAATGTTACTTTCTACACCAGTGTTTCTCTAAACTACTTTTTTTTTATTAAAGCAAAAACTGAGAGTATACCCACTTCTCCAGGGACAGTTACACCACTGGCTTTATGTAATAGTTAATATTTAAGGTGAAATAACACATCATGTTTTCATACACTTGATGATACAGACTTTGTCACAATTACTTAAATAATAAAGCATTGCTTATTTATTGTTAACATCAACAAATTATTTGGGTAGACCATTTTGACAAAATTCTAAACCCTACTATTAAACTAAATTTGGTGGATTGGCGTCAATTTGATTTTGGTGCATAAATCGCAACACAAGGACACAGACATAAGAAAAGTAGAGCAAAAAATTAAAAATGTAAATTCAGAAAATAGATAAATAAATAAACTTTATAATAATAATAATAATAATAATAATAATAATAATAATAATAATAATAATAATAATAATAAGGAACAAGAAGAAACAAAAACAAGACCTTAAATACATAACAGTCATTCAGTAATTTGACATAATTGTTATTGTCTGGCAAAGAAATAGACATAAACATTTTTTTCATAAACAAAGAGAATTGAGGCTTTTTTGTCTAAGAATAAATATATATGAATACAAATGAATAGTATCTTGTGAAATTTGGCCCAAAAAAAGTACCGAAAAATTGTTAACAAAAAAAGAAGAAGAAAAAGTAGGCATTTGAATCCTTGTCAGTATAATTTAAAAAAAAAAAGCAGGCCCTGTCAATGCATGTGATGTCACAGGAATTATGTCATGTGACTTGCACAGTGCGGTCACATACTTGCTTTCTTGGACTTTGTTGTTTTCTTATTTCGTCCTATTCGTTGAGGTCCTAATACTGGAAAAAAGTCATAAGCGGAAAAAAATTATATTCTTTAATAACACACTGAAAGAGAGCAATTCGGTATAATCCTCATTATGCTATGGAGCACCTTCACATTTTTTCACATATTATTCTACACTTTAACCTTCGGAAACCTCGCAGAGTTTTTGTGGTCTTGATCTGTTAGATGTTATTTTTAGTAGGCCTGTCATGTTAGTATTTACAGAGTCAGTTAGCACTGGAATTAAATATGTGATTCAGGAGACGGGCAGTTTGATCAGGTTAATTTTAAGATAAAATGTTTGTTTTAGACTTAAAAAATAATTTTTGCCAAATAAAATCCGTGTAGTAGAACTTTATTTTTTTTCCCCCACTGTTTCAGTCGTGGTTCTGCGTAAATATGCTCCTTTTCAGGGTTGTCATTTCAGAACTGCGTTGCCCAGCGTTCATTTCAAACGTCCCGAGTTGATAATTCTGCGCGGAGTTTGCGCAGTCTTGCGCAGCATTAGCGCTACTCAACTCAATACTATTTCTGTCGCGTTAGTGACGTCATCAATGTTGGCGGTATTTTGAAAAGGAAGCGGTAGTTTGTGTTGTTATCAGCAAAGTTGAAAAAAGGACACAATAACAAGAACATGGTAAGAGTATACTTCATAGAACTCGTTATTGTGTGTAGAATGTGGAAACCAAATCTTTTTGCTCATTATGTACTAATTTATTACATAGAATGTCGCCTCCGCCGAGGTAAGATAGCTTATGTCACCTAGCTTATGTCAGTTCAGCTTTCCTTTTCTCAGCCATTAGCTTCTCTGACTGTTTTTAAAAGTTAAAAATCACCCGGACCCACATGAGACACACAACCCGTGTGCGTGTGTGTGTGTGTGTTCGTGTTCAGGCGGAGGCAGAGCTGTCAGAGGCCGCACATATGGAGCTGATGGACGGCTGTGAGGAGCAGTTTGCTCAGCTTGAAAAGGTAAAACTGCTTCAGTCTGATGAGACACACGGGCCTTAGCTTTGGGTTGGAAAGACAAGTACAAACTGCACACTGTCTCTATGTTGTAGCTCCAGAATGAGATCCTACTGAGTGAACCAGACTTGTGTGAAAATCCACAAGAACAGGTGAGATAATTTTATCAGTTTGTATTTGGAATTTTCATCGATTTTATTGTTAAATCTTCCATCATGAAGCTTTTTTAATGTGTGCACTTGTAATTATTCATCTTTGATAGGCAGTAAATAGACTGATTGCCACAGAAGCTGAACTGAAGCAGTGGCTGACAATGGAACCAAAGTGTAAGTCATTTCCACCAACAGTAGACAAAATAATTAGTAACCAATGGACTATACTTCCTGTTATAACAATGAATTTCACGGTCAGCAATACAGTTTAATATTTACTTAAAATATATTAAGTATTTTTCCCCTTCTAATTCTCAGAAAGCTCAGAAAAAATTAAGAAAGAAGAAAAAAAGCTTTACAGGGCTAACTTAGTTTGGCATGCAGCTGAGCACATATTGATTACACAAACATTTCATTGTGTCAAATGTTCTACTATGTGAAGACAGCCTCTGTTTTTAATTCCTTCAACTGTTTTGAAAAGAGTTACTTTTTGGATGTGTACTTGTAAAACAAAAAAAAAGGAAAAAAGACAGCACTTAGGTTTCATGGTGTGTAAAAGAAGGTGTATTTCTCATTCTGACCAGTTATGTGGATGTTTCTCTTTATTTCATCTGAAATGAGCTGTGTGTCATAACCTCTTGTGAAATCCACAAATGAGAGGCATGTTCTGAATATGAAGTATCCTTTGCTTATAAAGAATGATCAACCATCCTCATGAAAGTGAAATATATCCCATGTGTCTCCATCGGAAACAATTCTAGAAAAAGGCTATTCAGAATATTCAAGTGAACCATGTTGTTGACATCATAGCTTTGAAATTTTGAATTATTATGCACTATGTCATAAAATAATTTCTATGTCATATAAAATTGTAATTCTATACGTTTAAGAATGCAAGGTTATTTTCAATAAATTATTTTGTTTTTTTTATTTAGTACTGGCAGAAAATTCTGAAATTTTATTTCAAGCTGGAAAAGAGGAGGTATGTATGTATAAATGCTGCTAAAAATGTGACTCTGTAAACTGGAAAGTTCAAATATTTTTCCACTGTGATTTCTTCAGATGCACAAGCTGTGTTCTGAACTTGAGATGATTGTTCTTTGCTATGAAGCAAAGAGGGACAGATTGAAAGAAACCAAAGAACTGTATGTAAATTGCAAGATTCACTGATTTTTAAATACATAGGTGGCACTTTTGCATAGATCCATACATGTTTTGTTCAGTGTAATTGTACAAGCAATGTTTGTATGTTTTTCAAGTGAAGAGAAGTGGTTGGAAGAGAAGAAACAGATGTTGATTACTGCTACTCATCGTGTTGACCAACTCCAAAGAGAGAAGCAGAAAGTATCTGAGCATAGGTGAGTGTGAAAGCAAAATCATCAGAGGAGTTCATGTTTGAGGTGTGCCTCCACTAACAAGAGAAAAGAAGAATCATGTAAAAAAACAAAAACCCTAATAATAAGAGAAGGGGAGAAATGGCGTAGTGTTGTTGAAGTTAAGAAATATTTGTATTCTTGCAAGGCACCATACAGTTGTGTTTTGGGTTCAGTTTGTCAAGTGTTTGATATGTTTAAGTATAGATCTGTAACAGAAATTCAGCTCCACTTACTGTATCTTTAGGACAAAGTCTGCTCATACTCATATCACAGGGTATCAATAGAGCCTTTAAAAGTCGTAAATTAGATTTTCTGAAATTAATGGCATAATTATTCTTAAAATTATTAACCATTCTTAAATCTAACACTAAAAGGTCTTAAAAAGTCCACAAACACCAATAAATAATATTGTTATATTTGCTTTGGAAATCTTTTACAAACTTGTCAAATTTGCAATTCATAACGGATCAGAATGAGAAGAGCCACCAACGATCATTCAAGGGTAGAGGGGTTCAGGTATGAACTTGAGCAGCAGGAACATTATAGAGAAATGAAACATTGGTTGGATTGCAATTGTAACTATGAGGCCTGTTTTACTGTTATTTTTGTGAATGTAAGGTTTTAAATTTGACCAAAGACACCTGAAAAAAGGATTTTAAGTCATACATTTCATTTTCTTGGACCTGCAGACTCTGATATTAGCTTTTTCTTTAATGTAGTGGAAGCTGGAAGTAGAAGTGGTAGTTTTTTAGTGAGATGTTATATATTTTCTTGATGCAAAAGTGGAAATAAATTAAAATAAGAACTATATAAAGCAAAATCATATAGTGATAACAATATCATTAGTGTCTGTATCAGCCAAACAGTTATATCAGGTATATCAACACAATTTCACAATTCAGTCAAGTAAAATGTCTATAGTTTATTAGACATATTTTGTAAAACAGGTGATAGTTTAAAGTTTTCTTTCTAAACTGAATTTATACATAAATGAGGTGAATGCAGTTAATGTCTATAAGTAGTTGAGAAAATACAGCACTCAATGCATATTCTTACATTTTAAAATGACAGACTGTGAATGTCAATACTGTATTTATTTGTTTTTTTAGAAATTAGGTCTCTGGTTTGTTTATTTTTATTTTCCCACTAAAGATACTGTTATTTTTGTGTGTTTGTGCGTATTTCTTAGTGTCCTACAAGACACCAAAATCAAAATTCAGAAAATGAAGGTGTACCAGGAGAGACTAATGGAGTGTCTGGGAGACATTCTAGAGAAGCATGTTCCTCTTCCTCAGAGCAAAACGAACAAAAAGAAGAAGGTGTTGTTACCTGCTTTGGATTGTTTCAAGCTCTTAACTTTACAACCTATTTTATTGTTTCAACTTTTAAAAATATTCATGTTCATACATTATTTTATTACTTACGGATTGTTGTAATTTACAGAATAATGCCGAAGAGATGAATGAAGATCTGATTTCTCTAAATGAAATTCTTGAGGTAGGATTTTCATTCATAACATAAGCATGACCAATACCCACGCTGTGCTTTTCTATAATACATGTTACTATGTTTTTTTAAAATTATGTACTGTTAAATAAATATGCAATACAGTAGAATCATTTAATCTGTCATTTAATTGCTCATCTTATCCCTTTTCCCCCACAGCTGCTCATGAACAAGGTTCTGAACACACCCCATGACCCATATGTTACCATCGACTCAACATTCTGGCCTCCATACATAGAGATGCTGCTCCGCTATGGTATCGCCATAAGGCACCAAGAGAATAACTTCAAGATCCGCCTGGAACCCTTTTATTGAGGCAGCAGTGCACTACACCTGCCAAGTACCACTTACTGCCTGTGTAATCATAGTGTTTTTGTATAGAACTATTAATTATGTAAGTTATGATATGTTTGTAGAAGGGAACTGAGAATGCGTCTGTTTTACTGTACATACTGTACCTTCTGTAGAAGTATATATATGTATGTATATGGAACGAACATCCTGCCAAAATGTTCAAGCCCGTAGAAATGCTGTATGCTCATGAAAAGAATCTGTGTATACGTGGAAATATTTTGTGTTTGTAAAAAAAAAAAGTGTACTTGTGTAAAAAATATTTTGTCTCTGTAATAAAGTTTTGTGCTTGTAAAAAAAAATTTGGTTGCGTCAAAAATTATTCTGTCTCTGTAACAAAGTTTTGTATTTGTAATAAAAATGTGTGTTTATAGATGTAATTGTTGTAGGTGTAAGAAAATCTACTTTGTATTTGTGAAAAAATATTTTGTGTCAGAAAATGCAGGGTAGGGGTTCCTTCACCGACAGGCACCATTTTTTTTTTTTTTTTTTTTTTTTTGAGCACAAATTATCTTTACGAACACAAATTCTTTTTACGAACGAAACTTGTGAGTGGTTCAGCCAATCAACAAATGTCTTACTAATTGGCCAATCAGATTTCCGCCTTGATTTTCAAATGGCAAGGGCGCCATGGACACCATTTCTACCTGCTGCTGCAATGGGAGACGGTACGATAACAGTGGGAAGAGTTCACTTCCCACTGTTGTCGTAGCTGAACCACACACAAGTTTTGTGTTTGTAAAAAGAATTTGTGTTCGTAAAGACAGTTTGTGCTAAAAAAAAATTTAAATAAATTTGTGCCTGTAGGTGAAGGAACTCCAACCCCGCATTTTCTGACACAAAATATTTTTTCACAAATACAAAGTATATTTCCTTACATGTACATCAATTACATCTACAAGCACATTTTTATTACAAATACAGAACTTTATTACAGACACGGAATAGTTTTTTTAGTTTTTTTTTTTTACAAGCACAAACTTTGTTACAGAGACAAAATATTTTTTACGCAAGGACACATTTCTTTTACAAACACAAAATATTTCCACCTATACACAAATTATTTTCATGAGCATACAATATTTCTACAGGCTCGAACATTTTGGCAGGATGTTCATTCCACAGTCCTGTATAAGGAATCGGTTAGGAAGTTCGTGAAAAGGTAATTAGCGTGTCAAGCTAGCACCCTTGGAAGGCCGATGGAGGCAGGAGGAATCAAATAATGTATTCATTGTGTTACTTAATCATTTATTTGAACATGATATGTATTCTTTTATTGTTGTTGGTTTTGTTTTTTAATAACACACCAGGGTTTTGTATTTTGTTTATTTTCATAGTTTTCACAGTGTCAGCAGAAGGCATAACAGCAAGCGATCGGAAAAATAAAGAACACCAGTCGAAGCTCTCTGCGTGTTGCGGAATAATTCCAAGTGTGCCTCTACAACTACAACGGTATGAGTTTCAAGGAATTCTCACACCTGGATCGAATGGAACCGTTGTTCCGGAACAAGTCTTTGGCTCGGTCTGATGGGGCACATGTGAAAGCAGTAATCGTGCTCTGTTCCGGAACAAAACAACTGAGATGAGTCTGCATGGAAGAGGTGGTCTTAGCTCAGTTGCAAATGCTCGTTTGTGGTTCATTTACAGCGTAAACATGACGACAGTGATATAAATAGAAAACTACAGGTTTTTCTACCACTCTGAGGGTAGCTTCCACATACTCGTATATGAGATGGAAATCAGGAATGTGAAGGGGGCACGTGCCACTGGGGGGATTATATGGGATGTGTTCTGTACCGTACAAATATCACAATGAATACTCGCAGTTCGGGATGGAAATGCGATGGGGATGATGATTACTGCACTTTAATGCCTGTGGTGCCTCTGCTCTGTCTACAACTACCTAGTGTTTTTTCATGTTTTTACTGTATGGGTAGATTTTTTTTTATCTTCAGGCTGTGTCTTTTATTCATCTTTTAGGGCTCTTGTTGGTTTTATTTATCTATTTATTATATGAGCGTGCGAGCAATGGAATTCACTGAATTTCCAGGATTAATAAAGTGTATGGAATGAACATTCTGACAAAACGTTCGAGCCTGTAATAATATTGTATGCTCATGAAAAGAATTTGTGTATACGTGGAAATATTTTGTGTTTGTAAAAAAAAAAAAAAGTGTCCTTGCGTAAAAAATATTTTGTCTCTGTAACAAAGTTTT
>JAPTYR010000001.1:21865009-21875669 GCA_029814505.1 Siphamia roseigaster | reverse complement strand
TTTGAGTGTCTAATCAGCTCTCCTCATATGAGATTTGAAACTTGTCTCTGACTCACTTTGTTCTTCTCAATTTATTTTGGAATAGGTGGTGAAGTTTAAACCTGTCACCATGCTTCGAGAGGCCTACGGGTAAAGGAGCTCATTGCCTCCAACTGGTTTTCTGGTCCTGATTTTCTCTGGTGTGAAGAGCTTCCCAGGGGAAATGGTGAAGTGGAAGATGTAGCACCAGAAGATAATGATGTACGCAACGTCTTCGTACACAGGGCTTCAGGTACAGAAGTTCCACTGCTGGATCAGTTCCTTAAGTTCTCTTGCTGGACAAGTTTAGTCAAGGGCATTGCTTGTCTCATGCGACTTACTAAGAAGCTGAAAGGTTTAATACCAAGAACTAATGAGATGCAAGTCTACAGGAGAGAAGTGATGCCGAAGCTACCATCATTAGTCTTGTTCAGAGAGAAGCTTTCGCCAAAGAAATCCAAAACCTCCAACATGGGTAGGAGCTCCTAAGACCAGTAAGTTACGCGGACTTAACCCTTTCCTTAATGAACAAGGAATGCTCAGGGTGGGAGCTCGGCTGAGGCATGCTGATTTGCACCATCACATCAAGCATCCGGCTGTGTTTCCTTCCAAAGATTATATAATAAGACTCCTCATACAGCATCATCAAGTGCAACATCAAGGATGTAGCATAACAGTCAACGAACTAACGGATTTTGGATACTTGGATGCAGTCATGCCGTTTCATCCTGCATCTACAAGTACAGAATGTTTTGAAGGTGTAAGGACGACCCGGGGATAGAACCCAGGTCTCTGGCGAAGCAAGCAGACAACCAACTACGAGACCAAGGGGCAGACTCAAATGCAGAGGGAGAGGCAGATGCAGAAAGTCAGTTCAGGGATCTTTTACTGAAGCAAAAGGAGGTGAACAAAGGCACAGGAAAAAAACACAGGTGTTGCTCATTGATACAGTCCAAAATTCAGTCTCGGCTCAAAAAAAAAAAAGGCACAGTTGGCTCAGGTACGCTGTAATGCAGATAATCCAGTAACAGAAAATTTTCAGGTTGACAATTCTAAGACTGAGCATTAGGGTTGGGCGGTAATACGGGATCTAAATATAGTCATGGTATCAGAATCATTAACGTCATTAGGCCACACCAATTAAATTAGTTGGTTCTCGGATTCGCCGCTTGTATTTTGTATCAAAATGAAAAGAAAAAATAATCAGTTTCAATACCCCAAAAAATGAAATCGCTAGAAAAAAAATGAAGACTGCATGTTTTCATGAACGGAGAGGTGTCTCTTTAGTAGTTGGAGGTCATGTGACGTAGAGAACCAATAAAACTACTCCTTTCAACATGCCGATTACGACTAGCGAATCAGGAAACGTGTTACATTCAAATGGTTTTACAGACAAACATGCAATGGCAAGTTGAAGCCCCCGTGAGTTAGCAGTAGCAGCGTTGAAACACAGTATGGCCACAGATTCTTCCACCCTCTTTGGTATGGCTCTTAGTGGAATTAATGGAGTGGGGTAGCAGTTTTAAAAAAGAAAAACAACAACTATGGTCCCGCTTGGAGGAAGCATAGTACGCATTTACAAGAACAACAAGAAACATGTCGACAAGATAACAGAAGTCGAAGACGAAGAGAACTTCGGGGATTTATTCGACAGAACCATTTCAACAACCAGCCAAGAGTCTGTGCAGGTGGGTTTTTATTAACTACTGTATATTATTTGCTTGGTGTATGGCAAGGGCAACCAAAACTTTCTGACGAAAGGTCCTGGTCAAAGCAACTGTAGAACTAGTTCGTAATGAATATGTACTTTCCACCCATTGGCGGGCCTCAAAGTTACTCAAAACTTCGTCGCGTGGGTGTTGACACGTAAAGCAATGTATAGAGAAGTTTGATAATGCGCCGGATAGTTTAGATAAAAGTACATTTCGAATGATGCGCCCTGGTAAACACGGTCACAGGACGCCGCCATCTTTCTTTTCAGTCAGGATGTTTCACCGAGCCGGAGAGAAAGTAAACAACGGGCCATGTGATGCATCAATAATTGCATATTCTTAGCTGCTTTGACATTATATGCACTGCCCCTGAATACATTTTCGATATGCATCACTTAACACCATCCGTCAAACACTGCGGGGTTATATCACTGACGTGACCTATTGCTTACTTCTTCTCCGGCTCGGTGATGACATCGTAGCCTACAGGGTTGGACAAGTTTAGGCAAATACACTATTATTTCCAATTGCCCAAACCAAATGCATTGCACTTGCACGTTACTTTTTTGTTTGTTTGTTTTATCCCAAGGGGAAAAAAACACTCCAAGCAATTCATAATGTTGCTTGCTTTGTTTAAATGAGAGACTTTTCTGACAAAAAGGGCATATTTTGACTGGCATCAATATAATATCTGTATTTGATGAAAATTGTGTGTCTTTTGCTCCAACAATGCATAAAAATACTTGCCCAACATGCACTTGCCCAAACAGTGCTTGTTCGGTGCAAGAAGGCGATAGGACTTGTCCAACCCTGGAAGATTGCAATTGTTAAAAAGAAAGGAACTGTATATGTCTACATTTAAAAAATGTCTTATTTTGATTTACATTCCAGGTATTCATCTCACAGACAATACCGCCAGTTGGTGATGGGGCTGAGGATCGTACACATACCAAACATGGAACCAATTGCCCTTTGTCAGCTCCTGTGAAGATGCTGCTTTGTGACTTTCAATGCAAGTACATAACCTACTATGTGCAGCAGGAGGCTGACAGTTCTAAAGAGTCACATGTGAAAAGAAATGCATTTGACATAATGATGAGAGGAAGGCTGAATGATTCTTACCTATCTCAAAAAATTGAGAAAGACAAACTAATTGCAACAGAATGACTGTACAACATGGTGGTTGACTGCCTACAAAAAGTCAATGAAGGATTTACTCATGAAAATGCTGAATCGTGTGGAAAACGGGTAGCAATAGTGCTCAGAGATACTTTATGGTATCTTGATACCCATCACAAAAAAATTCAACGAACAATCCATTCCGTTGCCAAAGGCTTTTGAGATATTCCAGAATCATAACAAATGGAAACAGAACAGGCATGGGCCGCCATCACTGACACAAGAAGGCCTATACAGTCATGAGCAAAGGATATCAGCAGTTCTGATGCTGCCCATGGTAGTGACTCAGAGGAACTCTGTATTAGCACGTGACTTGTCAGATCTGTGTAAAGCGATGACAAAATACAGGTTATACCTCGAACAATCTTCAGTCCGTGTTGAAAAAGCCAGGTCATCAACCATTCCAGTGAGGACAACAGAGACCCATTCTGCTTTGACTACAATAGCAGCCAGTGTGGTGTGCCCACAACAGTACCAAGAGTTGCAAAGACATCTCGATAAAAATGCACCATACACTCCTGTCGACGTAGGTGACTTTGTGACAGTTGACAGGTTCAAGAGACGCAAATATATAACAAACATACAACTAGTCAGGGATGTGTCAATATATGCTATGCCATACGGCAACTGTCTTGGGACAGAACCACGAGAGCAGAAATGCAGGTGTTATCTTGGAAGTAAGCAAGAAGCTACCCCTTTACTCAACACGAGAGATGAGGCGGTCTTTCATACAGACATACAGTAAGAAAGCAAATGTGAAGCCAATGGTTCTCAGAGCTATTTACAGGGAACTGTTCAACGATTCCGCAGCTGCAGCAAGTTTAAGAGAAGAGGATCTAGACCATCGTGTGGTTAGTTTCTTCATGGAGTCTGAACAGCCGGACCTTTTGTTAGACCTTAGGAAGTTAAATGGCAATCCAGGAAGCACCATGTTCAATACATTTTGGGAGGAAACTGCCAAATACTTCGAGGAGCAAGCTCAGGTGCATGACAGAAGGCATGAACACAACTTCACATACCTGCCTGTAGCTGTTTCAGTGGAAGAGCTGCGCCTCAAGGTAAAGGAAAGACTACCCGAGGGGACACCTGTACCTTCCTCTGAATGGTTACAGCTGCAATTTTGGCCTCCTAACCCCTATGCTGCAAGGGCAATTAAGCACACGTTCAGGCTAGATGTAAAGTTTGCTGTACAGACCAGGCTTCTGAGGTCTGAACATATAGATTCAAAGTATGCTACTACTCAGTACAAATACCTGAAGCAGTTTGCTTGCAAGTACAAAGACCATGCACGGCTGATCTGTGTGGATGATAAAGCAATTGTACCTGTTGGCAACCCTAGTCAGCCAGTTTCAACAGGAGTATGCGGACACAACAGGTCATTAACTCCCATAGGTGGTACCTTAGCAGCACTGGATCACGACTGGCACGTTGGAGGTCTAGTTCCCTCAGTGATGCTTTTAGCTGAAATCCCAGAGAGGGCAGAAGACACCTTTTATAGGGGGAAGGTGTGTGTGACTGTCAAGGAGAAGGTTTTCCAGCCATCAAGTCCGAGTAGGCACACCGCTGAGATAGCAAGGGCACTCAGAGAGCATGCAAGCAATGATGATGTGACTTTAGATGTTCCCATTTTGCTGATATTCTCCGATGGTGGACCAGATCATAGGGTTACATTCCAGACTGTCAAGGTGGCCCTTCTAGCACGGTACCCGGTACACGGTAAGATGGTACCCTTACATGTAGCTGTGTGCTGTTCTCAACTTGTAAGTCGCTTTGGATAAAAGCGTCTGCCAAATGCATAAAAGTAAAGTAAAGTATTCCTTGCTCTGGACTTGGATGTACTATATGCAGCTTCATGTGCTCCACATGGAAGTTGGATCAACCCTGCCGAAAGGACTATGTCTCTGTTGAACTTGGCACTTCAAAATGTTGCATTGGAGAGAGGATGCATGTCAGAAGGGTTGGAAAAGCTCATCAGTCGAAAGAGTGACCTCAACAGTGTCCGTCGAACAGCGGAAAGACACCCTGATCTTAAAGAGGGATTCAAAGCTGCCATGCAGCCAGTCATACAGCTTGTCAGTGAGAGGTTCAGAAAGATGCGACTCAAGGAAGAGAAAGTGAGGACATTTCCAGCTGCTTTGGACGAAGAAATTGAGGAAATCATGAGCATACTGAGTATAATTGATGAGGAAATCACACCAAGAGATGCTGTCACGATGATTTCCAAGGACTGGGCTAAACGCCAGCAGATCACAAGTTTCCTGGAGAAACACAGCAAACAAACACATTATACATTCCAGCTGAAGAAGTGTACATCAGACAGCTGCAACGTCTGCGTCTTAAATCCTGTCCAACTCCCAGCAGATGTTTTCAGCACGTTGAGCTTCCTCCCTGACCCGATGCTTGACCCATCTGGCGAGCACTACCTGTGAGTATTGTTTCCACTTTCCACTCCATCATGAGTATGATGTTGAGATGTTTGGAATAGGATAATTGTCAGTGAAGGGAGGTGTTTTGGTTGGAGTGATATTGTTTTTCTGCTGTATATATTCTGTTCCTATATGCCAGCTTTTCAACAACTTGCTTTTAATAAAAAGTAACTGGTAAGACTCCATCATGCACCTGCCTTCCCAGACATTGTCAAAACAGCAGTTTCAAGATTAATGATCCCAACTTAAAACAATCCTAAATTTCTGTGTTTGTAGCCATCCACATGGTGCGC
Organism: Siphamia roseigaster; assembly: GCA_029814505.1. Taxonomy (NCBI): domain Eukaryota; kingdom Metazoa; phylum Chordata; class Actinopteri; order Kurtiformes; family Apogonidae; genus Siphamia; species Siphamia roseigaster. The sequence goes on along the minus strand of JAPTYR010000001.1, from coordinate 21,870,041 downwards.
TTTCCTTCAGTGGTGAGGCAAACTGCATTGTTTTACATGTAGCTTGCTACCTAGCTTCATATATTTGTCTTATGTCCCATCCATTTCAGGTCATTTGCGGAGTTGTATGGCAATTCTACTGCTACAACAGAAGCACATAGGCCATCTTTGAAGCAACCCACTGAGAAGTCGGAGACGGACAAGAGAAGAATAAAGCTGCTTGTAGCAGCTAAAGTCAGAGATGTCATCAGGTATAAAGCTTCATCACCAGCCTATCTTTTCTATCTACATCCAAGTCTATATGAATGTGCTATGCAGACCATATGTCTTCCTACCAATGGAGAGAATTGCAGTGTTGAAGTGTATCCTTTTCATGCCAGTGATATTGTATGTGTATGAGACACTGGTTTAACATTGTGTTTTAAATCCCTGTGTGTGGCTGTGTCAATATGTTAAATTTTGTTAAAACATTGGATTCTGTTCTTTCTTCAGCTGTGGAGAGTGCCAGAAACCACGGTGCATATAAGCAGCAACGAAGTTACTTGCCGAAGAAAGAGGTGCAGTGAAACGAGCACAACAGGATGGTACCTATGTGTGTGGAGGTGACATATTTGCTGAGGGTGGAAGGTGAGTAGAGTAGTCTTTTCCGTCCTTTCATATTCATGCTGCTCAAATGCCTTTTGTATTCAATTAGGCACAGCATCCTTTTTTCCAGATGTACATGCATGCATGAATGTTAGTATTATTGCAGAACCCAGCATGCGAAGTGAGCAAATTTTATTACCACTGCATGTTATTCTTATATGTGACTTGAGGAGACCCATGACTAAATGTTATCCTGTCTTTTGCAGGTACCATGACGAGATTGTCACTAGGGTTGACCTGATATGTTCATCTCCGATTGAGACGCAGTACTACGGAGCGGCATTAGTGGGATTCGGGGACTGCTGCTACCATTGTGGGTCTATGACATGCATACTCGAGCCAACTGACCCATACATTCATACTTGAAAGAGAGTTTCCATACGGTAAGGCCTATTTGCCGGGGGTGCCGTAATGGGGGAAAGAGGCCGCTACGAGAGGTCCCAAAAATGCCAAGAAAAAGTCAAGAATCTGAATCAGATTGGACTGTTTGTTTTGTTCAAATTTAATTACTGTAACTTTTTTCTGTTACTAGTAGTATTTTGTGCACATTCTGTACTCAAGAGTGAGATTACATTATTTTTGGTCTTCTATTTTATTGCTTTTGGGACTTGTGCTTGTTGGTCACTTTTCTAAGTGGTCTAACGTTCTAAATTACTTTTATAGCTTGTACTTCCATTGATATGGTCACAATGCTGTATTTGCTGTCTTGTTCAATAAAGACTGCGGTTTCAGACTGTTGAATCATCTCAGTTTATTCAAACCAGATTAATATAATAATTGCCCTTTGAGCTAATTTTGTGCCTGGTCTATTTGGCTGCCTTAATTCCCTTCTACACTGTCCTTCTCCATGTCCAGGTGTTTGCCTGTCTTGCACCTTCCTTTGGAGGTCCATGTGAGGCTGATATACAGATGGTATAACATAACAGTCCCCTTATTACATCCGTGGCATTACCGCACGACATTTTTTTTTTTCTTCGCCCTCTCGCTTCAACTTCTTCCTGAAAAAATCCGAGAACCAACAAATTAAATTGGTGTGGCCTTATATAATATAAACAAAATGCCCATCAGTGTATATCTGATTTCTCGTTATACCAAGTGGAGCATAAAAACATTGCCATGACATTTACGCAACACTGAACATGTTACCTGGGTGGGCTTCATTTCAGAACATAACACGTGCAATTATAAACCTTAATACTGTTCATTTATTTTTAAAAACCTCTGAGCCCTTTGAATATCCAGGCTTTTTGTTTGATCAAAAGGCTTTCAACTATAAACAAAGCCTGGCCTAGCCTCCTCTGTGTTTTGAGGTCACAAAGATAGAGTTACCAAAGCCTGAGGCCACACACAGATTAGGTTCCTCAGTGTAACTGCAAAACTCTCCAACACACAGAAACACAGCGTATGACACTATATGTTATAGGAATTAATATGACAAGATTAACGCCAGCCGCTGACAATATCTCCCATTTCATACTGTGTAAAGTAAAATATCAGCTGCTTATCTGCAGCTAATTCAGTGAATCCTACTGGGGAAGTGGATTTAAAAGGGTCAGAGGCCAAATCGTTTACAGGATAGAATACACAAAACACATTTACATTACATATAACTTGCAAAATGCATATTTCTTTCTAATTGGTTTGTGCAGCAATATGAAGGTAAAAACTAAAGTCTCATGCATATTACATTCAAGCAGGGCTGGGCAGCAAAGCACCATTAGACAATAATTTACTTTTCCCCCCAGAGTGATTTTAAAAGATTTTTTTTTCTACATATATAATCTTAAGACACAATATATAGCATTTTTTTTTTAAAAATATAGAAATTCAATAAAATATTACAGTAAAAACATTGCATTCTGAAATTATAGGCAGATCTCCAGAGAAAGCATTAATCTTATTTAAGCCATGCAGTTCAAAAACAGAAGTTTGTTTGTAATTTCTAGAAAATGTTCATCTTGCATAATAAAGCATAATTGAGAGGCCAAATAAATGTGTCCTAAAAATAATTATTTTGTCATAAAATGAAGTCACGCAGAGGTTTTATGCTACGTTGCATTTTCTAACAAAAGGACACTTGATCTGTCAACCCAGTTATTGCAGTCAATAAAACATGCCGTCCAGAGGGCAAAGGCTTAGGCCAAATTACAGAGACAGCATGTAGCCAACCTTAGCAAGCCTGGCTTTGGTACAGACACACACATGATATGACTGCAGCTGTGCACACATCATAACACACCTACTTCATGGATTAACCCTCTCACCACTGATAGACCCCTTTATAACCTTTATGTGTCCTTGCTGGTCTCCTCTGCACCTCCTTTCACGCTTCATCCAATCAGCTGAGTGCACCGTTTATAACCAGCCAACATTTTCACATTCATCTTCTCTCACTTATAGATGTCAGAGGATTCAGAGGATGCAAACACTCCAGATTCTCTAGTCACCCCTCAGAAAATCCATCAACATGCAGAAAAATCTATGTGGTGACAGGAAAAGTTAAAGAAATGATCTTTCCTATCATAAAATAACCAACTAATTATACTAACTCTGAGGGGCTTTTCTAATAATGAGAATTATAGTAATGGCCTTATTTACATTGCAGCTTAAAGCTCCAACTACTTTGCAAAACAAGAAAAGACATGAGTGAACTGCCACATGAGACGGGCATCAAATAAACATTTAAAGATCATAGACAACCAAATACGACATGGTCAAAAAATGTAACAGAATTTTTTTCCCTTAGGTTTGTTTTCTGGTTATATGAACTGGAGACAAAACTTAATTCCAAAACTCTCTTTCTTTGCTAAAACTACACGTCATTTAGATCAGGAGAAACACAGCCACAAATGCAAAAAGCAAATATATTGTAGTTTGAAAGAAAATGCTTCAGATTTAGATACTTTTCATGATTGTGAGAGAGTAAAACCTGATCAATCAACTTAATTCAATAATTTGTCCAACCCTAAAATATAATGTGGATAGAATGACATGCTGTCATGAAAGTTTTGAAATAAAACTTTCATGACATGAAACTATAAAATCACTCAGGACTTCTCTCAAACAGCAAGAAATTCCTACAAATTATAACAAATGTTCTGCCCCTTTCTAACAGTCAATGCCCATGGTTTGTTTAAGACACCAGTATAAACAAGGATGTAGGTCTGGACAACATTGACAAAACTATATGAAAAATATGAAATATGGGTGAACAGCATTACGATCACGATAGTATTGTGATATTTCTCATTCACCTAAAGAAATACCAATTTCTTCTAAGAAAAATGTTCCTTAATGTTAAAATGAGCCAGTTGTTTTTATGCTGACTCAATGATTTATTATTTAAGACAAAATGTTGTAGTACTATACAATTACACAATTTTGTCCAAGAACCTAGTTATGCTGCAACTGGAGACCTTCAGACACCAACACAGTTGAGTATTTTGTCATTTTATTCACAAATAACATGCAAATGCCATGGATTTATTCTATAATATCAAAAGTGCCAGACTAGCTATCATCATGTAAGAGCTTTAACAAAACATGATTCCATTGCTTCCCTGGTTTGGTAAATACTGTATAGAAAAATAAAATCTTTAAATATAATTGTTCAGGCCTTGACCAAAATTGTACTCTAAAAATATTCACATCTTTTCAACATTAATAGTACGTAAACTTGTATTCAACCAGTAGCAGTACTTCAGTTTTTTTTGCCAGAAAAACTAGCATATTAGAGTGGTGGAGAAAACCTTTCTGGTACCCCATTTAACAGAGTTAATGGAAAAAAACAAAAAAGAAAATAAATTATTGCACATCTTTGCAATCTGAATACTGCACACTCCATTATCACGATAACAATATTTTTTCCAAGGTATTGTGCATCCCCGCAATGTCAGTTAATGGCACCAAAAAAGTGTACAATTTTTTACCGTTTGATTTCACTGTGTTCTAGTCTCATTTAACTTAGAACTCATTCTGTGTTCGAAGTTAACCTGGGCTTATCCAGTGTTAAAGAAGCAATTTCGGCCACTACCTTTTTTATAAACTTGCTTAAAAATTCCACTGATGTTCTGTTCAGACCTCTGCTTTAACAAGAGTTTTAGGTGATTTGATCCCAAATGTCCAGCTCTATGTGCATCATTCACACCGAGAAATCAAATGAGCATCCTTTCAAGTGCTAACCTGCTCTGAACGCCCAACTTGCCTCATACACACTTCAATAGGGCATCATTGGCGTGAAGACTTTTACTTGGATGTCACCTAAGTGGGCAGTCCTTTCACGTGTTCCAGGTTACATTTGTGTTCACACTCAGTGTGTTTCCATGCATGGACAGAAAGTCGAATTATTGCCTTAGTCCGGCTAAGGCCGGAGTCTTAACAGCCATGTAAACACCTTAGTCGAGCTGAA
>JAPTYR010000001.1:21851524-21863718 GCA_029814505.1 Siphamia roseigaster | reverse complement strand
ATGGCAACTTAGAAAAGAGAAGAAAAGTTTCTATTCAGATTCAGGCTGTCACCAACAGACCCAAACACTGTCTACAGTGAAGACATTGCTGATTACTTTTTTAACGTGTTCATTTTCCCAAACCAGCAAAACAAGTGTCAAAGTACATCATAGTACAAAACTCCAGTGTAATAAGAACCTTTCAGACAAAAAAAAAAACAAGAATATATTAAAAAAAATGTAAGTAAAAAATACAGCGCATTAAACAACCACTTCCAATAAATAAGCAGAAAATGTTGTACTGACCATCAGTAAACAAGGTGAACTATAGTTAGTCAGGCCTTTTCAAACAGACACCCTGTGGAAACATTTTCATTTTATCTGTGCACAAAAACAAGAATGACAGAGACTTTTACATGTGCTTAGATGAACCCATTAGTCAACCTGACTAATTAACTATTTTTATAACACGGCAAACATGTTGGTGTGAAGCTGCGAAACAAAAAGCACAAACTGAATATTTTTTAATACAAAAAATTTGCTGATAAGACATCAATAGATGTCACTAATATTCTTTAAGATTATGAGTATGAGTGGACATTAGGTTTTTTAATAATCACTGGATAGAAATTTCCCAATTAATTTTTGCCATTTTGTGGTACGAGTAGAAAACATGCCTTCTGCACCCCCCTTTTCATTCTAATTACAAGCTGTGGGAAATTGATGACACTGAATTTTGGTCAGTTCTAAGTGTTTTCAGAAATATAGCAGGGTTAAATACGCAACTGATGGCTGTAATTACTGATCCCTGCTCAGATTCTCGCAGATGTGTCTTTAACTGTATCCTGTAATTGGAACATTTTGGCTTCACTTCTCCACATCAGCATGAAACAATGCATTTTATATTTAGTCCTTTGATTTGGACAGAAATGAGAGAGGACCAAATGGTAGGTGTGGACTTTCACATTTTTTCCATATCGTTTCCACTTCCCGAAGCTTTGACAACAATTATACCGGCATTGTTTTTCAGCAAGACTACAGGAAGTTGGTAATAGAGAGGAAAAACCAATCACATCTCAAAAACAAATCAGGGCTGGCTTGTTTTTTTAATTAATGATATGGGATAAGTTGGTTTTATTGAATTAATAATAATGAAGAAAAATAATACTGCATTTTATATTTACTTGTTAAGAATCTATAAGAACATACTATATGGGGGAAAAGAAGGAAATCCCAAACTTCCCGGCTTTGGAAACAAAAAGATTCAGATGACAATGGCTAGTAACTTGTAAAATAAATGGTAGAAAGTTAAAAATATGAAGTTAATTTCCACTGACTATATACCACTTAACTGGAAAATGCCACAACCTAAACATTAGACGGGATATTTGAGCCTCATGAGTTAAAAGGTCAGGTTGAGCCAACAGGACATCTGCTGTGAGGTGTGTGTGTGCATAGATAAGCTGATGTGTGTGAGTTCATCATGATCTGAGTGCCGCACAAACTGCACCTGTAACAACCTCTGTACCATAGACGTAAAATGCACTCACTGTCATGCTGCATCACAAGAAACTTAGGGATCAATCACACTGAAATTTGATGTTTAATAAGTAATGCACATAGATTCATGAAGCAGATCAAATAAAACACATTTGCACAAACCTAAAAAGGTTTAAGGTTAAAAGATTATCTCAGTAAGGTAATTCAATTTCTGCATTTTACCCATCCTAATGCACATCTAGCTTTACCAATTAGCATATAGCAAACATTAGCATTATATTGACCATTCAGTCCTATTTTACAAATACTGAACTGATTCTACAATGTTTAATTCTTTTAACTAATAAAAATGTTTTACAATAGACATTAAAATCACAAATCTGAGAAATAATGCTAATACTGTGCAACATCCAGCTTGTTACAACTTAGTCTAGGAAATGTAGCCAGTCACAAGTTTCTTCGTTTTACCACAAACACTATATACATAGCTGCCATAAAAAAATATCCTCGTGGTCACACTTACAGACAGGTATGATGCCATAAATGACGACATGTACTTGTTAGTATAAAAACAGCTGCTCTGACACACCTCACTCTTGACGTAGTTGAATTAGGAGACTTACTTGGTTAACTATTAACAGCTAACAGGCACTGTGGCAGGTTTCCAGAAAGGGACAATCATATTAATCAGCCTCCAAAATTGATCAAAAATGAAAATGAAATGTGAAATGAATGTGATTCTGTTGAAGGTTACTGCCCTATCATTTAGAATAGATTGTATTTGTGTAAAATTTATTACATATTCATATTTGAAAGTATATTATAACTAACATAACTGCACAAGACCATTTGACCTTGAAAAAGTACACCAAGGTTACCTATTGTCAGACTTCCTCTCCATGCCAAGATGCATCCACAGTATACGTTTGGTGCAGATATGTCAATGCATTCATCAGATACTGTGATACTGTCATTGAATGGACAGACATGATAAAATGACTACCATTCCCCTCAGCTTAGCAGTGAAAAAAAAAAAAAACAAAAAAAACCAACTATGATACAAACACTTATGTATACTCATATCTGCGTTGATATCTGACATAAAATATACTTAAATATCAGGCATAGGTTGGTGCAATGCAAAAAAAAAAAGCAATCACCATATCAAAAGAGCGGATGTGTTGCCTCATGCAAAGTTAATATTGAATTTTGCTACATTAAAGAGAGCTGGGCAACAACAGGAAATGGGCCAATAAAGGTGCGATCTCAGGTGCAGTTAAGAGTTGTTGCCTGTCATTCTGAAACCTTCCTTTTGTTCTTTTTTCCTGTCTCACCTGAACTAAAGATGAGTGACAAATTAAAACCTTCAGGGAACAGTTTCTTCCAGATGGATAATGTTCCATAATGTTTTAATGAGTATGACAAGGATCAAAATAATAGGCTGTGGATATTGTGATCATCACATCTCAATTCATTTGATTACCTATGAAATATTTTGACCTCTTTGTTAGACAGTGCTCGCCACACCCGTAACCAAAACACCAAATGAGGGGGCATCTTTCAGAAGAGTCATATTCATCCCAGTAGTAAAGTTCAGAGGAATCAATGGCAAGTAAAGCTACCATAATTTTCAGAATTAATTATTTCAGCCCACAGCAATCATTTTGCACAACCAAAATAATCCTCTCCATTCACCTGGATGAAAATAGAATTGACATATTTCTATTACTACTGTCACAATTTTCTACTATTTGAGATATGACTGGCACTATTTTGATTTCATTGCATCTGGTAATCTTGAGGGACTGACACCTACAGTACATGTCATTATCATATCTATCTATCTATCTATCTATCTATCTATCTATCTATAAAAAATCTCACACACACACACACACTGTGCATTTTTCTTTACCAAGTCTTAAAGTAAAGCAACTTTTTTTCAGTGCTTTTGTGTCCAATGCTAGTAAAAATCGCTCTTCCCCATTATTTGGTGAATTCTATGTATATAAATAAAGTATTCTTAGGCTCAAACTTAAAAGTCGGAAAAATGAAGAGGAAAAAATTGTTAATTGCAACTAACATCTCAATATCTTGACAGTCTTAAGGCCAAGGTGCACTGAAGCTGTGATTGGTTAAAACTTATTTGCCTTTCATTTGTCACTAGTGTGTATTCAACAAGCAATAGGCTACTTACAAAACATGTTTCCATGCTGTTCACATAAAAGAGAGCCACTATATTAAACACCAAAAAAAGGAAACAACAGGCTGCGGCAAACAGGAGCTTAACATGAGCAAGAATGTCACCCTGACAACTGGAGAGCTATATCTGGACAGCAGCTCCATGAGAAAAGAAAGTGGCCATAAAAACCCAAAATGCCACTCACTGACTTTCCAAAGGGCAGTCTGCCTGGATTGTTCAACAGGGGCTCTCATAGACACACACAAAGCTGTCAAAACTTAGACCCACACTCCAACATACTCACTCAACCAATGTTAACAACTTGTCTGGAGTTAAAGATTAGTATTGAACAGGTGTACTGCTGAGTTACTGACTACCTGACCTTTAAAGCAGAAACACTCCTGACAGACCAAGAGACAAGGTGAAATCACTATTCAACACAGGGTGTCCTTAAGAGTAAAATCATGCTTTATTGCCAGTTGCACTAACATCAAACTTCAAAAACAAGCGCAAACACTTCATTAAAACAGAAAATGGAATTTCCTTTGGTAATCATATCAACAGGACTGGAACAAAAGTAAACCAAGTCTAATCTACTGCTAATATTTTTATTGAGTCAACAGAAACAATGATGAAAATACTTAAGAAAGATACAGCTGACAATCAGCAATAAACAAATGTTTTGTGGCAAAGACTAAATCTGTTCAGCTACGCTGATGATAAAAACTGAGAAGGACAAACAGGCTTTGAGTAACAGCAGTGAGTGAGAATGCTACAAGGCTAATAACACTGATCAATGCTACCAACAATAGCAATATCAAAGAAAAAACCCCATTGAAATAGACTTACCACACAACTGTGGGAGTGATCTTAACATGGGATTTTCTGCATAGGTAAAGTACAGCTCCTTTAATGTAGCCTCATCAAACTAAAAGGTATGTGTTGCTAGTGCTGCTGTTTTACCGGCCAGCTTCTGTCCTGTACGGAGTGTGTCCTGTCAGGAAGAGAGGGAGGGAAAGCAACATTGAGGTGGAGCTGAAAGGGAATGAGAGAAGGGGGAGGGACATATGGAAAACAAATCTATGCCTGAGACAGACAAAAAAACAGACAGGAAAGGACTGTAAAGCAGTCTACAGTTCAGAACATGTATGGATTTATGCATTCAGCAGCATGTTACAGTTTTCCACTTCCTCATGGACATTTGCATTAGTCAGAACATTGCAAAGCTACTGATTGTGGTCTGGACAATATTATTCAAATTCCATATCCTTTATCATTACTACAATGTCAACTCTGCCTGCAATACTAGTCACTGATTTACAGACTAATCAGTAATCAATTAATAACTTTGTCTCTAGACTAAACTTGTGCTTTTTCCCACTGCCATTACACAGTTGCCCTTGCATGTAAAGGTTGTCCTCTAATGCTTTTTTCCCCCAATTTGATATTACTTCAACCAGAACTTACGTCATATTTAGTATGTAATATCTTCTCAAGGCAACTATGAAAACACAGATATTGAACTTCTCAGACATCAGTAGTTTTGTGTATAATTACAAGTTTATCACACTGCTCATAGAGGAAACCACTGTTTGGTAAATCTGGCTTAAAGTAATGCTGGGGATAAAATCACATTGTTTTTAACTAAATCAGTGCAAAGAACAGCATAAGGTATACCAGCAGCATACAATCACAAAACAAGGCCTAGTAATGTTAGGGCTATTTTACCAGTGCTCTCAACTGACATTTGTGGTTAATTCCCTTAAGTAATGACTGAATGTTTACCAAAAAAGGGCAATGTTGTTCCTTTTGAATAATCCACTTAAAATAGCACAAAAACGCACTGTTTCTCTGTTATCTAACAAGCAACCTGATAACCTGATACACATGATATCATAGGACAAAGCTGAAATATTTAATGATATTACTCAAGGTGCTGTCAGAAAAACAAAAGGCTTAACCCCCCCCAACTGTGGTGAACTCTCAGATGTAAAGGCACATGTGCACTCTTCTGTTTAATGAAAACAAAACATCATCCATAATGCAAACTGGTTAACTTGTAGACACATTAGGACGTTTTAAATATTTCACCAGAGGACAAAACCACGAGAAGCAAAGAAAAAATGGCAGAACTCAGGTTGGAAATACTAAACAGAATTATGCAAGAGTGAAAAGCAGAAACTGTAAACTATGAACTGACACCACAGACAACTAACTACTGCAGCTGAGGTGACACATCCAGACATAGAGCAAAGAGATGATGAAAAAATATTAATATTGGTAAATGTAGCTTCTGTGTTTTTTCTATGACACTGAATTCATGACCTACTAGAACAAACAAATTTAGGGGTTATAGCCCTTCACTTGCAACAGTGTCTCCAGATGCTTGTTCTTATTTGTTAATTACTTGACCTGTATAGTCTACATTAAAATGTGGTCAAATTCATCTTGTCATGGACCTAGGAAAGTCACTATTGTCCATTCTTCATCAGGTCACCTTATTTGAGTGTTTATTATGTGCTCCTTGTGTATCATCCCTTGTTCATTTCATTGCACTGTGACGTCACTCCCTCACATTTCAATCATGTTGAACACACTGTGAATGATGTGTTGTGTTAAACACACAAAGGGGCCCCTTCACCTCAATAAATACATCTGCGTACAGAAGCTACACCTTCCTATCTAGTTCAACAAAAAACATACTCCTAAACCATGCAGGGCTTATTGTCAGTTCATCTGCAGAGTTCACTAGATGAATTACTTCGTCAACCTGAAGTTCTGAGGAGGCAGTTGTTGGTTTCATTTACGTACTAACAAAGAAGATGTTCAACATAAATATTAGTTTTTAGTGTTAGAGACTGGTCTTTATTCATTTTTACAGCAAAAACGCCAAGATACACAAAGTTCACCATATAAAAGTGATTAAAAAAGGTCACTCTATCCTGCATTAGCTTAATAAATAGCAGGTTAAATGTAATTAGCTAACAAGTCTTTGCTAGCTCTTTTATCTGATATAGTGTCTTCTAAAAACAGCAGAAACTGGTTCCCCGTGTTTGACAACCAAGTGACTTAAAGTTACTTGCTTAAATGCAGCAAAATGTTGCTCAAAGACGAGTAGTTCGAATGTATTAAAACAGAAGAAGTTGCCTCGTATTGTCAACACTTCTTCTCACGGAGAACCCACCCTGCAGCGTTATGGAAATTTCCCCTCACCGAGTTTGGACAGAGACGAACGAACGGCACACTGGCAAGAGTAAACACACTTTTCATGAGATAAAAGACAGGAGTAAACACATAGTTACACAACTTACATGGCAAAACATTCGTGTCTGTTCAAGGTCGCAACAATCGTCGCTGAAGTTTCAGCAAACTTGGAGCTCAGCTGTCTCAGCGGCTGCCCAACTCTGTTCCATTTGGTCATCTTCACACTGAGGCATCATGGGATGTGTAGTTTTTGTTTTTTAAAAGAATCTCTTTACCTCATTATATGTATATAGCACAGGTCCTATAAGGAGAGTGACTGTAAATAAAATGTATATAGTGTTAAAGTTTACAAGAAGCTTGAAGGACTATCCTGGCTTTGCAACTTATGTTTTGTATCATTTTACTGTGTAACATGTATGAGAGAATAGTATCCTTGTATAAATTTAGCTGAGCGCTATAGTGTAAACTGGTCACATGAAAGATATTTTAGGCGAGAGAAATTACATCACACCCTGGGGATATTTTTAGGTGACCTGTCTGATACAATGAGCATGAGGGTGTGACGAACAACGCACTTTCAAACTTAAATCTCAGAATTAACAGGATTACTCAGCAACTATAGTTTTTAGATTCACTACATCCGAAAGATGTCTTTGCATTAGTGGTGGAAAGTACCTTTCTGTTGTACTGTTCGGATACAAAAATTAGAGGATGCCCTGTCTGTACCTTACTTTAACATGTATTATTTTTATTTTATTTTATATTTTTTTATTTCTGCAAGTCAGAGCCTATTATTGTACTTTTAGCTCCACTACATTTGTCTGATATCCCATTACTTTTTACTTTTCAGATTACAGTCGCTTTTAGTTTCTTCAGTAAGTTAAATAACCTCTTAAAAACAGACATCTTTTTTGGACCTTGTGGAACCTTGATGTTTTAACGTAGTTCTCACTAGACAGCGCACATTATATATGATCTTATGGAAAATTATGCATTGCTGCAGATTACACTGACAACAGTAAAGTAGTTAAAACAAGGTCAACCTTAAATCCTTCAAAGGAGTAAAATGCAATATAAATATTAATGCATCTATAAAATGAATCCAAGAATATCAGATATTATAGTAAAACATTATTATATATATATATATATTATATAATAATAATTTGTTTGTATTATATCCAAATCATTTTCAGACTTACCATACATACACATTTTGCTGATAATACTTTTACTTTTAGCAGAGGAGTATTTTCACATTGTGGTTAATACATTTTTCAAGTAAAGAATCTGAACCCTTCTTCCCCCACTACCTCCTTTTGACAACAGTAGACTTTACAAACTTGACATCTGAGTGAATGTTATCTGTACCAGAATGTCTGTAGTAGATGTTATTTCCAGCTCCCTTTCTAACTTTGTCTGGATATACTGATGCTAAACTAGTAACGACACCCACATGTGCCTGAAAGAAATGCTGAGCTATTTTCACTCCACGAGCCAGAAACCAAACCTGCCTGAGAATGTGCGCAGACAAAATATGCACCCTCAAACCACACACACTCACAAACCTCTTCACTTCACATACTGTGTAGGTCAACTCTGACAGTGACTGTGTCTCCCTCTACTGACAGTGATATGAATGATTTTACTTTAGCCATGTTGACTGAATTAACCTGACTCAACTGTGTTTTCATTTTCATGGGTATTATCCACAAAATTAAAATAGATCATTGTGTTTACATCATTTAATTTAGCTTTCAACATTTTGTAAACTCAATGTTATGTTTTGATTAATAATTTTTTAACCCATAAAGACCCAAGCATCCACCATTGGCCAAAAGCAGCTATGGATCTAAACTGTTGATCATGACTGCTGTTCATGTAAATAATTGGTGTAAAATACAGTTTGTCATCTTTTCATGGTCGTCAGATATGACCCATATGGACATGCAGAGGCTCTGTAGTGAACATAGAAACACTGTCATTTTCTACACCGGTAAAATGGAATTTGATTAACCTGTAAAGACCCAGTGCTACCTTTGAAGCAGTTCCAATTTTTCCCCTCTATTTCTACCTTTCTTAACCGTTTTATCACAAATATTCAATTCAGAGATCATATAGATATTCATAAAAACTCAGAGTAAATTCAAAGTTATTTATATCAAAAGACAAAACTGAAGAAAAAGTGACTTTTTCAGCTTTCTGCAAACTGAATGTAAAAACAAGTGTGTCCATCCTCCGCCACTGATCCAACTCCATGGGGTTTTATTGGTGAATCAGTGTTGCAGATAACACTTTCCACGGTAACTACAGAGCCTCTGAACATCCAAATGGGTCACATCTGATGACCATGAAAAGACAAATTGTATTCTACACCAATTATTTACATGGATTGACATGATTAGTGGATTAACAGGTATTAAACAGTTCAGATCAGTAAATAGTTTGTTTCATGAATGGCTGTTTGGATCTGTATAAATAAGTCACCTTTTCTTCAGTTTTTTTTCTGTTGTGATACAATAACCTTTGACTTTAATCTGAGCGTTCATGGACATCTTCATGTTCAGTCAATTAAACATAGGAAAGTAGATTATTTTCACTGGTAAATGGATAATAATATTAGAATAAATGGTGATAAAGAGGAAACAATTCATTTAGGAACTGCCATAAAAGTCACACTAGGTCCTTATGGGTCAAAAATCTTTTTTTTTTATTTTTTATTTTTTAACTATTCTCATTATTCAGTGATCTAATATTGTTTACTTGATTTTCACTCCTTCACTATTTTGTTGATGTATTCTTTATGTGTATTAAACTAACAGATTGCTTTTAGTTACATGACAACTTGAGGAGTTTTATAAAGGCTACCTATCTTCATTGCATTTTATGTCCTGATGATGACGCTTTGGAAGTGAAAGGTGTTGGTTCAAAAACAATTTAATAAAGTCAGAATTGTAGACTTTTAGTAAAATAAGTTTAAACAGCAAATACAAAACATAAATTTTGCCAAACTGTCCTAAATGTAAAAATCAAGTTAGTTCAAGACTTCATTGTCTTTGAGAGTGTGACATCATTCAGATATTCTGGAAAGCATTATGCACAAATATCAATAGCAAAATATGCAAACCAGTGCCAGTAAATCCATAAATACGTTTTCCTGGAAATGTTCCTGACTCCTTTGATAACAACATGTAAAACTTACTCAAATACTTTTAACGTTGGCAAGAAAAACTCTTATGGTGAAATGGGCCAGAGATTAGCCTCCCTCTATCTCCTTATGACAATCAATGATCTTGGAAGTTTTAACTTTAATAAGACTATGATATTATATTGATAGAAGGGCTAGGGTTGTTCTGCAGAATAGACTGAAACCACCGGAAGCTCTGGGACTCAACTGTAACTTGGACTCATGTGGACATTAATTGTGTAAATAACTGAACAAATGTGTTACCTCTATGAAGGAACTGTTTATATTTATTGACTACATTCATTATGTCTTCCAATCACTGGCGCCTTAACGGGGGGGCTAGGAAGGGCTCAAGCCCTGGGGCCACAGCCAATTAGGGGCCTCATAGGGTGGCTTGTAATATCGATAAAATAATTAACTATCACAACCATAGGCCTATATTAATGTACGGATGGAATATGTTCGGAAATACCTTAAATGAGCGCGCAGCAAACTGCTGTAAGCGACGCGATGGGTGGTCCAAAGTGAATCCAACGCCAATGCGTTGAGAAGTGAGGCGTCGGAATCATACTGCAACATTGTATCATCCTGACGCCTTTACAGCGTGAAAAGTGTATCGTTCTCACAGAAGCTCACTTTCACTGCATGAGGAAGTAGCTGGCCGTAGCAAAATGAAGCGAGTGCATGTTAGCGGGGCTCAGAAAAGAAAAAAGAAGAGAGATGCCCTATCTATGATAGAAGCTTTGCCGAAAGTCACTGACTTTTTCCAGTAGGCCCATCGACAGAGACAAATTCAGCAAAATCCTCCCTTCTACCCCCCTGCTAATGCTGATACCGTGCTAAGTTCGTTAAGGATGACTTTGATAAGGGGAGCTTCATCAACACTTGTGGCCCAGGGGCTAAATTTTTTTTGTGGCCCCTCATGGACTGCCCGTCAACCCTAACCTTGCAAATTAGCCACTTATCTCGCTGGCAATATTTTAAAGGGATAGTTCGGGAATTTACACATTAATCTGTATGGCATAAACACCAGCAGTCTGGTGCACTGACACTGACTTCCCCCCCCACAGTGTCCTCTGAGCTGAGATCTGGCTGGTTGTGATCAATGCGAAAGTAGTTCCGGCAGGTTTCGTGGGGTAAAGAAATTCAGAAGTTTCCCCTCTCAAAACAGCACTTGTTCGAATGAGTGATTTATTTGTATAACAAAACACGTTTGTTACAAAAAGTCACACCTTGTAATCATTTGGGACTAACTTTGTCCCAATAGCGATCAATGCGCGCTGTCACTGCTAACAGTTGTGAGCAAGCGTCAGTGTTCAACAGTGTTTGATTGAGAGTAATGACGACACAAACTAGCTAGTATTGGAGCTAAGAGAAGGACAGAGAAGGAGTTCACATTATATTCTTTATTTGGGAAAATGAAATAAAGGTATGGTGTGCACTTGCAATTATCCAGGCTATACCAACAAAGATGAGAGTGGGTCTCAAGCGCACCCCACTACAGAAGATAAACAAGCTTCGCGTTTGCAGTGTGCACTTCAGCGAGGACGACTTTCTTCCTGCAGGAGAGAGAATGAGATGGACTTTGAAGAGCTCTGCTGTCCCTGCACCCCAGGTAAACAAAATTATATCACATATTTTCTACAGCATCCGTGCATAGCCTTCTGGTGATGCACCGTGGGCTATGCGAGTACCCCATATCCCACTCATCTGTCTGTGTCATTTCACCAGTGAAGTTTCTGATACATAAAATGTACACTGTTATAATAGTGTTATTACAATTGTCAGTACATGGAAAGTGGATGGTTTCTGTGTTTCTATGATAGTCGTAAGTCCGTGACTCACAGCGTGGGCTAGCATAATGAGGCTAAAGCTAACCATGTCAGATTCTAGACCGGAGACATAACGTCAGTACCCAGCATATGTTTTATTTTGATGTCGATGCACCAGCGTCTATCTGAAATAATAAAAAAATCCTTTGGGAAATTACTTATTGTGCTCCGGTTATCGCGGGTCACTTTGCCAAGTAACCTAGTTTCTCTCCAGTTTGCAGCCTTCCTCGACTGTAAAGGAGATAAACTCCTCTAGGCTAGAATATGTAAGCTGTATACAAGTTTCTAAGTTAGTGCTACGAGGATGGTC
>JAPTYR010000001.1:21830597-21847931 GCA_029814505.1 Siphamia roseigaster | reverse complement strand
TTTTTTTGTTTTTCTTTTTTTTTTTTTTTTTTTTTTTTAAACAAAGTATACCCCCTAAAACAAGAAACAGAGAAAAATTGGAGTTGTTATAATTTATAGGTTATCCTATTTTACTGGTGGACTGAATTAGGCTGTATGTGACCCCTAAACAAATGATTCTGACACTGATGACTATATCTTTGGTGTTATTTTTGCATTTTATAAATTCATTCACGGGCTGGAATGGACTCTGTGGATGGCCGGATTTGGCCCGCGGTCCCTATATTTTACACCTTTAAAGGCTCAATTCTACCACTGTTTCTACCTCAGTTTTCCCATTTCACAGAGTTTCGGGGAAAAGTGATATTGTGTCAACACCCAATATGTTCAACACAGTGACACAAACCTTATTCCTCTTAAATGTGCGTGAGTAGTTCTTCTGTATAACTGTTCTCGACCGCACTGACTCATTCCACTGTCTGGTTTCGACATGTAACTAGGGTGTGGTCGATCGTCATACAGGTGCTCAAAAAAATCTAGAGTAGGTATCACATGATGACATCCAATTTTGTTTTAGATGATTAAAAACCTTAAAGATTGAATAATTCTTTTTCGGTGACTTCTAAGTTAATTGTTCTCCACAATTAAGTCATTTATCATATTATCCTCTAAATCTTCCATTTTTACTGTGAACATCAGATACTGTCCTGTATTTAATTCACTGCTCGTACAGGTGTTCATACAAGCTCAGAGCAAATCCAAATGTAATTAATAAAAACATAATTAATAAATAGACAGTTGTTCCCAATTAAATATGCCAATAACTAAATATAAAAACAAGCTTACTGTCATGTCAAGATGATGGCGGTGAAGATCCATGATCAGTATGGAGCTCATGTCTAAATGAAAAACTGGGGAAGTGCATTTTACTTGAATTATTTCAATATATAAATATGTTAAGTGGTTCAAGCGTTATTAGACATTTTCAGCAGCTGTTCTGGTCGGAAATGTGACGCATGCATATGTAATCGTTTAATAACAGGTAAAATAAATAGTTTATTTCACTACAATGTGTTAAAAAATAATGCTGTCCTGGTTAAATGGAGGCTGTTGTAGTGTTATCATAAGTGCCGTTGATTCTGATGAAATATATAAACTTTAAATGGCAGTGTACTTTAGGGTTCCCAGGGGTTGCCGTGTCAGCCGTGGGTGTGCAGATCCGTGGCAGCAGGGTGGGGTCGCGGGGAGGAAGGCGGAGTCTTGGCCGAGGTGACGCTTCTTTTACTCATTTTTGTTCAGCAGAAGCGGCGGAGAGAGTGGACACAAGTCCGGAGGATAGAAGTGTGTCGTCCCGAAAGAAAACACTGACCTGGAATAAAAAAAAGTAAAATCCTCCGTGGGTGTTTCGACAGGTAGGATTGATATTAAACTGCTTTCAGTGCGTGTTTTTTTTTTTAACCATTAAACAAATGTGTTTTCATGCTTTTTGGTCGCATTGTACTTCTCGTCTTGCGTTTTAAAAAATAATACGTATGTTTTCTGTGTGTTACATGATGTCTTCTAACTAAGACTTTTCATACTATTTTTGCTTCCCTTCATAAACTCCAGCTTTGTGTTTGGTATTCATTTCCGCGTGCCTCAACTGCCTACCGCTGCCTGTTGTTTCGCAGTCAAGCGCGAGCTCCGTCGGTGAGGGAAAAAAAAGTTAGTTTCGTTTGTTAAACTAGTCGTTAAATGAAACTGAACAAGTTTTAAATGTCAAAGAGTTCATTGTGTCAATTCACGATGATGTTCGGTCAAGTATCGATCAGTCAGTTTGACGTCATTTGTCAATAAGTCTCAGTGTTAGACAAGTGCGTGCGCGTGCCTGCGTATGCATGTGTGCGTGCGCTGGAGAGGCAGGTGAGAAGAAGGTGTGTAGCAATAAGGAAAGATTTTACCACCATAACAAAGGTTTAATGCAAGTTACTTCACCGGGCATTTATTGTCGCTAAATTCCAACAATAATGATTTTGTTTAATATAATTTCAACAGTGGGTTAAGTGAGACAGTGGAAAATGTGTCCAGAAAGGAGTAAGGTCTTGATCATCCATATCAGGAATGTATGACAGTGTGTCATGTGTTGGAGTGAGTGTCCGTTCACTCCCTTCACTTCAGGTGTTGCTCCATCTTCCATGATGTCATTTATTTGCAGATGTTCTGAATTCACAAGACAGCACTTTTCCAGTCCTGCCAGGGGCACAGATTCTCCTCATTTCATTTACTCATGTAATAATCAAATCCATTTTAATCTGGCTCCCCTTAACTTGTACTTTCATAAAATATTTCTCTTATGTTGTTAAATCATTTGCAGTGTCTTGTTTCTGCCAATTTTAAAATACGTTAAAATCTAATTTTGCTCATATTGCCTTGGAATTAGTGGCTAAACCGCTTTCTTCAAAGCTTTGCCTCTCTTAGTGAGGAATCGGCCAATAAACAGTGAATCATATTATCAGTGAATATCCGTTTTCATCTTTGAAAGACACAGAGTACAGTGCTATAGAAGTTTGTGGCCTCTTAACTAATTTCTAGATCAGTGCATCCAGCTGAGGTTATTTAATGTGTGTCAGTTGAACAGGACACATTGCCAATACTTTGCGTCACTCAGGTCCTGTGTCATCAAGTACTGCAGCAGCAGACAGCACCCTGGTTGGAAAGCTGCTCCTGTCTGCCCTAAGGGGAAGAGGGTGGATGGGTGGTGGGACAGCACAGAGGGGGGGTGACTTACTGTAGATTTTGCAGCTACAGCTGTGGTGGCACAGTCATAATCCACCTCCCCCCCCAGCCCTCCTGCTTAATTCCCTGATACTGTCCTACATTAGCAGAGCAAGAGGCCAGGAGATCCTTCAGTTTATAAATGGGTCTACACTTTGTAAAGGGGATTACTGTATAGCATACATCCTAGACTCTTTGTTTTTTGTTTTTGTTTTTTTCTGTGGATTCACTCTCTTCCTTCAGTTTCGGTCCAGTGGTGCCTGACTGAGTACTTTCCATAGGCTCAATTACAGCTGCTCAGCGTACACGTTGTGTGACCTGCTCTGTGTTTGCAGTTCACCCTGTCTCTGTGTTTTACTGTTCCCATGGATAAGGCTCCGCAGACAGATAGAGTTTCTGAGCAGCAATGACAAGGGTCTTTGTGGTTGGAGAGAAAGGTAGTTTGACAGTGTAAAATTCTCTGTGTGCTTAACATTTGAGATTTAAGAGGAAATCATCATGCATAAACTGAAGTACATGTATCGTTCCCACCACACACATTTTCTTTTTTTTTTAAATCATTATCTGCAACTACGACTGGGTGATATTGCCAAAAAAGTCCACCTGCTATGATGTTCATGCATATTCTTTTATTAAGTAGTTAAAAACCATTGCTCATGCTAATCTCTACTTCAACATTCAGTATGGAATATGTATTGACATCTAAAGGCTTAGTAGAATATGCTCTGCCTGATTCCTGATCCTGACCCTGACCCAATAGATACATGAAAGTCTCTTGTTAAAGTCAGTGTCTGGGTTTTCCCTTCTGGTCTCTTTAGGGAAGTGGATGTTAAGTCTACATTCAAGCCCACACTGTCATAGCGGGTTATGGTAATACATATTAACACTGGATGTCACCCACTATAAAACAGAAAAATATGAAATTACTATAGAATCATGGTGGTCCAGTGTGAAACGGCTCCTTATAAGAAATAACAAAAGTACATGATTCCTATCTTCATGTGAATATACACTAGTAAAAAAATATAATTCTCAATATTAAATTTTATTTCTGTAATTGGAGCCTTCTAAATCCCCCTAAGTCTTGTACATTTGAACTTAAACTTTTCAAATTTTTATTAAAAAGTCAGGCGGATGTAATCAACACATTGCTATTAAAGGGTTTATTAATTCCAGCCAAGCATTTTTGTTTCTAGTCAATACAGTAACTAAATAACTGTCAGCTTGTGTGAAAACCATCCCTTCAGTCAAAAGGTTTATTGTTGTCTCTAGAAAATAGATTTCTAGCATATTCAGAGCTGTGTCATATACTGCTGAGCAAGTAAAGCTGGCGGTGCCCAGCTGGACCCAACCCATGACAGTCACTGACATGAATGATTTATTTTCAACAGTTTCCTTGGTTGGATCAAATGAAAATAATAAAAATGTTCTTAACTTAAAGTAGTCTAAGGCTTAATGGATGTTTTCGCCATTACTCACACTTAAAAGCTGTGGGAAGGAAGCCTGCCAGATCAGTCATTTAAAGTCAACTTCTGTTGAAGCTCAGTCCAAAACAACCCACGCATCAGTCTGCAACAACATGCTGGAAATAGCTGAATCCTACTGGTTCCGTCATGAATACATTAACATTGATAATTTTGTCATTACTGACTGGATAGCCAAGCAGGGAGGGAGTGAGTTGGATTCCAAGCCTGACTCAAAAGACAAAGTTTTCACAGTGGGATGATTTGGCTGACGTCTACTTCTCAGCATAGTGGCTCAGATGACTCCTGCGGTGACTGCTTTTCTCTCTTCGTCCTCCTCCTCCTCTCTGTCCCTTAATTACACTATAGTTAGATTGAGGATAAGAAGGGTGTGGTTGAAACAAAAATTATATCACCAGGGGAACTTGTTAGATATGCATCATGAAGAACATCAACATCTCCAGAGGAAGTTAATTTTGCTTTTTGTGAGCAAAAGTCCATAAATTCACATTTGGGTTGTTGTCTTTTGTTGTTAGATTTGAAAGATTTCAGGCTCCTGTGGGTTGAGACTGTTTTGCAACCCCTGGGCCTGTGAGCATTTTTCAAAACACTGGACAAACTGGATGAAAAATGCATGGGTATTTTAAACAATCAGGCTGTTTTTTCATCTTTTTTTCCCCTTTTCTTTGTAGACATTTCGGGGTATTACATTGCAGTCCGAGAATATGTAAAATAAGAGATTTGGCTGCTCATTTTTCAGTATTAAAAGATTATTTTACAAATTTAAAGCCGTTTTTTTTTTGTTTTCTGTTTGAAATTTGCATTTAGAGGAATAAATACCAACTTGAAGTTGATGGTGTAACTTTCTCCCAGCCAGTGCTGTATTCTTTAAGGTCTCTTTCGACTTTCAACCTGCTCTCCAAAGCACCCCCCCTCCCTCTCCCTCGTGCCTCTAATCTCCCTGAAAAATTAATCATCTGTCACATCGCCTCAGCGCTCAGCCGCACACCGATGCGTAGCAGTGCAGACTAAAAAAACTCCTTGTCAGGCCTTAAATAGGGCTTTGGATTCAGCGTTGGCCACCAAACTTGGCCAGTGAACACACAGAGCCATCTTGATGTGCTTCAGCCTTTTGGTTTCATCCAGTGGGGACACTTGAGACCCGGTTTCCTTTTCACTGTGACAGCAGTCAATGGGACAATGCTGCTACTCTTTTCCTCTATCCCCAACAAAGTAACACAGAAGCGCTCTGTGCAGTATCAGAGACTTGGTCCATCCTCTTCCTTCCTACCATCAACCAAACAACAGGGGGGGGGGCACATCCTTCTTGGGGTACAGCAAGAGAAATTGTTTCAGAATAAATAGTCACTAAACTAAAGTAAATGTGTAGAAATTTGATTTCATTCTTTATTTAATACGTCTCCTATTTGAATATTTCACATCCATCTCTGTTACATTGTTTTCCGGATACTGATAACAGTCTTTAGATTAGCCACACTATACTTCACTTCTTCAGTTCCATCCCATTTTGCCTGACATAAGAAGGACCACTTCGTGAACATTGTTGTTGAGTAGGCTTTGCATGTAGTGGTTTAATACTACATAGAGTAACACCCCTTTTTACTCATTCTGTCCTTCTTTATCGGTGGTGTAACCTGATCCTGCCCTGCACTCAGGCACCTCCTCTGAGACAGCTCACATTTCCTCTGATTCACATCGACGTCCCACAGGGAGTAAACAACTACACAGCAGCTTACAGCCACCATACTGCCCTGAATCAACTGACAGATCTAGGCCCATTATCCATTATACTGCTTATTTTATTCATTGGCAGACTGACTGTGTTGTTTGGAAGGTTTCCAAACAAGGCAAGTTAGTGGAGCTCTCTGTGCTGTATCTGCCACACTGACTAAAATTCAGCTTGCAGTTGCGCAAGTGCACACCAGCAGTGTCTCATTGTCTGTTCTTTCTCTGTGGGCTCTTGGCGTAGCTGCATTGCTACAGTCTGGATTTTATCATCTGCCTGTCACAGTCAATTGAGAAATGCTTTCTCGCTCTAAGATTTAGCTGTTTTAAAATAACAACATACAAGGCTACGTTCTTCCTAAATTAATTTTTTGCGCTGTGATGCAGCCAACAGAAGTTTGTCATCATCATAGTAACACATTGTCAAAGTCCAGCTTCTCCTAATGAACTTCCCCCCTCTTACCAGACAGCTGGACAGTCACTGTTGGTGAGTCAGATAATGTTGACCACCACTTACTGTCACCCACCACAATGAATCCATTAGCTGTGCACCACTTCACATCCTCCCATATTGATTTATGACAAACAGCTATCCAGTTTGCCCCTACTGACTCCATTACACTGCCATAACGGCGAGTGTTGGATGAGTGGTGGGTAAGAGAAATGTGGGTTTGGGACTGTGAAGGGTAGGGGGTGTTAAGCCGTTTCCCCTTGGGATGGATGAACCTGACTCTGTGGAGAAGGGATGCAGAGAGACAAGAGAGCACAATGTGGAGGCTCAGCTGGTCGCAATTGGCCATTTAGTGTGCCAGGAGGATTGGCCTGTGAGGGCATGGTGTTGTGTTAAAGTCGACTGGGAAACAGTTTATAGTAAGAGGAGTGTGTGTTGCACGTCAGGGGACATTCATGTGACTTTGTGTGTGGTGGTGGTGGTGGTTTACATGTCAAATAGTTGATCTGCTTTGTACAGATGGTGCAAGAAGCTTTACAGATGTGTAGTAACATAATCTACTTTATTTGCATGTCAACCTAAACATGACATTAGCAAAGTCTGTTATAAATCACAGAGCAGCAGATGTAGCTTCTTTTCCTCAACATAGCTGTTATTTTCTCATTATCATGAGGAGGTACTATGAAATGCTTAGACTGTCATTTCTGCTGCTGAGGCTAAAAAAAAAAAATCAGACCATTAACAAGAGATGGTTTAATGAAGGCAAGTAGCATGGGATCATGGGAATTGTTGTTTTACCAGCATTTGTGTTTGGACAGACATTCTAAAAAGATGAGGTAGTGAATCAAAATTGTATTCACACACAGTACACTGTTAAACTCAGCTTGTGTACTTTCACTATAATAAAATAGTCATTTAGTGACTATTGGCAATATGACGCCATTTGCAGACAAACAAATGAAGGCTGTGCAAGTGAATAAAGGGATTTCTCTCACTTTGATCATTCAGTATGATGAAAGTACTCATATCAACAAAATATATAATAGTGATCTAGGTGGTTTTCGATCTTTTAATTAGGGATATTACACTGGTCTACTAGTAAAATGCTACCAGAATGAAAGTAGTGAACATCTCCCAGGTTTGAGTCACTAATAAAGAAACATTAAGTTAAAATTGCAGGTTGGCTGTAGATTCCAAGATGCAGTATTGGGTCAAGTGAATGGCTTTAACTCAAAAGGAATATTTGTCTCAGAGTTACCAGATTTACTTCAAAACACTGCCTGCACATTACAATACATTTTCTTATCTTAATAAAGTATGTAAGATTTGGCTAATTTAATCTGAGGAACATAATTTCTCAAATTGTAGATCAGTGTTACATGTTGCACTTTCGACCATAAACACGTGCTGCAAAGAATTATTTCAGAGAAGCGACATATGCATACTCGGTTTGTCTTCTGTCAGCATGTTAAGACCTATCAGAGTGGACAGCACTGGCCTAGTGGCATGTTATTTACACCCAGGCCTGCCACACAGGCATGAGGCTAATAACAAATCACAGTAGTGTATGTTAAGAGCCACTCTGGAAGACAACCAGAGTTCATCTCCAACCCACTGGCCTTCTGAGAGCTTAGGCCAACTGAAATGTTCTTTGTATGCTTACTTTGCAGTTGTGTAATTATGAATTATTTGGTGGAGTAACTGAGAAAAGTAAAAGTGAACTGTCAGGTGTATAGTTCAGTCCCGCTAGCCATTAGGTGTACTCTGCCTCACCCAGGTTGTTCATACACCCACACAATGTGGTGCCACACTCTTGTTAAGAGCCCGTCACTGCTTGGGAGACACTCCCTGTATGACATGCTAATGAAGGGAAATACAGTGATTTCCCCATGTTACTAATCATCTGTTGTCACAGAACTTGCATCTTCATAGTGCGTAAGTTTCAAGACTCATTTTTGAGTCTGTTAAGTAGTGTTCTAAGTAAGTGTACTGTTTTAACACATGGAACCGACTGAATATATTACACTAGTGTGAAATGTCACACCAGCATTTCAGCATCAGTTCCTCTTCTGTACTGACTTCACAGGCTGTTTTCACTGAGATGCATTCCTGATTTTACTATGCAAGATTCTTTTTTTGTGGAGGGCAGAAGCAGTCTAAAGGCAACCACAGCAAATGCTGCTTGACACAATATTAGGAGTTAATGGGTATGATTTATATTCTCTCCAGACTAAAAATGTTTGGCTTCCATGTTACTGTAACTTTATGTGGTTGATAGTGCAAAGGGCAGCAAGAATGAAAAGATGCGTCATTCATTAACTGGAAGAGGGTAAAGTCCAGTGTGAAGTACACAATACATCCAATGATGTGTCATCAGCACGATGGGAGTGAGAGTAGAAGCAAGCTTCATGACTGAAATACATATTATGTTGTTTATTCAATAGCCAAAAGTCAGATATTGCATCTCCCTTTACTTTTATTGTGTTCAACCTTTATTTTATTGTTGTAAATCACACCTTTCTTTGCTTGACCATGTTCATAAGCCTTGTGGAGTAAATTGCTTTGCTTCCCCAGTCAGATGGGTCAGCTGATAAAGCCCCTCAACTGTGCTGAGCAAAGTTTCAGTTACCTAGGTGATAATACGGGGCGTGTCACGGCATTGCAACAGTTTGCTTACCTCGCCCAGAAAAACAAAGACTACATAAACACTGGCCCTGATTTACAGAGAACTAGAACATTCTGCTGTAAAACAAAATGCCATGTTATGGCTTTCATCAGTGGTTCAATAAAATGCTTTTAGTTAAGGGGAAAAAAAGCCTTCGGCAAAAGAACTGGGACCTGAAACTCTGTAGTGTCTGATAGCTGTTGTAATTCTCAAATTCATTAATGATAGATGGTGGGAAATTGCTCACAATCTTAACTGACATGGTTTTATCCTTGCGTTTGAAAAGAGGCCACACTTCTATAAGCAGTAGAGGTAGGAAGGTGTATTTTCTGTATGCATGTTTTCTGTCTGTGTCCTGATGAGCCAGTGCATTATCTGAAAAGTAGCATGTAGCTGCAAGCACAGACAGTCCTCTGGGACCTGGTCCTGCAGGATACCTTGCCAGACTGACTTCAGTTTCAGACTCACTGAGCTGCCCCTCCCTGTGAAGGTGAGAGTAGGACGCAGAGTCCTGGTGGTATTGCGAAATGTTTCAAATACACACTTTGACAGAAAATTGTTCAAGCGAGTCACTAGTCTGTGAAAATACTACACTGACAAATTTGGGCCAAAACAAAGTGAGAAACATGTTATACATTTAGTTTCGCTGTTGGTGCACAAACACAAGCTGTTGTCAGTGGTTTCTCCTTCATACAAATTTTAATGGGATACAAAGCCCCCTGAAGTGAGGTACACACATACACACTCTGACACAGTGCAATGCCTGGAGGACGAGAAGGGGGCTGTGCCGGCTGAGGGACTGAAACATAACACAGCACATCCTTATGCAAACCCAGAAGGCAAAAAAGAAGAGGGAGTGGTGCTTTTCAATAACACACTATGAACAGCCACAGTTGAAAGTGGATAGACAAGTCTCTTTGAAAGTTCTTCCAAAGCCATTGATTGGCTCTGATTACCGCACTCAGTGTTTTGGTAGGTTTTGAATTTGTTCCCTAAAGCTGAACATGCAGAGGTGAAGGTGGTTGTTTCATTTTTTTTTTTGTGCCAACTGCCAACACAGCGGCTTCACTTCCTGGCTCTTAGCACTGACTTGTTTAATTGGTAGTACTGGTGAAGGATGAGCATAGTTTTGTATTGAATGGATTCATGTTTGAAGCCATAACCAGATGTCACAGAAGAGTTTCAAGGGTGTAGACACTTATCCTCCTTATTTTGTCTGTTAAAGCCTATTGTTTGTTGAATTTTGTTATGCTTGAAGTAATCACTACCTCCAGTACATCTGTAGTGCAGAAATCCGTACTACACAAAGCAATACAATGCACACCAGCAAAGAATTAGATAGAACCAGTCATCAACATTGCAGACATCTGAAATCATGTGTAAACACCACAGTGGAAGCATTGTCATGTAGTGGAAGGCAGCTGTTACAAATGCAGATTTGTCTGTGATGAAGAGGATTTCTGTGGTTGTTGACATTCAGGCTGCAGAGATGTTGAGATAAAAAGTGTCCATGTAAGTTGGGTTTTTGTTTGTGGAGCCTCATTACGAGGCTTATTTCAGTGGTACACATGAAGATTTAATTTTAATTTAAAGGATTGTGTGCAGAGTATAACCACTGCATAGACATCAGTGTTGTGTTCAATTGCAAATAGCATATGTGTTTTGTTTTTTGAGTTACCTAGAAGTTAGTGTCTTCTTACCAAGCTTGTTCTCAGGTATGTGTTGCAGTTGTGCATTTACTATTTTTTTTTAATATACATTGTGTACTATCCTGTGTAGCATCATTTTATTGCTACAACAAAAACACACCATTCCATATTTTTCAAGATAACTATATCTAAATAACTTAAGAGACTTCTTAACTTGTGAAGTCTATAAGGGAAAAAATTAAGTCAAAGAAAACCACGTTAACATTTTTTAGGACTTTTTTTTTTTTTTTTTTTAGGACTTTCTAAATTAAAATACAATAGAATAGAAAAGGTGAATTTAGATAACTTTTTTATGTCTGCTACAGATAGGCAACAGATTTGACACATGCTGTGATGATCACTGGGGTTCAGTCATTCTATAATAGAGGGGACTCACAGCAGTGTTTTGCATTTGTTTTTGTTTTTTTAATGAATTACAGTCACCTCGGGCAGCGCTAATCACAGGACGCAGCAACAGTTCCTTTGCAAAACAGTGTTGTGATATATTTGCACACAAAGGAACTGCAAAGTAAACCAAAAACGCCACACAAAAAGACTTTTGTCTTTGTCAAAACTTGTCATTTACAGTGTGTAGTTGTTAATGCTCAGACATAGTTGTTCATTCATATAGTCCCCTGCCTGTGAGTAGACTTTAAAAACTCGAAGACACAATGTTCAGGTACTATAAACTCATTACACAATGCAGAATATATCCTACTTGTGAACTGAATGTACATATACAGTGAGGCTATTGACTGGACATGTACAACTCAGTTTATATGTTTATAATGAGGTAAAATATAAGTGACATTTAATGGCATAAATCCTGGAAATCTGAGCTCTGCTGATCGTTGTAAAAGCAGATATTTCACCTCAACATGCAGTAAGGTGTCCTTTTGAGGAGTGCCTGCCTGAATACATGTAGCTACAAGCATGATTTTTGTCAGGAACAAAAGATAATGTAGGAGGTATACTACAAGCTTGCACCAGCAAGTAGAATGAGATTTTATTTTATGGTATTTAAAATTGTGTAAGACGACTTTGTCATAAAACCCCTTAGGTAGATAGATTAGTGTTGAGTCAGATCCACAGTACAAGTAGAAGCTACAGCCATTATGAGTTACTGCTTTAAATTAAAAAAATAGGAGCTGAAGCCAAGCTGTACTTTCTTGTCTGTCTTTTCTTTCTGTATATATTCAATCTAAAACACGAAGGAATATGCTGTATACTGATATTCTGTAAAATACTATAATTTCCCTTAATAAAAATGAATCATAAAAAAAAGAAACGTTTTTCAGAACTGCCCGACTGAAGTTTCTTCTCTTTTTTTTTTTTTTATTCTTTTGGAGCCAGTTGCTAATCCAGACCAATCTGGTGACGTTATCAGTGGTGTGGTTGATGTGGACTCATTAGTAATTAGACCTAGCCCTGTGTTTGGGTCGGCCAGCAGCACCAGAACCTGCAGACCCCCTCACACCACGAAGCTGATATTGTTATGGTTGAAGGCTTGTAATATGTCCTTTATTCTCCAGTGGCTAACGGTGGATGCACCTGGTGTTTACCTGGATGTGGTCATTCAGACTGGAAGTGCCCCTGTGGTTCTGAAACTCCTGCAGACTCAGGGTGCATTTGACTTTAGTCATGTTGACTTTACGGTCCTGATGTTTTTTTTTATATTCAAATAAACCGTTCAGGTTCCAGGAAAGAAGGGGGAAAATGCTGGTGAACTCTGATCGCGATTAAAAAATTATTCATATCATAAATTCAATTAATCTAATCGCGATTAATGCGTTAATATTGACAGCCCTAAAATATTTGTTTATTTTTTTTACATAATTTGGGTTCCAGCTCTTAAAGCCCACAAAAAATGTCAGTATTGTGAAGAAATCACCATTTACTTCTCAGTTTTGGCAGAAAAAAGAGAAAGAAATTAAAATCCCATCAAATCAATCAAAATATGGAACTTTCAAAATGATATGTCCCAAATCACTGCGTCAGTATGCTGTGGCATTGAGGCAATCAGCCTGTGGCATTGCCTGAGAATTATGGAAGCCCAGATTTCTTCGATCCTTACTGCCAGCTCTTCTTTGTTTTTGGGTCTGGTAACCCTCATTGTCCTCTTGAGAATAAATACCACATAGATTCTCAATGGGGTTTGGGTACGGCAAGTTTGCTGGCCAGTCAAGCACTGTGATGGCATGGGCATCAAACCAGGTTTTGGTGCCTCTGGCGGTATGGGCAGGGGCCAGGTCCTGCTGGAAGAGGAAATCTGCTTCTCCATACAGATCCTCCCCAGAAGGAATCATGAAGTCCTCTAAAACATTCTGGTAGACTGTTGCAGTGACTTTGGTCTTAAGAAAGCTGAATTTACCAACACCTGCACTGGACATTGCACCCCAAATCATGACTGACTGGATATTTCACACATAAGTGGCTTGGGTTCTATTCCTCACTCCTCTGCCTCCAAACCCTTTGACCTTGGTTCCCGAATGACCGGTACACTTTACCTTCATGGGAATAGAGGACCTTGAACCACTGACCAGTAGTCCAGTCTTTCTTCTCCTTGGCCTAGTTGACATGCTTCATATGTTGGCTTAGGCTCAGAAGTGGCTTGACCTGAGGAATCCGATAGTAGTCACCCATCTTCCAGATGTGTCTGAATGTGGTGGTTTCTGGATCTCTGCCTGATTCTTAAAATCTTCTCTGTTTGATAATTGGCTAAAGCCCACAGTCATCTCTTTTGCTGGTGCATCTTCTCCTGCCACATTTTGCCCTTCGACTGGACTTTCCATTGATATGATTGGATACAGCACTCTGTGAACAGCCAGCCTCCTTAACTATGCACTTTTTTAGCTAACCTATCCTATGGAGGGTATCTTCTGGCCTATTGTCAAGTTTGCAATCTTCCTCATATTGAACTGAACTGAGACAATCGAACCAAACTTAAGCAATTTAATGACACCTGGGGAAGCCTGTGCAGGTGCTTTGAGTTTAGTAGATAATTGGTGTGTGACACTCAGTTTAAAACATTCATTATGGAGCAAGAAAGACTAAAAGATCTGTATCCGTGTAATAGTAATCCGTGCATATTTGGGAAATGTGTGTGTCTTTGGTTGTAGTTGAATGTGAAATAAATATTTTCAATCTCTAAAAATGAGTCAATCGGTGTTTTACTGGGTTGTGTTATGATTTTTGTCAGAATACGAATTGAAAAGTTACGAATTGAAAAGTTACCAATCAAAATTTTACGAATTCAAAAGCTACGAATCCGAATTTCCAAGTGCAGGAAAGGCGACGCATGTATGTAATCACAAGCCTACTAACTAGTAAAAGTATAAATCAACAATATAGGATAATTACACAAATACTGATAAAATCTTTAACTTACAGGTTCATCAGCTGTCAAAGACTCTTGTTCTGCAAGTTCCACTCTGGAACTATTTAAGTAATATTAAATAGTTAAATAGTATTAAATAGAATTAAATTGTATTATATAGTGCACTAAAACTTTACTGGTATAGTAAATATAGATTCTGGCTCCCACTGTTAGCGGTGAGGAGTTTGAATTCGATCTATGTTTTCTGTGTTCTGCTGGTGATGCCTGTGGTGTGATGACATCAGAGATTACATACATGTGTCCCCTTTCCTGCTTTTGGAAATTTGTATTCGTAACTTTTGAATAAGTAACTTTTTGATTCTTAACTTTTCAACTCGTAACTTTTCAATTTGTATTCTGACAAATACAACACAACCCACTAAAACACAGATGGACTCATTTTTTGAGATTGCAAATATTTATTTTATGCTTAACTACAACCAAAGATGCACACATTTCCCAAATATGCACAGATTACTATTACATTGATACAAATCTTTTAGTCCACTTTCTTGCTCCATAATTCATGCTCTGCAAAATTTGGGCTGATTTCGTCACAGTATTCAGATTTTTTTAAATTCCTGTTTCTGTGGGTTTTATGAGCTGGAAGCCCAAATTATATAAAAATAAAAACATAAATACGTTAAATCGTTTTAAGTTGTGGGCCCTGAATGTATAATCTATCAAAGTTGCCTTTTTGAATGGCATTATGGAAATAAATTAACTTTTCCATGATATTCAAATTTTTGGAATGAGTCTATGTAGAGACACTTATTTTTTCCCAAGGTTCTATTCAATTATTTAAAAGTAAAACTGGGTTGCAGCATGTAATTTGTACGGTCTGTGATAATGTGTTACTAAACCACATGGTCTGAGCCACGTCAGATTAAAAATTGGGTGTGTATGATAATTTGTCTTGAAATATGATCATTTTCAGCTTCTCTGGCACAATACAGGACTCACTAAAAACAGGCATTTCAATCAACGCACCTGTTTTCATACAGAAAACGTGGCTCCTTTTTGCACACTTTTCTTCTGTTTTGCAATGTGTTGTGTTGGTAAAAATGAGACAGGAATCAGCCAC
Source organism: Siphamia roseigaster (assembly GCA_029814505.1). Classification (NCBI taxonomy): domain Eukaryota; kingdom Metazoa; phylum Chordata; class Actinopteri; order Kurtiformes; family Apogonidae; genus Siphamia; species Siphamia roseigaster. The sequence goes on along the minus strand of JAPTYR010000001.1, from coordinate 21,832,725 downwards.
CATTGGTATCAGCCGTCCAAGCACCTTGTAAATCGGAAATTGGGAATGGCCCAAAAAATTGTACCGGGGGCAAGTCGAGAAAGACTTTAACTGAAACATTCTCATGATGTTTGTGTGTCTCTCATCTTTGTGTCTTAGGTGATGGGATGAATGCATACGTGGCCTACAAAGTGTCTACCAGGGTCTGTAGTCAAACCAACTACTTTGACTTAATGGTCATATTTCATCCCAACTCATGTGCAACATCCCAGTTCATTTCATGGAATTTACGCAAAATGTTATATAAAAATGTACATGAAGTACCCTGAAGTTCTGCTCCAGAATCTTTCTTGTTTATGAATTGTTGGATTTTTCTTAGAAACTTTGGAATTTTCTTGAAATATATCAATGTTAATTGCAAAGACTGAAAGACTGACAATTTCTTACATTTTGTCTTTTAGTCTTTGTTCACAAGATGAACAAAGACTAATAATCCATGACATGAACTGGGTACAGTTCTGAATCCTGAATGAGATGACATAACTTGTGTATCAATGTATCTGTTTAAAGTACTCACTGATTTCAATTACTCACACAGTTCATGTCTAACCCATTAGACATCCTTGAACATGTTCAGGAGTAAAACTTTCTTTGTGAGGAGGCGCTTCAGTGACTTCCTGGGTCTCTATGAGAAGCTGTCGGTCAAACAGTCACTGCATGGCTGCATCGTTCCTCCACCACCAGAGAAAAGTGTTGTAGGTGGGTCTGCCCATATTTCCTTTATGTCTGCATATTTTGTTAGTTAGCTAGTTAGTTTGTACATTCCTTTGCTTACTTATTGTTTTAACCAACAGGAATGACCAAAGTGAAGGTAGGGATGGATGACCCGTCCTCAGTAGAATTTGTGGAAAGAAGAAGAGCAGCTCTGGAGAGGTGAGCATCTGTATATGGCCCTGACTAACAATAAATAATATACAATGGCTTTCATATATATTAATTTCACACTTTGTATAGAAAACCTGATTATGTCCCCAAAACGCGGAGCGTCAGGGATGTAATGGTTTTGCGTGCACTGCTGCGTCCGCCACGTAAGATATTTTGTTTTAATGCGATAAGTTTTGAACGGGTTGACAGTTTTTCGCCAAATTCGGTGTACTAATGCTCTAGGACAGGTACATGAACTGATTAGATTTTAGAGGCCAAAACTTTCAAGATGGCTAACTTTCAAGATTGCCGAATTTTTGTTTGGGCCTTTACTTTTGATTGGGTGGATGGGTTGCCACCAAATTCAGTGTTCTCATGCTCTAGGAGAGGGACATGAATTCATTTTGTAGGCCAACACTTTCAAGATGGCTGACTTTTTGTTTGGCTCATACTAGAGCTGGGGCGATATGACCTCAAATTAATATCACGATAAATTGGGCCGTTTTACCTCAATAACAATAAATGCACTATAAATGAATGGGGGGGACTGCCCTCGATGATGATGGTGAGAGACATATTGTGTGTTAAACTGACGCTTGGTCATGGAGTCGGTGTTGGACGCTTTGGGAGTGAGACAGCATATTGACAAAAGCTAGGAGGCAAAGAATTCATTCTATGTTGAAATACAAATAAGCCGATCTCATACACATTTACGTCATAAACATTCAAAATAGAATCACCACTGATTTCACATTATGTTCTGTATTTACTATATGCCACCACAGCCTTATGTGTTAATTTAGGTTATTCATCCTCATAAATCATTAAAACTGTAATTACTGGATATTTAATGTATGCTAAAACTTTGTTTATAGGTTAAAATGTAAAATCACGTCACATTACAAACTAATGTTTTCCATCTGGCAGGAGCAGCAACGACAATGGGAGCAATAAAAGTAAGCAGTGGTTTTTAATGCACAAGGTGCCCATCAGCATCTCTGACGCTTTTGGGGGCAGTCTTTTTTTTTTTTGGTCACAACACCCGACATACAATTCAGTTGGGGGGCGGGGCGGGGCTTGGTCCGTACCGGGCATGTGCTGTGTTTCAGTCCTTAACCGGGTAGGTGCTGTGCGTTTAAGTCCCACGCGCGTGTTTCTGTCCATAATCGCATCAGTTTCTGTGTTACAGTACTATGATGTGGAAACAGGACAGTGCAGTCTGTGC
>JAPTYR010000001.1:21818375-21830497 GCA_029814505.1 Siphamia roseigaster | reverse complement strand
CAGACACACTTAACCACAGGAGTCCAAACCTGATAAGCAGGTTCCTCATTGCCATGCCTCAGCAATAGGCTTCTCCCACGGCTGCATGGGTGGAGGCCCAGGGTGAAAGGTCACTTGTGCTGACTAGCATTCCTAACTTACAGCTGTCTCTCCGCCCATTTCACCCCCCCTCCCTCATGAGCTGCTGCTCCGTGTTGTCATTTTCAGGTCAGGGTGCATGGCTGAGTGGGACGATCGCCTTGTGAGCTGTCATACTTATAGACTGCATAAAACAACTGAATGACAGCCTTGTTCAGCAGAGGAGAGACACTACTGGAATATTTATTAGTTCAGGAAAAAGGATGCCTGTTTGTAGGGACATCTGTTATACTTGCTGAAAATCCTGATTTTTATGGATTTTGTGTTTCAGGTTTGCTCCATTGTTGCTGTTAAGAACAGGAGGCAAGAATGGCAATGCAAAGTAAGTAATTCATGCCTCATTTTTTTTAGATCTCATTGTATTGTATTTCTCTCCAATGATTGTTGTTCATATTGCACAATTAAATAGGAAACGTATTTTACATGAAAGGGTTTTTTTTTTTTATGTCCATAAATGTGCTAATTTTTGTATTGACTGAGCTCTGTAAATCTTACTGTACAGTGCTTCAAAAGAGACTGTTGAACATTCTGACTGACTTTTACTACTTCCATCTATTGTTTTCGTGTATTTATATTGACATCACTTCCTTGTACAACAGTATATAGCGATTAAAAGGTTAATTCTAGACAAAAAGGTTTTTTATGTTTCATAAGCATAAAACAGCAATTACAACATTAAAATAAAATATTGTATCAAGAATCCACTGATTCCACACTTATAAAACGTTTTGAATCGTGGTTGAACACTTGTTCAGTCCCTCATTTGGCTGTCTTTATGCTTGACAGTGGGAGATGTTGAAAGTGGTGTGGTGAAAGTTGCAGAGTGGCAAGAGAGGATGTACAGTACAGACTCTGGCATCCAGTCCGGAGCTACCACAATAAACAAAGATGATGACTCTGAGTACACCACCACCAAGCATTACACCATGACCACGACAATCACAAGGGAAGAGCCTGGTAAGACTCCGTCAACAGACACATATCAAAAAGGCCAAAAATGTCCATATGTATATTTCTTTGTTTGATTATTCACAACACTGTTTACATTTCTACTTTACTTCTAACTAGATGTGGATGCTCAGTATGCTCTGACCAGAGCACAGCGTGTCCGCGCCGCAATGTTCCCTGAGACATTGGAGGAAGGCACAACTATCCTGTCCACTCAGACTGACCCGTCCCAGATGACCAATGTCCAGCGGCTAGCTGAGCCCTCCCAGATGCTCAAAACAGCTATCATCCATCTGATTAACTACCAGGATGATGCAGAACTAGCAACACGTGCTGTGCCTGAGCTCACCAAACTGCTCAACGATGAAGACCAGGTATACGAGGCCTAACGCACAAAAACGCACTGAATACTAGCAAAACCAGATTTTAAAAAAATAGAGCGATGTACACATACCACAGAGCTGGAAACATTAAGGTAATGTTGCTCTGCTGGATATGTAAATGACATCCTGCTAATATATTTGCTTAATCAACTCAAAAGGTGATTGCATGAAAATGTTTACTGCTTCCATCCTTTAAAAAAAATTTCTCCATTCCTCAGCAGTTTGTCAGTCCACAAAATGTTACAAATCATGATAACATAGATTTATTGATCATGAAAGGGCATTTCATTAAGTTATTTGTATTGATTCCACTTTTCTTCATTTCCCATCAGGTGGTAGTTAGTAAGGCAGCACAGATTGTCAACCAGCTAACTCGGAAGGAGGCATCGCGGCGTGCACTGATGCAGTCCCCTCAGATGGTGGCCGCTGTGGTTCGAGCCATGCAGAACACAAGTGACATGGAGACAGCCCGGGCTACAGCCAGCATCCTCCACAACCTGTCCCACCAGAGGGAGGGACTTCTCTCCATCTTCAAGTCAGGAGGAATCCCTGCTCTAGTCCGCATGCTCAGGTACTGCTGAGCAAAGACAAATGGAAGTCTTTTGTCCTACAATTTGTCATCACTGCATCCTTTTGTTGATTATAGGTTAAGGAACTTTGCAGTCAAAAGGCTGCTGGCTTGTAAGTTGCTTACATGCACTTAGAGAAATTTGAATTATTGCCTTAGTCCGGCTAATATCAAAGTTTTAAAACTCATGTAAACACCGTAGTCAGACTGTTATCGAAGTGGAGGTTTAGAATTCAGACTATTCGTGCCAAATGATGCGGTTCTTAATCGAGCTTGTCCACCATGTAACCGCTATCACCATTAGCTTGACTATTGACTGTCTGGACACTCCCCCTTCTGAAAGTGTCCAGAGGCACAACATGCACATTATGTGTAATACAGTCAGAGTATACAGTACATACAAAATGTCTTGTGCTGCTACATCGTTGTCATCCATATCTTCTCTTGGTGTTGTTGCCCTCTTTCTACTCCATCTGCTTCAAATCTGCTGCATTTGTTTGCTAATTGTTCTTAATCTATGGTGCCAACTGGTAGAATGCCAACATGGAAGTGTGTAGCGCCACCTACTGTCTGGGAGTCGAACGTACCTCACTCAATAATTAAATTCTCTTGTTGCCCAAGTAAACTGAGATTTCTCAGAAACTCCAGTTATGTCCTTAGCTCACCTATTGCCTATAGCTCGACCTAGATGTACATGTAAATGTACTGACTTGAAGCATACATTCCAAAAATAAAAAGTCTGTATAGACTGCTAATAGATTTATTAGAAGATATTTGTTGTACCATGGAGGAGAATGGTGTTAGTTTTTCTACCAATATAAGGTTATATTTCACAGCACAGATGGAACAGTTTATTTGTTTAACCAATTAACCAGCACTGAAGGCATGTTCAACAGACAATAAAGTACCAGTAGATTCCTCACTGGCCTTAAAGGAAATGATGGCTTAAAAGAAATGGCTCCTAATTTCTTGTGGTAATTTTGGCATTCAATTCCACATTACATAAATGTATTTATTTAGCCATTTCTTACTTTGATTTAGATTGTATCCACTTCTTAATGAAGTCAGAGATAATAAATTTCATCAACAGTGAATGCCACTTAATATGCTCTTTCTTGCTCCAAAATATTATCATAACATTAAGAATCTACTGTCATTCAACCTCTATTTCAAAGGAATTTTTGTGATTTGCATATGTAAGAATTGTCTTGACATTCTGGGAATGTAGAAATTGAGAAGAAGAAATGTCAGCTAGTCATACAGTTACTTTGCAAAACATTTAACACACTTGTTTCGATCTCCTCAGCTCCCCCATGGAGTCTGTGCTTTTCTATGCCATCACCACACTCCACAACCTACTGCTGCATCAGGAGGGGGCAAAGATGGCTGTGCGTCTGGCTGACGGCCTGCAAAGGATGGTTCCCCTGCTGAAGAAGAGCAACCCAAAGTTCCTGGCTATCACCACAGACTGTCTGCAGCTTTTGTCCTACGGAAATCAAGAGAGCAAGGTGTGTTTGATTGTGTGTATTGAGGCATGGTTACAAGCATAGTTGTCAGGTTTTGTAGTAGTACATGCAAATAAAGTGGTACGATCACACCAAGTATTGTAATGTGAGACTCTTCACGTTGTTCTGCCTGTGAGTGCATGTGTTTTGTTTTGGGTGTGGCATGTGAACAGAGTTGCTTGGTTGCTGGCACAGAGAATGGGTGTGGTTCAAGAGTCATGAAATGTAAAATTATTAATTGGTGTGAATCGTCTTGAATTAGTCACATGTCTGTAAAAGGTTCATGACATTTCAATAAAAAATAAAAGTAAATATTTCTCCACAGTACTTGCACTGTGTATCAACTCTCACACATTGTTTCTTTACAGCTCATCATCCTTGCCAATGGGGGTCCTGAGGGTCTAGTTCACATCATGAGAAACTACTCCTATGAGAAGCTGTTGTGGACCACAAGCCGTGTACTTAAAGTCCTCTCTGTATGCCCCAGCAACAAACTTGCCATTGTTGAAGCAGGTATGTACTTTGTGTGTGTAGCACAGTTAGTCATTCTTCAAATAAAAACTGCTACTCGGTTAAGTCAGGTTTCTGATTGATAATAGTCTGACCTGAAACACAAACTGAAGGGAAAACAAGAATGGGTAAACTCCTGGTACCTTTCACATATTGTCCTTTTGATAAATTCAGCAACATAATGATGCTATTTTCTACGTTTTGTTACTGTGGGGCACTCATTATGTCCCCGAAACGCAGAGCGTCGGGGATGTAATGGTTTTGCGTGCTCCGTGTCCGCCGTGTAAGATATTTCGTGTTAACACGATAAATTTTGAACGGGTTGACAGATTTGCCCCAAATTTGGTGTACTAATGCTCTAGGATAGGTACATGAACTGATTACATTTTGAAGGCCAAGACTTTCAAGATGGAAAGTTTTGGTTTGGCCCACAACTTTTCAACGGGTGGACGGAAGTGGTGGTGACTGGAAGCATCACATTTCGGGGATATACCTCTGGCAGTTGGAGGCATCTGCATAGGCCTAGTTTAAACTGTTATTTTCCAGTTTCAGTTAGTGTAAGTGAATGTGTGTTAATGTCTTAGTCAAAATATAGTCTGCAGTTCACTCATAAAATGTATCATCTCATGTCAGAATTGAAGCTACAAATTAGTGAGTTTCCCACATTTTTCAGTAAAGATGCTAAGAGACTAGGTTTTTATCTACCAAGGTCTTCTGGTTTTAAATGAAGAGACTGCAATGGTTTGTGTAAACAGGATTATGCAGAAATTTTAACAGGGCAACAGGACTGAGTAATAACAAGGCTTAATACTCAGACACTGTTTTATTGTCATTCCATCAATGATGCATGATAGAGCGAAATATAGTTACCCAGGTCCTGGTTTGTAGCATAAGAAGATAAAGAATAAAATCTGAAATGGAATATGTAAATAGTAAGTAGGGTAGACTAAAACTACCATAAATAAATATGCAAAGAAAAATAAACGTAAAAGATAATAATAAAATCTTAATATGTACTAAATTTCATATTATGCAACAACATTAACAGTTAAAGTGTAGGTGCATAAGCAGCAGCTACAGTGAAATGAAGTGGTAACAGTCAATAGAGTGGCATTTGTTCAAAGTGCATGGTAGACAGTCTATGGGGGCAGTATACGAGGTGTTTGAGCAGTTCCGCTGTCTGTCTGCATCCAAGTAGAAGCTGATATGTGACCAATTGTGACAAAATAACAGTATACTCTGAAATAATTGTCTGTCTGTACTTCCATTGTGCTTCAAATAAACGCTCCTCCACTAATTTGAGGAAATGTAATATTTGGGTGTTTGATCACTTAACACTCTGTAACATCTGTGTTCTCTCCAGATGGGGTACCAGCTATTGGTAAACACCTCACAGGCTCCAGCCAGCGTCTAATGCAGAACTGTCTGTGGACTCTCCGGAACCTGTCTGATGCTGCCACCAAACAGGTCTCAGGCATTTCCCTTTTTCCTCTCCTCTGCCAGCTTCACTTTATGGATGCCCTGCAGTAAAATGGTCATTTAGGTCTCTTACTGTATCGGATAAGAAATTGTATATCCATTTATTTATCTTTGTTTCATTTGATAGGGACAGTTGTTACTATCTGTTTAAAATAAATACATTTCTCAAGTAATGACCTGCTCACTGTACCGTGTCTCCACTCTACTCTACTTGATATTTATTTATTTGCTAGTATGTATTGTTCATTATCCCTCCAGCTCAATTTGCAGTCACCTAATACTATTGTTGATGTAGAAGTAAGATGTACTTTAAATTATTGATTTAATCACTAAACTCACACTCAGCTTAAGGTATACATTAAGTGCATCAAGCCATTATGGAAAGTTTAATGAATGTATATCAATTTTAAAAAAATGCTCCTCTTGGTATTGGCTCTGTAATGTCATGTCTAAAGGAGTACATCTTTCTGAAATTTCTGTTATTTATTACAGGAGGGCATGGATGGCCTGCTGCAGGTTCTGGTGGGCCTACTTAGTTCAGACGACATCAACATGCTCACTTGCGCCACTGGTGTCCTCTCTAACCTCACATGCAACAATGCCCACAATAAAACTGTGGTTACCCAGAGCAACGGCGTAGAGGCGCTGATTCATGCCATACTGCGCGCTGGTGAGAAAGAGGATGTGACTGAGCCAGCCATTTGTGCACTCCGCCACCTGACTTCACGCCACCAACAAGCCGAGGTGGCACAGCATGCTGTGAGGAAACACTACGGCATCCCCGCCATCGTCAAGCTGCTCAACCAACCCTACTACTGGCCTGTCGTCAAGGTAGAGGAAAGGAGGGACATGGGTAGAAGACCCAAAAAGATGAGATGTAGGGGGAGGTTGAGAGGACTTTAAATTAATGGTACATAAATTCTTTCCAGTAAAGAGTCTGAATGGAAGAACAGGGTCCAAAAATACAGTGTAGACAGACAATGTGATATTCTTTTAAAATATTTATGTTATAGATCAGGGGTGTCAAAGATATGACCCACTGGTGAAAACCAGCCTGCCAAAAGGTCCATTCCAGCCCCTAAGATGAATTTGTGAAACACAAAAATTGCACTGAAGGGATTAACAGTCAAGGATGTCGAAAGCATTTTAGTTCAGACCAATTTAATCACCTAAAAATTCAGTAACTTATAAATAATGACAAGTACAGATATTTCTTTGTTAAATGTAAAAAAAAAAAAAAAAAAGGTTAAATGAAAACAAAATTGAAAAACCTGAAATGTCTTAATAGAAAAAGTTAAATGAAAACAAAATTGAAAAACCTGAAATGTCTTAATAGAAGTAACAGTATTTTTCCTGTCACTAAATGTTTTATACTTTTTTTTTGTAATTATTTTTTTAGATCTGCTGTGATCTGTAATGCACATGTGTAAAAGAAGCTGAGGTACCATGTTGCTAAAATTTCACTTTTTTTCTTAGGTAATATCAGGTTGTTCAGGGTGGTTCAGGTTATTCACAATTTTGTAAACCAAATTTGGTTTAGGTTTTCATTATTTTACGTTTGGAAGTATTTTGCCTGATGATGATAAATCAGAATTGGTTAAAAGTAGTTAGATTGGTGTGAACTAAAATTTAAAAACCCATTCAATAAGCACTTGCTACGGTTCAAAGTAAATATTAGGGAGGACTGGACAGATGGACAGAGAGAATGGAGATACGGCGGACAGCCAATGTTTCAATCAGTCTGATCCAACATGAAGTGCATCTAATGGCATAAACAGTTTGTGAACACAGAGAATGACTTAACAGTCAGTCCATTCTTATGGAGATACATTAGAGACATATTAGTAGCTACTGTATTTTGCTTGCAGACTTAAGAGTTTAGATGTATCTTTGCTTCTTCTCTCTCCCACTAGGCTGTGGTTGGCCTGATCCGGAACCTGGCTCTGTGCCCGGAGAACCAGGCTCCTCTACGGGATGCAGGAGTCGTCCCCCGCCTCGTCAACCTGCTGCTCAAAGCCCACCAGGATGCTCAGAAACATGACTCCGCTGGCCAGCAAACATACCAGGTGCATGTCGGATTACTGTTGAGTGTTTAGGGAGTTATAGGAACTGATTCTAGTCAATTATGTATCAAATCATTACCATTTTGTCCTGTTTGCTTTCAGGACGGAGTAAGAATGGAGGAGATTGTGGAAGGCTGCACAGGAGCTCTGCACATCTTGGCCAGAGATCCTGTCAACAGAGAAGATATCACTACCCTGCAGACCATCCCTCTGTTTGTGCAGGTGACTGAAAGTCACAAATTTAACAAGTGCCATTGTAGAAAACAAGTTTATTTTTTCTGTATTTTTTTTTAACTTGCTGTACTGTCTCTATCAGCTCCTTTACTCTCCAGTGGAAAACGTGAAGCGAGTGGCTGCAGGCGTCCTGTGTGAGCTGGCTTTGGATAAAACATCAGCTGAGATTATTGACAGTGAAGGAGCGTCGGCTCCACTGATGGAGCTGCTGCACTCAAACAATGAGGGCATTGGTAGGACACCCAGATAATGCACTATAATTACCTTCCTGTAATGGAACATTTAGTCATACGTCAGGAGATAAGTCACTTTCCTTCAATTCTGAATATAATTCTCAATATAGCTGTGTCTATTCACTGTGTCTTATACTATTGTTGCCGACATTGAAAGAATCTAATCAATGCTACAAATATGCAATCTGCTGCATCGACACGGTTTAAAATCTCTCATGTTAAAGTCATATTATATCATCATACTGTGAACAAATGTGGAAAATCCTTCCTCTATCCAGCCTTGACAGACAGACAGATTCAATGTCCCTTTACTTTATAATGAAATAATAGTGTGTGTAGGGGGAATCACACTAAAGGAGTTGCCCAGTGAGAAATTTAAAGAAGTTTGGGTTCTGGTTCAGCAAGTTAACTGTCAAAAGTATTACACAAACACATTATGACAATAATTTGATGTTACCTCAACCATTTGGCACAATCACAACTGTGTTCACTTGTCTGCATAAAAACAACTGCTTGAATTGAACAGAAATGTAATTATTCTATTGTAATAATAGAACTACAACTTCTAGCTAAATGTTTCCACCATTTAGAGCCAATGGATAACCCTTCTTTGTTAGGCGTCCTTTGTTTGTCTAAATTAACTAATGTGAGGTGGATACTATATCAAAGTACTAAAGTTCATTTTTGGAGTCATTGTCTGGTGTTGAACGCCAAAGAATGAAGATTTCATTGTGCATCTTCTGAACGCGTTTGTTGTTTTTTTTCCAGCTACATATGCTGCAGCAGTTCTCTTCCGCATCTCTGAGGACAAGAACTCGGACTACAAGAAACGAGTGTCGGTGGAGCTCACACACTCCCTGTTCAAAAACGACCCTGCTGCATGGGAGATGGTGAGTGTTTGGCGCCCTCTGCTGCTAGGGTATTTCAGAAATGTTTCAGTGAAGTTTTCAGGATTTCTTTATTCTCCCTAGTGCTTAAGGTTTATATCTGACTAATCTCAGCTATCCTGGATACAATACTATAATTGTATAATAAAATGCACATTAAGAAAAATGTTTATTAATAAATCTGACATTAATATTAAATCATGGCAGACTATATTAATAACCAGAAAGTTTTGACTTTCTTTTAACCTTTGCCCTATTGTAACCCATGTGTAGGCCCATAATGCTGTTCCCATGGATGGACCCTACCCAGATGGTGAGTAAACGTGGAGAAAATGTGTATATTCAGCACATTCCTCAGCTTGCGGTCACTCCACCGCAGGGAGCGACCGTAGCATTATTATGTTGTAATCTGCTGGCAAGTTGCCTCTGTGCTGCCGCTGACAAATTCCATTTGTAATCATTTTCATTTGGCAGCCCTACTTAAAAACTGAATTATTGAATCAAAATTAGTTGAACTCAATCCCAAGCAGCACAAGCTTGTGTTGCATAGACTTTAAGTAATCCTATGTTAATTTATTCCCTCATTTCCCTCATATCTGTTGGACCCAGAGCTCCACAAAAACCTGGTTGTATCTTCAGTATTTCAGACACTTTGCTTTTTTTATGTCATATTTTTTAAAGTTTCTTTATCCGAAGTAGAGGTTAATATTCTTTCTCCATTCTCCTTGGAGTTTCTTTATCTATGTTTTTATCTTTCTCTTAATTCCCTTTCCTTTCTTTCACTGGACTTTTCTCCTTTTATGGCTTTGGTATTTTCTGAGTAGTGTGCCTCAAAGGCAAAAGAATCAGCTTCTCATCTCTGTGATCACACAGTTCCTATTATGAACCAAAAATGTGGAAAGGGTAAAAAAAAAAAAAAAAAGGATCAGCTTGCTTTGGTTTAGCAGTTGTAGTAGACTACAATCATGAGCACTGTGGAAAATAAAGAAAGGTTTGAGGTCAACACAGCTAAAAAGCCCTCTCTGACTTCTTACTTGGCTTTGATATTATGCATTCATGCATTGTTTATCCTGTTACTGGTTAAGTCTAGCTCAATATTAGCAGGTGGATAAAAGTAGTTATTTAAGTTCTCTTGAAACTATATTGCTTCTAAAAATCTGCCTGATACAAATGTTTCTTTTTAGAGAAAAAGTAGAGCCATTTCCCAGAAACAAGGCTTTTTTTTTTTTTTTTAAGTTTCTCAAAATTCCTGTTTTGTACAAGTGGTTCATCCTTAGGGAGGAAAAACCTAAAGTTGTACAATCTTTTGCAGAGCTGGATGCTGGTTTCCAAGGTTATGGAGGGTATCCAGGTGATATGGCCATGGATGGCATGGATGGAAACATGATGCATGATGAATATGGAGGTACTATGACCTATGACAGAGGGGGCTATCCGGATAATTATTAAAGGTGAGTGTGGTCTGTTTGCTTCTGGCTGTATATGTCTGTGTACATCACTCGTACAGGATACTGGTCATAAGTTTCCAGTCAAACTGAGTCAAAGGTTCTGCTGTACAATCTTTATAAATCTGTCTATTTTGTCTATTAATGGAGAATATTTATATAGTGGGGTAAAGGTTTCATTTCCAGTATGGTCAGGAAACAACACAAATAGTCATAAAACTAAAATGGACAATTCAGTGAATAAAGTGTAAAACAAATTAATAATACAAGAACAGTTGGAACTAAAATGTGATGGGATCTAAGAGTTTAAATGTCCTGATGTTAGAAATGTGTCTGTGTGATATTTAGTGGTGAGTTTGCAAATTGCACACAACTGAATCTCCCTCACCTCATCCTCCCTTCAATGGCCAAACAAACGCATAGATAAGTATAGTGTGTAAGTGTGAGTGTTTTGTCTGTCAATTGTGGGGTTTATAGTAAAGGAAATGTAATCCCCTTAAAGCAGTAATATTTTGTTAAATCCACTTTTATCATTAGTCTTTGCTACATGTATTTGGGGACCCTAATAGTTCAAAGAGTTTGAATTTGAAGGTGCTGCAAAGCTATCTTTATATTCATTTTGTCAAAAATCGAGAGGATTTCTATAACCGGTTTTAATTCCTACTTAATTTGTTACATCTATACACAACATTTGCACATATAAGGTCAAGACTTCAGACAAATATTTCTCTGAGAGTGACGTAATAGTGTCAGCAGCAGCGGTTGTAGTTCATACTGAAAATATGTCCAAACTTCCAGCGGATTACCTAAAATGTCCAGTTGTTGGTTGAACACATGAACAAAAGTGGCTGAATGGGACAGAAGCAACATGGTCAACGTCCCTGAGAGGGTGGGGTGTGAACAAGGTTTCTGCAGGTCATTAAAAAGGTGGCTGTGGCTCAGGTGGTAGAGCGGCTTGTCCAATGTTGGTGGTTTGAATCTGGTTCTGACTGTCCATGTGTTGAAGTGCCCTTGGGCAAGACACTGAACCCTATATTGCTCCCAGTAGATCAGCAACACCGTGTGTGTGTGTGTGTGTGTGTGTGTGTGTGTGTGAGAGAGAGAGTCAGAATGAGAAAAGGTGAATGTGAAGCCTTGTAAAGTGCTTTGAGCACCATGAATGTGTATAAAATATGTTTTGTCCATTTACCTTGTTTTTTTTTTTTTTTTTTTCTCTTTAAAACCACATCTGCAGAACTTTAGCCTTTCCTTCTCTAAGTACGGTAGTCTTTGAAAGGTGCACGAAGTGTAGCGCACCATTCTGTTGCCACAACTCGGAAATGCATACTGACGACCTATTACTTTGGTTTTACCCGATTATTTAGAAAAAGTAACTGTTCAGTAATCTAGTATAAAATCACTCCACTCGTCTCTCTTCACCTGAGGCATTTCCCCCACTGGTGTTTTGTTGTGAGTTACTGCACAGTTTTGGAACGAAATTTGATTTTAGCATTCCGAGATTTGGACACAGACGACTACAAATGGTGATCACCAGGGAATGTAGAGACTTTTGTTCATTTCTCCTCTAGTATGTTATTTGACACTCGTTAAGACTATCCGAGCCCGTCTGTGTGGGGGGGTAAACTGACACGGGGAGAGCAGTTGCACCATGCTTTTCATTAGCTGAGCTGCCAGGCTGCCTGCCCGGCTAAATACTGGAGCTATCTCGAAATTTCCTTTCTCCATCATT
>JAPTYR010000001.1:21743210-21754277 GCA_029814505.1 Siphamia roseigaster | reverse complement strand
TATGATTTTCATCTGAAATGTATATTATGAAAAAACTGGATGTGTCCTTGTGGTGCTGTGGCTTAGTTGGTTAAGCGCTTGTCTAGTAAACAGGAGATCGTGGGTTCAAATCCCAGCAGTACCTTCAAGAAAACCCTGCGAACAGTTGGCGGAGGTCTGTGCTCTCCGTGTGCTTTTCTAGTTTATTTTAGAAAGAACTGAATTGAAGAATTAAGTGCACTGAATACTTTGTTTTGTTTTTATTTGAATGTAAGTTTTATGATGTGAAATATTAATGTCACCTGTTCTACAATACCTTTTTATTACCAGTAGTTCAATATAATTTTTAGTTCAATAAATGTTGCCTTTAGAAAAATAAGATTTTCTAACATGTGTTGTCATTTGACAGAGGAGAAAAATCAGTATGCTTCTATGCAGCTGATGCAAAAAAAAGCAAACAAAAAAAGTGGTATCGTCCCCCCAAAATCCATATCAGTCGATTTCCACAGAAACTTCAAGGCAATTACCTAAAATGTTCAACTGCTGGTTGAATTAATGAAGACAAGTGTTTGAACAGATCCGAGCTGCACAGTCAACAGTCTGGAGGGAGTGGTGCATGAAGTGGTTCATTTGCATTTAAAGGGCCAATGCTCAAAACGGCCTCTCTGGTGTCACTACTCAGAAATAGGGTTGAAGATGGACCTGTGGACTTGAATTAATGAAGAATTCAGACCCAAGCAGAACATTTACAGTTCATGTAGACCACAGGGAAATGTTTGAAAATGAAGAATTCCATATTTTTAAAAAGCTAAATATTAGCCCTTTCGGGTGTTTTCTAAAGGAAGTTGAGTGCCAACACACTTTGCTTCACACAATTCTTTCTCAACATGGCCGGCATCAATATGCACCCATTAGCAAATTCAGGTTTGGTTTCACCTGGAAACACATGGAGTGAGTCATCTTCAACCGTTATCATCCCATCTGCTGTTCTCCTACACATCAAAGATTCAAGTTGTTCCACCTTTCATGATAACACACTATATTTGCATATTTTAATGTTACTAAAATGGTCCCCCCACACCTTCCTGTATCGCACATGAAATGTAAACTCACCTCTTCCCCATGCACATTTGTTTTGCTGAACACTGTCATAGAGGCTAAAAAAATGATAAAATTACATTCAAATGCAGATGTTTCATTGTTGTTTTCTTTCTTGCTTCATATGCTTTCTTTATTTGTTGCTTTATTTGTTGCTTCCAGTGGCAGATTTTTAAAAGAATAATTCCTTAGTTTAACAAAATAATAATAAACTCATAACCTACAGTCATTTTGTTACTTTCCTTCTTTTTCTCCTCAGTCTTTTCTTCAATTCACTCCACAAGTAGAGGATAATTCTGTGACTCACTTTGTCTTCCTGCTCTTTTAGCTTTTCCTCATCCCTCATTCACAGCTCTTACCCTTTAATCTTGCCTATACTTCTTCTTTTATACATCACTCTTTCTGCATTTCTGTTCACTGTCGAATGGATTAATTCCAGTGAACTACAGCAGCAGTGTGATTAGCAGCAGTAAGATGTCAGAGCAATCTTATGAACGTATACATCTGCAGTGGAAACGTCCGCTCAGCATTAAACAACTGACTTTGATCAAGGGGATGAGTGCCATCATCAAATGTTCCACAGCATATGTTTGGGTGCATGACTGCTCACTATAGCTCTAACCATATTCACACAGCAGTTTTTCCACTGATGACACCCTCGTATGTAGCTCGTACGCTGATATCATGCCATACTGTTGTGTTTAGGTTGGATTATAAACAGAAAAACTGACATATCACTATCACCGAAAATCCAGATTAACATACTTTAACACATTTCTGCCAGATATTGATAGAAGACAGTCTCACATAGAAGCATCCGGTTTTTCTGGTATACAACTATATAACAGTATATACAACCCCCCGCCCTCCATTTTAAAAAGCCAAATTTCTTATGTTTCTCTTTATATTTCATTTTCCCCTTGTTAGTGGTTTATCTACCTGTGTTTTTCCAAACAGATGTCAAGAAAAAGGGGTTGGATCTCACACCAGTTCTTAAGGCATTAGGTGCCCAAAGATTCCCACCCCAAGTAGAGATAGGGCTGTCGCGGTTAAGGAATTCCCCCCTGCAGTGACTCATGGTGGCTGAACAGTGCAGTATGCAGTATTATTGCACCACCCTCCTTTCATTTTATAATCTATCTTTTTAATAAAGTTGTTAATTACTAAATTACTGAAATCATTGCAATTTTTCCTCCGAAATCTGGCGCCTACATAGTGTTATCAGATGTTTCTGACGTGTAGTTCTGAAGCATAGTCTGGGCAGCGCAGTGCGTGAAGGCAAGTGACTGAGTGTGTGCGCGTGGCCGAGCTGTGCCATGTGTAATCAGTCACAGTGTGAATCGCATGGAAGGTGTGTGTTGGTAGAAAAACGAGTAAGAGTGGATGAGACGGCAGCCAGGGCAGATAGGTACTACCAGCAAGTGGATTATAATCAGGGCTGCACATAACTGGTATGCAAGGTGCACGCAACACACACTGTGCAGCACATCGACATGCCCTTGTGCACCAACAGCTGGGGCCGCTGCAAGAGGAAGCACTCGTCCAAATCTCCAAGAAGCAAAATTCCCGCTAAGTAACTATTTAGGTGTTCCACCAGCACCTCCAAAAGGACACCAGACTGAACTGACACCTGAGCCGCACAAAAAAAAAATAAAGTGTGCACGGTAGACACACAAAGGCACGCATTAACATTTGGTTTACTGTGCAGCTGCCATTGTCTCCTGTTCAACGTGAGGTGTGGTGAGGTCAGGTCACTTGCGATGGTGACGGTGGCCCACCAAGCACCGTGTGGGGCTTCTTACAATCGGAATTCATTTTTGCAGTTACCACGACAGCCCAAGTTTTCAGTATCTCTCGTAGCTACAACCAGGGGCAGCAACATTGACCGCAAAAAAAAGAGTTAGTGCAGGGTGAGCACTCAGTAAACAGGAGCTGTATCTGGGCTCCATACCTAGAACAGCACACACCAGCGGCCGTGATGGGATGTTCTTATCCACTGCTTTTTTCCTGTGCCTCATGGGCTGAAATGATAAAGAAGGGCATGCAGACAGAATTACCTTCATATATTTATATTGATTTACATATGTGCATCAACACTACATGAATTACTTGATAGCAGTTAAACTAAAATGGATATGTGTGTTGTGAGAATGGATATGTCAAACTCATTTGTACATGGGTCTTATCAGTAAGGCAATAAGTAACATCTATGTCTTAATTAAAACTTAACATAATTGTGTTTATTGTAACTGAAAGAATCAGGAAAAAAATTTAAATATGAGTCTATTAGAATCAGACCCATTCAAATGAAGACAACATGTTTTCTCCAATTGCAGTTATCCAGTTAAAAGAAGTTTAAATGAATAAAATGATTCTAGATATATTCACTTGAAATTTGTAAAACCAATTATCTGGCTGGGACAGCTACTATGGAAGAAGAAGATAGAAGAAAGAGATGAAGAAGTGGTGGGAGTTAAGGAAATTAATACATTTTCAGACAAATGGTCACATAGGCAACAACTAATCTTTATATTAACAGATATTCTTGTTTTTTGCACTTAAAAATGGGCCCTTGCTATTTATGTAGTTTTAAATAATTTGCAAATGTTTAGTCTTTCCCAACTCACCATTCTGTGGAGATTGACTCTGAAGTTCATGTTATCATCATGAAGGAAGGCATCAGCGTACTGGTCCTGTCAAACACAGAGGTGTTGTCAGAGCAAAGGTGAGTGGATCATCAATGGCTGGATCGTTACGATTAAAGGACATAACTGGAGTGAGCGTCTGGTACCTCAGCTATACAGGTGAGGATGATTAGGCACAATCTGGCGCTGTTGAGTCGATGCTCATCTGCAAATACACAAATATGACAGTAAATAACAGACAAGACAGTAGGAAAGTTTTGGTTTCTGGTGTTTTTGGCAGAATAACCACATCAAGGACCATCCAAGTCCTTATTCTATAGCATAATATAAATCAAATCCATTATTATTATTATTGCTGTTGTTATTATTATTAAGTGCTCTTAAGTACAGAGAGAGAAGGAAAATAGTGAAATAGCGGTATGCTGTTTACCTTTTGTATCCTGCATTACAATGGAGGCATACTTGAGGAAGGTGATAAGAAGGTTACTTGTCTGGAGGTTGGGATCCAGAGGCAGTTCTGGGTTGTTCATCACTGTACAACAGATGCACAAATAAAACCATAGCAGTGAGAAATACACACATGAAAACAAAAGAAAGAGGAGAAAGAAAAAAGGTCAGAGTCAATAAAGTGTGTAGTGTAACACAAAGTGTATTAGCTGTCAAATTTGTTTGAGCAGATGGCGTGTTTATTCAGGCAAATAAAAGCATCACTAAAAGTTATGTCTCTGCCTCATTACTGTAGCTGCTGTAGCCTGTTGTATTGTCTAGACAAGTATCTTGATCCTTATGAAAATCTCTGCTGCTGAATCATACAGCTGGTTTCATGGATAAAAGATGAGCCCGTCATTTCTATACTCTTAAAACTTTCATACATATGTTTCCTCTTTCTCCACTGTAAGCTCAAAGCAAAAGTTTCACAGTTAGGAAATATAACATCACACGGGAAAGAAAAAAAAGTATATACCCAACATGTGATTACAGGCACATGTACATGTACTACCTTTCCCGAGCAGAGGATCCTCTAGGGATTGGAACCATAGCCCCCATGACATGACATAATGCACGCTGCCTGTGAAACACTCATCTGGATTTGAGGCGGAGGGTTAATATTTTATACTAAAAATGGCTCTTAGTTCCAAGGCAAAGTATGGCGAGCCAGCTGAAGATAGAAACATGTACCTTTTAAGAGTTACAGTATGTGTGCATGTTAAATGACTTGCTTTAGAAAATACCAGCAGCACTATATAACTACTAAGAAACCGACAATAATCTTCACGGTTTCATTTGATAATCTAATTATGCTGAAACAGTCACATAAAAAGGCATGTTTCCTATTTTTGAGTAGTTTAATCAGGTAAAAGCTATTTCATATCTTAAGGAAGGGTGCTGTATTTGAAAGTGTCCCTAAGTGTTTCTGCCCAAGGCATCCGTCAGTGAGAGTCGCTGTGTGAGGAGGGGGAGTTATCAAAAATGTATGGAACAGTCAACAAGGTAAAGACCCTGGATGGTAAAAACTGACCCACTTTAACCCTCAAAGATCTACATAATCACCAGTGATGAAAAGCATCTACTAGTCTAATATATTTAATAAATTCAGAAACACTAATCTTATCAATAAATTGAAGTAACTCAGGTAAAGTGCAGTATTTCATCTTTATAGTGTCATCAGATAGGACCCATTTGGACGTTAAGAGGCTCCGTTGTGAACGTGGAAACACTGTCATCTTCTGCAACATTGGTTCACCAATAAAACCCATGGAGTTCAGTGAATGACAGTGATTATAGACGCTTGATTTTATGTTTGGTTAATGTTAAATTTTCAAAAAACAAAACAAAACTTTTTCTTCAGTTTTCAATGTTTTGATACAATAACCTTTGAATTTACACTGAACTTTTATAAACAGCTACATGATCAGTGAAATAAACAGGAAAATACATGAATGAACTGCATTGAAAAATTAAAAATGCAGAGGATAATAAATGGTGATAAATCATTTAAGAAAAGTTAAATGTATAGAGCATTTCAATTAGAAGTTGCCACAAAAATAGTTCTTGGTCTAATGGTAACCTCTTCAACAGTTTCCTTCTTTAAATGTGGTGGGCCAAAATCTATTTGGTTAATGTGGTCACTACTTAAACTACTGCACCATCTTCAATCCTCTTGCTGCTCAAAAATACAAGATGATGGCAGTGAAAGGCAGGCTATAGTATTGGAAACTATGCACTATGAAACAGTATTTGTTATTTCACTAGTAAAAGCGCTGGACTCACTGTCTAGGGAGGGTGGTGTGGTGCCAAGTGGTGTTGTGGGCGTGGTTGGAGTAGGGGTGGTGGGTGTGGTTGCTATGTCAATCTCAGGGTGGCTCTGTAGAAAGAGAACAAGCCATTAAAGGAACTGATCTCTCTCAGTTACAACAACAACAACAAGCGGCAAGTACATGTAAGCAGAAAGTTAGCACACTGTACCTGCGCTAATACAGTGATGAAATTACGATTGAGGTGGACGGCCTCATACAGGGCCAACAGAATCGCCTCGTTGGTCCTTGAGACAAAAGGGAATTCATTAGCAATATGCTGCTTTGCCATTTACACCTCAGCTGTTAAATTATGTAAATCATTCAGAAGCAATTAAACATGTATTTTTTTAGAGTTTCTAGTGATAAATGATTTGACATGTAGGATATTAAGCAGAGGGGACTGCATCAACAATTCACTTGCATTTTTTTTCTAGTCACATGATGCAGCAAATAAGTACAAGGGACAGGGTACTAATCAACAAGCAACATAGACATCTGTGCTTAGCATTTCCTAGAAACAAAAAAGTACAAATGTCACTAATAACAAGAGAACAAGTCTGTGTTGCAGCAAACGACCAAATATGACATTAAAATAATGTGGTGACAATTTTGGAGAAATCATATTTTACTCACAATTTCTGACAAACTAAGGTGAAATACTGTTAATACTTGTAAGTTTCACTGCTGGATATAATTTGCTGTTTGTGTGCTATCACTTTACACTTACTGCACAGAGAGTTTCTCATCAGCGTCTGCTATAAACATGCTCCCCACCTGTAGACAGAAAACACAAAGATATTAAGAGACTGTAAAAAAAAAAAAAAAACCAGTGCTGGAAGGCTATGCCAGAGGTTATAACAACTGAAAGGTAGATAATCAAACTGTATTTTAGAAGTAAAAAAAAATGTCTTAATTGGGACCGGAAAATAAGATCCTACCATACTAGTGAGGGTGGAGAAGAAGCCACCCTGGTTCTCTTCCTCTTTGTCTTTGTACTGCCTAAAGGGGGGAAAAAACAAACAAACAGAAAAGACGAGCATAAGGTGGGGAAATAATGACGAAGCTGAGAGAATAACAAATAAATTGGGACCGCACAACTGCAGAGATATATGATCCGACTCAAACACAGCACTTGTAAACTAAAGCACATTTACCTAACATCTCCTACTCCCCTCAATTTATTATTGTATAGACGGAGCTGTCATCCATCACTTTGATGCGTCTGTCTCTGCATGTAGACAGACAAGACCTGCTTTCCCAAACAGCATTTTCATTTCCAAACCTTACCTCATTCAAAAAACATTACCGGCTGCCAAAGGAAACTGTCAGATATAAATAACTAAAGAGAAAAAAAAAAATGCTTGTTTCTTTTCAAGAGAACAGAAATAGAACATTTTTAGGGAACCATCAAACTAAACTGATGATGCTAGCAGCCTGAGCACACCAAGCACTGCATCATTAAAAAACAATCCTCCTCTGACACGTGGAGATGTTTTAGATCGTACCTGTTGTATTCTGTCAGAGCCTGGTGAACGACCATACCCATTCCCTGAGAAAGAAAAGTTTCCGGCATTTCAATCCACACTTTGATGAAAGATGACAATGCATATGCATGTCGGACTCAAAGTCATATAGTGCAGCTAAAGATGTAATAAGATAACACACTCACATCTAGGGTTGGCTCATCATCCACAATCGAGAGCTTCACAATATATGGATTCACAGACTAGTAAATAGAGAAAGACAGTCAAGTATTTCACACTCGCATCAACATAATCACTTTCCTGTCATATGACTGTCAGTGCATTTATAGCTACTACAGTTTTACAATCAGTTGCTTATGTTTGCCATGTATATTATTGATATTTACCAGCGTTTTTCCCCATTTATTCATTCTTATTACTACAGATATGCAGATGTATTGTAGACATTAGCTAATACAATTCATTGCATTGATTGCAGTGGCCGATGTTTATCCGTTGTGTTATATTAAAGGGTTGTTTGAAATATTTAATGATTGAATTTGTGTTCATTCAAGCGTCAAGACAGAGGAGCAGAAATTGCTGAAACACTTTAAACATAACAGCAACAAAATAACAAAACAAAAAAAAAAAAACAAGGCCTAAATGGAGGAACATACTGAACATTGGCATTAGTTCCAAATATCAGAATTAATGCTTCCCTATTGTCTTTAGGAAGCGGTGGTTAATCTGTAATAAGTCTTTATAAAATGCTGAATAACATTCTCTTGCATTAACAAGATTAGATAAGTGTTAATGACAGCCTTAGAAATCTTCTTGCTGTTTATATAGGACCTTTCTAAGGATTAAAGTTCTAAAAGCATAATAACATTAATAAAAGTGGCCTACAATTGTTTATAATAGCTTTATAAACACAGTTGTTGGGTTTAGCTAACTTGTAGCTTAATTGTTACACCTTCACTTAATAGTTTTTTGGTATTAAACAAATATTATGCAATTAGTGTTAGTTAAGTACAAATGAAGTAACAGCTGCCAAAGCTTTTTGCAGATACTAATCTAAACTACGTAACACTGGTGCATAAATGTCATGTTTCAATCTTAAATACTGACAGAAATTCCAGATTGATTCTACACCAATATATGACTTCTTATTCCCAGTGTTTAAGTAAGAGTAAAAATGGAACACAGAGAATTTTTTTTGGCCCGACAGATCTCATACACTATGCTGAAACATTTACTAAATGCAAGCCAAGAAACATCTACTGGGAAAATACACATCATAACAGCTAATACACTAACTTCTGAGTGATGGAACAAAAAAATATATATATATATTTGAAGGTTCTGTGTCTACTTTTGAGTGTAGTTTTCAGTGAATATTCAGTCTCAAGTGGTTATAACAAAATTTATCAATGCATGCTCTGTCTTTGTGCTGCCTGGACTTTTCTCTTAAACATCATTTAGTGGCGATCACATTCTCACAACACACCTCATATTTCCTGTAGTTAACCAAGAGGGCCAGGAGGACCACAGCATCATAACCATGCTGCCCTCTGCTGGATACTTCTGACAAAATCTAAAGACAAGACAAGAGGGTCAGCAATAGTGATGAAAGTAACTAAATGAATAGTTTAAAGTGTGTGTAGTAATAGTCTAACAAACCCCTCACCTGCAGAATGGCTTCAAAGATGCTGTTAATCATCACATATTCCAGGATAGTGTTCTGGCTGATATTGTCTGTTACCTGCAAACAGATCTGTTTAAGTACAAATGCTCCCAAAAGCCTGTAAAGTGCCTCAGCTCAATAGGTTTATATGTTTTGTCTCACCGTGACCAGACACAGCAGCAGTTTAAGACAAAGGCTCTTCAGACTTTCTGATCCATCTCCACAGAGAAGGCTGTCCAGTCTCTCCATGAGGTCCTGCAGCAGATGGTTAAGACATGAAACAATAAAATCCAGACCTGGACAAGAAAACAGTAGCAATGTGTGTATATGACAAAGGATACTTTTTTTATATTCAAATGTGATAAATGCAAACTCCCATGAAAGCATCTACATGTCTGCAATGTGCTTACGCCACACACAGATGCAAAATAATCTTCACTAGAAAATATCAGCTGCACATAGTTATTACTGAGGCTGGCAGCTGATAAGAATCAGAATCAGAAGTACTTTATTAAACCCAGGATGGGAAATTATTAGTTGTGGCAAACACAGAACAGCAAAAGAAGACGAAGTGCAAAACAAGAGCTACATATACAATAATTTAACACAATACAAAGAGAATGACTCCAAATGAATAAATAACTGCTAATTAACTGCAGAGACAGAATAGGAAATTATTTTTAAGATTATAAATATTAAATATTCAGAGAATCATTGGCCATATAGAGGAGAAGAGTTGAACAGTTTTAATGAAGCTGATGTAACTGATGTAGCCTAAATGACATAACAGTAGAAGAATTATTTGGCACCAAAAAGAACTTGACTCAGATAGAGGCTGGTGGTCTATATTACATTTACAAACACTGAGGGAACATAAAAGCTTTTTTTTTTTTTTTTTTTTAATTAAAACACACAACAAAATTTCCTAGTTTTACAATATTTATTTTATGTCCAGGCCTAGATTTATTGATCCATCAATGGGTTTATTGTTCAGTGATCCAGATAAATTTGCTTATTGATTGGTTTTCAACTTCCAGTTCAGTTGTTATTCAGTTTTTAATAAAGTCAAAAGTAGGTTATTTCCAGGAGTGTCATTTATTCTGTTATTTGAGATTTGGTGATATCTGCTAATTAGTATCTTATCTACAGTTTCATAAGAGTAACTACTGTAATTAGTTATATTAGCCTATTACAAAAGACAAAACTAGAAGCGTTAGTTTAAAAAAATGAAAAACTTGAACACCAATAAGGAAAAATGAGTAAAACTCCATCAGTCATTTTCTAGACTGAACTGCACTCTGACCAAATGATTAAACATTCACACCATCCCTGTGGATTCTCGGGTCAGACTGCAAATGCAATAAAGTGTAGTTCTTGCCTCTAGTCATCTCTAAATGACAACAACAACAAACAGTGTCAGTTCCATACTTCCATTCTTACCTGTCAAAAAACAAACAAACCCTTAAACATACAAATTGCGGGACTGAATGTAGAAGCTCTGAGCATTTCACACATTTCATTAAATCACCTTACACTTTCATTCACATCACGTTATCATTTCATTAGTTAAACAGCCATCTGTAACTAAATGTGATGCGATCATTCTGACCGAAGGAAGCACACTGTACAATGACAGATTCTCTGAATTTAACAATTGTTTGGAGTAAAAAAATACAACTTAAGAAAATATAAAGAATAAACATAGGTGAAGCTTTTTGAAACTTTACATACATCCTCCTTTATTTGACCACATGCTTTGATAATCATTCATTATCAGATGACTACAGTTGTGCTCATAAGTTTACATACCCTGACTGAATGCAAATGGGACAGTCTTGGATGTTCCAACATGACAATGACCCAAAACATATAAGGCCAAGTTGATCTGTCATTGACTACAG
>JAPTYR010000001.1:21548045-21559442 GCA_029814505.1 Siphamia roseigaster | reverse complement strand
TAAATCAGTTATTTGTTAATGTGGACATTTAGATACAGTAGTGTTAATTCTGTTGCAGTGCCATTTTAAAGTTTAAAGGACCCATATCATGCTATTTTTCACGATTAGCAATAAATCCTAATACCATTAGTGATATAATTTCGGGTTAGACAACATTCAACTCTCAAAAGTGATGTTAATACGGACCTTTTTCAAATATTTGATAGAGACCTCCCCTCGAAACGAGTCGTCAAACTGCTCCTTCCTACTTTCTCCCTGTAAGCCCCGCCCTCCAAACTCCCGCACGTTGATGCGGTCTCAGGGCATGGAGAAGTTTTTTTTTTCCTTTTTCTTTTTATTTAAACAAATATAGTACACAAGACAAATAAAATGTCATTTTAACATGTAAAACTACATTAAGTAAAGATTGCCCGGGAGGAGAAATCCGTTGCCGCGTCAGCAACGTCAAACAGCTCGTTTCGCTGGGGAATCGTGGCGCCCTCTGCCTTTTCCCTTCTCCCACAGGGGAGAGATAATCAATCAAAATGATACTTTGAGCATGTGTATGGGACCCCAATAGCTGTGTTAAGAGGACAAAAGCCCAGAGAAATCGATTTTACATGATATGGGCCCTTTAAAATTTCCGGGGTGAGCTAAAAAAAAAAATTTCAACAAAGAAGACAGAGTGACGTCATCTCTACGCACACCCATTCACTACTGCCTGCAGGGAAATGTACAGGAGTGGGTGTGCGTAGAGATAACATCACTCTGTTGTCTCTGTTGAAATTTTTTTTAGCTCAGCCCGGGTTAGTTTTAAACTTTAAAATGGCACTGCAACAGAATTAACATTACTGTATCTAAATGTCCACATTAACAAATAACTGATTTAGCGTCTGCAAACGTAACCCCTGTTGACTCTTGTTGTATGCTGTTTGGAATATCTACGGTGTTTTTTGATAGAACCAAATATCTGCGGGAGAGCTCCAAATCGCCAAAAAGTACCATGGGTGAGTAGTACAGTTCAGTTTATATCATAATTTAGGCCCCAGTTGCCAAAAATGGTAGTTTTCCTTTCAGCTGACTATGTTTTCTTCCTCAGGGTTATTTCTCAGACTCAGTAATGTACTATGGGTACTACTCCAACTACACACTGCAAAAGAGCTGCAGGGATGACACTGGAGGGCAGAACACGTCAATATTAAATGGAACTGGGATGGACTGTGTATCTAAACACCTCTCTTACAACCTGCCAATGGCATACTTCTTCACCATTGGAGGGTCCTTCTTCATCACAGGCATCATCCTCGTCTACAGGTATACAGCGTCTTTGAAACTTGCACCTGCTGAAGTGAATGTTCCCTTTAATGTACATCCATCCGACCGTCATATACAATCACTGTCATCCTATTTTCACTTATTCTGATGCATGTTTGTTTATTTTCCCAACAGCATGTCAAAGTCATTTGGTCAGAGCTTCAGAATTGACAAGTCTCACGGTATTTTGGCCATGAAGGTGTTTTGCTCCTGGGACTTTAAGGTCCTCAAGAAATCCTCTATCAAACTCATGTCAGAAAATATCTGCACGCAGCTTAAGGTACATGCACACTTAGAACCTTACTTAAGCATGTCCCCAGCCTGTTTCTATCTGCTTTCACGTACAGGAATGTGATAAGGCATTCTTTTCCTTTTTGAATCCCTCTGTTTGTCCCTCCCTCACAATATGCCTTCTGTTTGCCTCCCTAATGCCTCTCACTGATTTCTTTCTCTCTTTCTAGGAGCTGCTGGCGGAGGTGAATCATAAACATGTAAAGAACACTGTGTGCCAGAAGCTGTGGAGACTGACTGTTCATGGAATAGCCTGGACTATCTGCATTGCAAGCACCACTGGCTGTGTGATCGGCATTTACTATTTTTCTGAACGCATGCACCAGGTGAGACAAGATAGGGTGTTTCTAGGGTCACAAGGTACATTTTTTTTCTCATTGTTTGATCCTAACGTGTCTTAAAGCAACCATTTATACATTAATGTCCACTAATAATTATAAATACACTGGACACTCAACTAGTTTTATTGAGGGGTCACTTTTGCAAAATGGAAAAACCAGAGTTCAGTTATTGCACATCTGTAATTAATCGATAAAGTTAATAATTACTAAAATAGTATTTACAGAAAGTGACACAAGGTCATACTCAGCAGTAATGAAAAGTAACAGAACAAATAGGAGACAGAAGGATTGACAACACTGACATCAAACACACACCTGTGTATATAACAATCAAGTACAACTCAGACTGTTCAAAAAAATTTACTGTATGAAAGGAAAATTAAACCGCAAATGTACACAAGGTAATAGATAATGGCCAGGCCAATACAGTTAAGTTTGAAGCATAAAAAAGGTGATTAATTCCCCCCAAACGTATTTGTAAAGAAAACAAATTCTGTAAATGTGAAATTTAGTACTTTTACTTTATTTAAAATGAGTATGATTCTTGAAATGAACACTTAAGTCTACGTTACACATACCTTCATAAGTCTGAACCACAGAACAATCAGTTAATCAGTAAATGTTGGAGTGAACATCACATTAACCATAAATAGATGCAAAGGAGGATGATCTTTACCTCTTGAGCTGTGGATTATCTTGCCTTACAGTCAGTATTTCCAGTTTGGAAATCTAATATTAGCTATCAGCCGCTCTTGGCCATAAGTTCTGTTAATGAGGGGACATGTACTATCAGTGTTTATCTCTGTGATATACTTAAAACAGGATATCTTAGCATGCATTCATACAATACACGCTCAGAACACCCAAAAACAAATCAAGAAAAACTGTACTATATTCTATATGCCATGATATTAAAACTCCTATGCATAAAGCAAAATAACAGAAGCAAACAGATGTAACTTGCAGAGTCGGAGCTCTCTGTAACTCTTTGACCCTTGCCCTCTGTGTCCAATAGAACCTGCAGCTCTTCTCTCGTAGCAACCATCAGAAACCCTTGTTGAAAGAGGCCAGTATGCTGGCTCTCCCCGTCGTGGTGTCCGTCATCAACCTGCTACTGCCTGGCCTGTTCAACGCTGCCGCGTGGATGGAGGACTATGATTCTCCCTCTGTACGCACATACGTCGCTATAGGCCGGTACGAACAGAGACACTACATTAAAAGATAAAGTTTGCGTTTTCTTACCAGAATGTGCAGAACTAAAGGAGTCATTTGATACTTTGTTGGCTGATATTTTTAGAAACTTGATGTTGAAAGTGAGTGTACTGGGAGTCCTCTGTTATCACTGGCTTGGTCGGGTGGCCACTGACCCTGCAAGTATTAACCTGATGGTAAGATAAATGTTTACCCTTGCTTTCACTTTTCAATGCCATCATTTATTGGATATCCTCATTGTAACAAGGCACTGATATTTTTAGTCTGAATTTTTATTAAAATGACTCTTTGTGTTACATGGCCTTCAGTGCTGGGAGGACTTCGTAGGTCAGGAGCTGTATCGATTTCTCCTCATGGACTTCATTTTCACTCTTCTAGACACCTTGTTTGGAGAGTTTCTCTGGAGGTCACTTACTGAAATTCTAAACGTAGTCCCTTTTGTTCTTCTTTCATGTTCCTCTTTAATCATCCAATTCCTTCTCTTACTGCCTGCAGGTTGTTTTCTGAGAAGGTGCTGAAGAGAAGGAGAAGACCAGTGTTTGATATTGCCAGGAATGTTCTGGACCTCATCTATGGACAGACTTTGGCCTGGTACATTACTGACAGCTAAGATATCTGCAGTCATGTTTTAGTAAACTGTTTCTGATTAATGACAACTTGTGTTATTTTGTTTTCATTTCAGGTTAGGGGTTCTCTTCACTCCTCTTCTGCCTGCAGTGCAGATCCTTAAACTCCTGTTGCTCTTCTATATTAAGAAGGTACTGTGAACACAAGTGAAATTGTCTGGACCAGCACAGTGTTGAGCTTTTCCATCTGTACTTCGACATTAGTGTTTGGCTGGTTTGTACTTGATGACAGGGATTAATAGGTTTAGTTTTAATGGATCACAGCATAGCGTTTGATTTGTGGTTGTGTTTGGATCAGATTGTAGCCTTGAAAAAAATATATATATTTTTTAAATATTATATGTCATGTCTGATGACTTTTTGGAAACACAATAACAGAAATTCTCAACTCAAGGTGTAAATACGACACCGTAAAATGTTTTATTTACGTATCTTATCAGGGGCAATCTGTTTAGAACAGCTTGTTCTACAGAAAACACCGGATGCGAACAACCTAAACATGACTGATCAAATGGAGAAAAACATGTCTTATAAACAAAGCCAAATTAGACAAACTTAATACAGATCAGATAATTAATGGAGCAGAGTTAACAAAGGAAATGCAGACAGAATTAACAATCTGGCTCTGATCAAGCTCTGATGGTACGTAATCACTTCCAATGGTACAAAAATCAAATACATACGCGCACACACACAGTAATCGTACATATTTTTTTAAACTCTTACAGGTTTCTCCAGGAAGTTGATCCAGCAGCCATGTATCAGATTATTGCTGATGTTTTTTGTTCCTCACCTTTGATGTTGTCACTTGAATTGTCTTTTATTCCCCTCTTCTTTGCAGGGCAGTGTGATGATGAACTGTCAGGCCCCCAGGAAGCCATATAGGGTCAGTCAGATGACCACGATCTTCATCACTCTCCTCTGTATCCCATCCTTCATTGGTGCCTCTGTTTGTGTCACATACACCATGTGGAGGTACATGCATGCATTTTTTTTTTTTACATATCTTGAAGTGTCACACCATCTAAATTAAATGATATAGTGAAATGTTTAAATCAGTCATTGTCATTTGTTTTGTACATCAGAGTACTGTGAGTAAACAAAGTAGCATGAAATCTTGACTGATTCTTCACACTGGTCCAGACAATTAGTATTTAGAGCAGTAAAACAGATGCTAATCTAGTCCTCTTTTCTTGCCACCTGTATGTCTAGAAACGTGAACATAAAATGTCTCATCTTTCTTCCGTCTTCAGCATCACACCATCCTCATCATGTGGTCCATTCCGCCAGCTCAAAACCATGTTTCAGGCGGGAAAGCGATGGGTTGAAGAGCTTGAAAAAGATAATCGTAACCTGTCAGTGTTGGCCAGAGCTCACGCCTACCTGGTGGAAAACCCTTTTTTCCTGTTTGTGGGAGCAGGAATCTTTCTGTGAGAGCACACATATGCACACATGAACAAGGAGGGCAAACGACATGACTTACTGTTCACTCAGATCACTGACTATGCATGTTTTTACATTCAGTAATGCGAGTTGTGGGATTTTAAATGTCTGTAAAATGAAACCATAATGAGATCAATAACTGCTAATGCGTTGTGGTCAGAATATTGGGGCATTAGATACTACACTCAGCTCATGTGTTACAGTATAGAGGAAATGCCTCCATATTGTGACACAATAGCGCATAAACTACTACTAGAAGTCATGCTTGCTCAAGAACAGCTCATTTTAATGTTTAGCTGAAGTCTGTTAAAAACAAATCATTAATGTGAAAGCCTGCTGCGCTGTATCTTGTGCAAGATGAGGCTTAAAGTAGGAACTTTAGTTGAGTCACATGTGAGGTGTACTCTACAGTGTATATACACTCTTGTGTACTCATTTCTGAGGATGTGTTCAGTTAAACTTGTTAAACGTGAAGAAAAAATGGTTCATTTTAAGGTTAATTCAGGGACTTTTCTTCTCACCTTTTGTACTGTTTTTTTCTACTTTTCAATAGGTCTTAAAGTATTCACAACAGACTTTAAAAGGTCTTAAAAGTCCAAATCTGAATTTACAGAGGCCCTAAGGTAGAAGCACATGTGTTCCTACAGAGGTCAGTGTTGTCTGTACTAATATTTTGTGTCTGTTAGGATCGTCATCTACTTCCACAGTCAGGTGGTGGACGGTCAAAGGAAGATCATCAATTTACTGCAGGAGCAGATAGAAAACGTAAACTACAAAGCACTCAACTTCATCTCTTCTTTGAGCAGTGTTAAACGTTGAAAGTCCTGAACAGTCTTCTTTTGCTGACATTTTCTCAAACAGGAGGGAGAGGATAAGAAGTTCCTGATCACTCGCCTCCAGTCGATCCATGAGCAAAAACGAACCCCTGCTCGAAGACTTACCAGTCAGGTTGGTATTAAGTGGTTGAGGAGGAATGTCGTGTTTGTTCTCATCTATATATTTACCTCCTTTCTTTGATCTCCTCTAGGATTCTACCTGTTGAGCCGCCAAATTCTCCATCTCAACTAGACGCACTGCTACTGGTTAAGATGTGTAGTGTTTATAGATGAAATAGGTGACTTCTAGGACATTTAATGCACAAAAAAATTTAAAGAACAGCACATTTTAAGAAATCTTTAAGCTGATCTGTCAGTTATAATAGATTTCAATCATCTCTTAGTGGCACTTTCATATCAACTGTGAACAGTTTTATAGTCTACAATATCTTTAATTTTTAAACTTTTTTTATCATTGTATATATTGTACATAAACGTTAAATGCTGCGGGGTTGTGTATGGTGTGTTCTGGGATTTTTGTTTTTCTTTTTAAGGATGACTGTATTGTGATACTTCTATAGATTAAATTGTTTTTTTATTTCACTTTCATCTATTATTTATTTGTTTTCATGTCATTTGTAGCCACTGATTCTAAAACATGCACTAGACAATATTCGATTGACAGCCTGAAGGACAGTACAGGCATAATATTTGTATACAGATATTTTTTTACAGACATGCACAAACATATGTGACAGTGTTATAGTAACTAAATGTATTCAACTGTGACATAAAAGATCTTAAGTAAAAAAATATAGAACCATTTCAGAGTGGCTTGAAAAGCAAAGTAAATATTTTACTCTTTGTACCTTTTTATTAGTAAATATTACCCATTAAATTATAAATTTTCCATGTGAGAAAAAGCAGCACATTTGGTGAAAAGTTGAAACAGCAGCACCGTAGATCATATGAATGATAGTGAAAGTTGACAGAAGAGTGTCAAACCCTGACAAAACAAGCTGAGAGCGGTTTGTTTTGTTCTCAATCTACTTTTCCATTAGATCGATTATCACCATGATAGACTTAAGTGGATAATTATACAGTACACATTTAAAGTATGTCCTCACAACAGACTTCCATTGTGTGCATCTTACAATAATAGCATATCTATGTATATATCTGTTTATATGTTCAAACAAGGAGCAAAGATCTCCACATGGGTATAAACCTATTTTTATCTCAACATCTTTAAAACTCATCAGGCACTTGGGATCATTTGTCCAGTTTTTCAGATGCTGCAGTTTTTCAGTTTTCTCATTTTGAGTTCTGTTTTTTTCTTCAGCACAATTTTACAGTATAGTCACTGCTGTACTGTCAAATGTGACTCAGTTGCCATTATTGAGCATGCCCAGAAGCCTCCTGGGGTCCATGCCCTGCTGCTGGGCCATCTTCTGCACGTCAAAGCCCATGTGCTTCAGAAACTGGATGACGCTCATCTCCTGCCCTGTCACCTGGTCACGGATGGTTGGACAGGATGGGTTGCAGTGCGGCCAGGGGCAGCTATCTACCAAATGCATGGGGCAGCCCCTCGTAGGCGGAGTCTTGTGCTTTTGGTGGTTGTGGTTGCCGTGGCTACTGTTGACATTGTAGTTGTCTTGCAGACTGCGGTCCCAGCAGTGCAGGGCTCTGGGTAAAGATGTCCCTTTGACCTGAATGTCCATCCAGTAGCTGCAGAAAGAAGACAACACACACTTGTAGGTATCACACTAGAAGTGGTTCTCAAGCTTTTTCTGTCAAGCCCACCTTTGGAGGACAAAAATCCCCAGGCCCCCTTCAACCCCAACAACTTTGCAACAGTGGCACAATAGTGGAAATTAAAAAGATTTTTGCTTGAACAATACAAAACCTCAACCAGACTGCTCCCTGTGACAACATTTTTCCAAATAAAAACAGGAAATGTGCAATTATAACAATAAGTTCCTTTTTTTTTTTTTTAGAACAAATAAATGTTGGTAACAAAGATGAACATTTTAACAATGTTGGTGGTGGCTATGAGCCCATTTACATTCCACATCTAAGAACATTAAAGTGGAAACTGCAAAAACAGAAGCATGGCACATGTTTCCTTTTCCAGTCCAATCCTTGTCCATTCTTCCAAACTAAACTATGTCTAATTCAGTGACAGACCGCCATGACAGCAGATTTGTTTATTGTACATCCCTAAAACAAGTCCAGGGTGCTCCAATGCTAAGATATTAGTTCCAACTGCTACATGTTCTAACCTGAAGAAAGAAAGGGGGAAAAAACACAAAAAAAAAACCCCACACCCAGGAGTGATCCCACCCAGCCACCCCCAGGGAGTCTGCCTGATAGTTTGAGAAACACTGCACTTGAAAAAGTAAGATGCCAATCTCAACTAATGGGCTTCAGAGCGCCACCTAGTGGACAGCAGAGCCAGTTGAGATATCTAAACGTGTGCAAGAATTCTCATGAATAAAATGTTCAACTAAAGTGAAATAAACCGATCACAGACACCATCACTGAGGAAACATGAATCTGGATACATTCAATCAGTGGTATTATATGTCCTGTGGGGGAAAACTGGCCCACCAAAGGATACAATTTGGCTCATGGAATGAATTTGTCAAATGTAAAAATTACACACAAAAATGTATAATACATTTTTCAGTTTCAGATCCCTGTTACTAGATGTTTGGTGCCTTTATTGAGCCACTGTTATCTGTAAGATTTATTGTACTCTGTCAATTATAAGATGAGGCATAATTTTCAAAATTCACTTAGTTCTCTTAAATTTCAGATTGTTTGTGTTATTCCATTTTGTGTTAAAGGATAGTTTGTAGATGTAAACATTTACATACTGTATTTTTTAAACTATTTGTGCATTAAAAACAAAAGTTTGATGTTGACATATCTATGCTTATATGCCATTATTGAACTGATCTGACGTTTGAGATCAGAATGGACTATATGTGGCCTCTGAGCTAAAAATGTGTCAAACCCATGCATTAAATCTAGTCCCAGAATGATAGGCAAAGATAGCATGGTGAAACGGGACAATGTTTGATTTTTTTTTCTCTTGTGAAGCTGTTTTTTTTCTAATTTATTTGCTGGTCAGAGGTTAAGAAACCCTGTTTTGTAATGTTATCGTAACTTATTTGAAAGACAGTTATAACATTCGTATACCTGGTGATAACAGCATCAGAAACATGTTCAGTGTTGGATGATATGACATAATACAACTAGAAAAAAAGCACTCAAGCAGCTCAGTTCCCCCCCATATTGGGATTAACACCTAAAATAACAGTCCTACAATTATTTTATCTCCATCTTTAGATTCTTTGACCATGAAAATGTATCTCTAACAAGGGGATTCATGTTGATATTATTAGTTCAGTCGTTATTCACTAAATTGTCTTTTTGGATAATGCTGTTTTGTTTTTTTTTCTTCTGGATCGTCACCAAAATTTAATCATTGGTTCCTTTGACCATCCTCAACATTCCCTGAAAATTTCAGCAAAATCCGCTGATTAGTTTTTGAGTTATCTTGTACACAAACAAACCAACGCTAGCAAAAACATAACCTCCTTGGCAGAGGTAACAACGTTCTTGCTTTAGATCCAATAGTTGCAGAATGTTTGATTAGGTGTTAAGTGCATAGGTTACTTCTTGCAAATGCATACCAGAGTAATGGGTAACAAAGTGTTTTAAATGCAATCAGAAACGGTTCTACAAAAGTCAGTGGTCTTAACATGCAGAAGTGGTAAATAAACTGTCATGAAGTGCCTATAAAACAAAAAGGGCTATGTCATATTCCATATTATAGACATAGTATTGCGTAGGGACCTTGTGTATAAAATGATAAAGATGCAATACAATTTTTCTTACCAATTATTCTCATACATCATAGTTGGTATTTTGAGTTGGTGATCTCTCTGAATGCATTTTTTTCTACTTTAATTGAACACTTTTTTTTACCCGCGCCCTTAATGCTTTTAAATCTGCAATTTAATTAATATAACACGTAATTTTTGCTCTAAGTCCCCTCTTATGTGACACATGCTCATAGCCAGGCTAGCGCCACCTAATACTTCCTCCCAATTTAATTTGCCTTCACCAAATAATC
Source organism: Siphamia roseigaster (assembly GCA_029814505.1). NCBI lineage: Eukaryota > Metazoa > Chordata > Actinopteri > Kurtiformes > Apogonidae > Siphamia > Siphamia roseigaster. Next base: position 21,549,277 of record JAPTYR010000001.1, on the reverse strand, counting down.
AGGAAACAAATTATTTGGTTTTCTTTGCTTTGTTTTCAAATCATGACAGCGCAACAGAGAATTCAAACAATGCATTCTCGTGCATACCATACATCATAGCCAAATAGTAGCAACTAACCACCTATCAGTGAATGGCTGATCCAACCTTTTTGAGCGTAAACACATCCTATTAGAAATCGTTCTCAATACGTGAAAGTCTAGACCCTCTGTATGAAACGATAGTAGAACGAGGGCTGGTCAAGACCAGGCTATAGAAGAACCCACATAATGTAACATAATCCAAGCCAAAGTGTATGGAGTCTGCTCTCGGCAAACACGCTGGGATCCAATCTATCCCCCGCTCTATAATTTGGTGAGAAACACATGCATTTGTTGACACGCCAAACTCTGCAAACTTATCAGGATTCAGGCAACCTGCCTGCAAATTGCAGAAAATGACCAAATTTTACCAGAATGGCATATACACCGCATAACACGGAGTCTGTCCGCATGTCGTGATCCCGGTGTACAATATTGAATGGCCTTGGGAAGCCTCTCCTGGCAGCAAACAAGCTGTAAGTTTAAAGAATTGAAATTTAAAAATTGTCATAAACATCTCTACTGAATTTTCATTGTCACGTTTTATAGCAGTAAGCAGTATAAAAACCATGTACCTCCAATTTTCAAGAATCTCGGAGACTTGCCCAGGTTGTTCCCCAAGAGAGTCAATGAATGTTACATTATTCATTTTCCAAAGTACACAGAAAATGGGAAAACAGAAGGGAAAAGATTAAATGAGAATATAAACCAATCTCTAAATGCCTGCTGAAAATAAATTAAAATCTTTTAGAATTTTAAGCACTAATAACTCAAGCAACATAAATGACAATAGCACAACAGCAAGAAATAAAGCATGACACTATCTGGTTTCAGCATAATCTAACAGCAACCTACAAAGAGGGTCCAATGGCACTCACGCACCAAGTAGGACCCGAACACAAAGTCCGCTTCTTAGAGAATGTTTTTCTGAGGAAGAACCAGAGATGTATAGTAACGAAGTAAAAGTAACGAAGTACTGTACTTAAGTACTAAAATGCAGTATCTGGACTTTTTTTGAGTAATATTTTTCCTCATACTTGTACTTTTACTGCACTACATTTTTCTGATGAATTTAACACTTTTACTCCGATATATTTTTCATGTGCTGCTTTCGTTACTCGTTACTTGGTTCTATGTCCGAGCGCTAGATGGTT
>JAPTYR010000001.1:21532470-21544446 GCA_029814505.1 Siphamia roseigaster | reverse complement strand
GGTTCAGTATTCTCAGTGACATCTAGTGGTGAAATTGCTAATTGCAACCAACTAAATATCCCCAATCTCTCATCTACCAGAAACATAGGAGTCCCTCATTATGTTCCCACTCTAATGTAATAGTTAACAAAAGCATAATTAAGTCTATTAAATTTAATTTCTGAAATCATATCCTCAGAAATCTCCATAAATCTTACAGAATCAACATTTGATTTTGATACATGATTTTCACTGCTCAGGAAATAAAATCCTGCATTCTGAAAAATGACTAAGACTTCCAAACAAAGATCGAGATATAAAATCTAAATGATTTGCGTCAGAAGCATAAAACACTCAAATAGGGTAAATTATGTCACCACTGTGTAAATTTATAGTCGGAGCCATGAGGTCAAGTGGGAGAGTCAATGTTTTAGTGTCTTACTCTGTTCTGTCTTCGGTGTCACTCCACTCCACACATCACTGGAGCAGTAAGGGATGAAACTACACAGGAAAGGAAATACTTTTAGGAGAAACTAGGTCTACAGACACCTCAAATGGGAGTTTCCATTGTTGTGCATGCACACTCTACATACATGAGTGTTACTGCAATAGTGCATTAAACATTAGAGGAAGGACAGACAGATCTTACACCATGTTGGCATTCCACCAGTGAGGATTTTCTTCTGGCTGAGGAGACAAAATTCCAGTTCCTGTGCAAAAAAAGAAAAAAAAAAAAAGAAAAGAAACCAAGGAGAAGAGATTAAACAGATCATCACTGTCAGGACAAACATCCTCAAACGTAAAAGATGAAGAGATGCAGTCACAGCAGAGGCTGGACAGGATAAGATGATTCAGGAGGCTACTTAAAAGTCACAGACTTGATGTATGTGTGTGTTTTGATATATGTTATGATGTGCATGCTTGTGTTTTCCCTGAGGCAAATAAGTAATTAACTTTCCTTGCTTTGCTCAGCAATTACATTCATGCAGTAAAGAGGCCTGCGGCAGCTGCAGTGGCCACCGGTGTAAAGTCCACACAGAGATGGTGGTGGAGGGAGAGACATAAACAAACAAGGGGTTCCCTGATGGCCGAGAGGAAAGAACCAGAGTTTGACTTTCAAAGATTAATGCAAACTCAGCTAAAGAGCAAACGTAAACATTTCTATGAAACTCTTTCATTCACGAGGAGGTTTTTTTCCAACTGACGAAAGCAAAAGGTCTGTGGGCTGCAAAGACGTTTTTCCCAAATCATTGCGGGTTGTGTAACGCCTTTCAGTGGGGAAAGTAACTAATTATTTCTACTCAAGTACAAATGTATAGTACTTACATTTTATCTGGTTTTATACTTTTACTCCACTGCGTTAAGAGGAAATACTGTGCTTTCTACAGCACCACCTTTATTTGTCAGCTTTATTTACTTTTAAGATGAAGAATTGACTCTATGAAAAAAGTAAAAAAAAAAAAAAACAACACAATTGTTTTGCTTTTGACATCTTACAAGAAGTCATATAGTGAGTTCACATTTCACATGTCTGAAATGTTAACACTGCAGCCATTAGTGATATTCCCTCTAAACTCCTCACATGGTTTCATTTCACTAAATGTTCAAATCATCCAATATCTCACCAAAAAAAAATCTAATATTGGAGGAAACATTCAAAGTAAAAACAGATTTTTGTATCGGAGCTGTGTTTTTTCTTCTTTCGTCTCCCATTAATCATGCGGTGTGGGTTCACATTTGTCTAATGTCTATGTTCATAAAACTGGATATAAAACACTTCAAACCAGCTCCACTTCAATAGAAACAGCAGTAACATACTGCAATAACAGTCTCACTATTAATACTGTAATGATGATACTTGGCCCGTAATAATAAATGGAAGTGAAGTGGATTTGTTAGACAGTAATAAAATGGAAGTTTATACAAACAAATCTGGCAGGTTGTGATTTTGATTCTTCACAAAGGGAAACATTCTGTGAATATCAGTAGTTTATTTGGAACTTAAATGACAACTATTGTACAGATAAAAACTACTGAGTCATAATAATATATGTCTATTCTAGATTTAGTAAAACAGCACAGTATTCAGACTCTTTACAGACTATAACTCATTGGTCTAGGACAGAGGTCAGCCACTCTGGTCATAGACAGCTGCTATCCTGCATGTTTTAGATGTAGCCCTTTTCCAACACACTGATAAACCTAGCATCAGCTCAACAGAAGCCTGATAATGACCGTCAGGTGGACTGGATGAGGGAAACATGCAGGATAGTAGCACTCTAGGACCAGGGTTCCTGACTCCTGCTTTACAATTTCATTGTTTTTGCAGAAGGATTTGAGTCCTTTAAACCAGGGGTCACCAACCCTGGTCCTCCAGAGCTCCAATCCTGTACGTTTTAGATGTTTCCCTCTTCCAGCACAGCTAACGGTCATTATCATGCTTCTACAGAGCTTGGGGATAGGCTTATCATTTGAATCCAGTGTGTTGGAAGAAGGATACATCTAAAAACATGCAGGATAATAGATAGCTCTGGAGAGCCAGGGTTGGTGCTCCTCCACAAAAATATATTTTCTGAGCACTTCAGTGTAGAAAATAATGTTTTGTCACCTGTTTTGGTTGCTGGCCACTTGGTGGAGCTCATCAGTCTCCTCATGGTCTCATACCTGCTGTCACAGGTCTGTCTGTTGAAGCAGTACCACCCACCTGACCAATACACACATATTTATTAACAGGTGACCCATGGGGGGGGGGTTCCAGTATGTTAAACCTACATCCTGGTTCCTCACCTTCTAAGAACAGCAGCCACCTCTTACTGCCTTTAGACTCCTTAATGTAGTACCTGGATGAAAAACAAAAGGGTTGTGAATGCTTTTCTGTGTGTTGTGAGTGTGCTTCACATATACATATGAAGAGCAGTAGTACCAGTGCTTGTTACCTTTGATCCCCACATGTATTTGGCTCTGATGGCACTGCTGTAAAAGCCCTGCAGGAGCCCGTTTACAGACTTTCAGAGCTAATGGTTGAATAAAATACTCATCAGACTCACATAGGCCTGACAGCATGCTGGCACCAGCCTCCTACTGAGTGTGTACTATAACGTTTAGAGTCTAAACCAATAATCATTTTCACTGTCAGTCATTCCCTCTATTAGTTTAAGATATGGGCCAGTGTTTACCAAAGTTTAACTCTTTAAAACCTGATGTGTTATACAGTTTGGGTGGCATGAACTCTTTCACTGTTTGTGCAATTGGGAAAAAAAAAACAATATCTGAAACCTGAGACACTGGGCTTTATACTGTAGGTTTTATTAGGTCATAATGGTAATTTTACTCATGCCTGTACTTGAAGGTGGAGAAGAAGCAATTTTAGCAGTATTAGTATTATTACTAAGTTGTAACTGAATTGCTAGGTTTTGAAAGATCTGGGGAAAAATGAGAAAACAGATTTTCTAACCTTTTTATAATCAAAGCAAAAGGAAAAAATACAGGTGGACCATATTTTAGACTTAGGCTTTAACGGGTTAACATAATGTGATCAAATGGCACTGAAGAGAAAACCAAATATTCACATTCTTGCTCACTTTTTTACTCTTCTAATATTCTTAGACCAATTATAAGAAGCTGGCATGTAATTTAACAGCCAACTAATTAATTGATGGTTTCATGTTTCCATTTTATGCATGGCCTCTTTCAGGGGAACAGTGAACATGTAGTCATTGTGTCTGCACTCTCAAACATCTTGACATCTATACATGGTAAACTTCTGGGCTTTGTTCCATACACGTGAACTTTCTCCACATCATGCATTTTGACTCATTGCAGCTGAAATGGGACAGGTGTTATTACTTTAATTCAGCATGTCTGCATTCCATGTAACATGTGCATCGGTTTGTAAAGTTTGGCTTCGTACAAATGCTGGTTCACTGGTATGACTTTCTGAGACACCAACATGGAGTAGATCCATCATTAATATTATTAGGATCACCTGTGTTTTCCTGTTGAAACAAGCAAAAATGCCTGGCTTGGAGAGAAAAACAACTCGACTGACATCCTACAAATTAAAAGTCTGCGCGTAAATCTGTCACAACTTGAACACCTGCCTGCAGAACTGTTTCACCATAAGATGACCAAAAACCTGCTGAAGAAAGACGCAGACATTGTGATATCAAGTTCTTATTTTTGCTGTAAAATTAGTCTAAATAGTTTTGGCCAATCCTACAGATAGTCATGAAATGAAAGGCGTTTGTTTCTCTGTCGGGTGCGCGCATTGTTGCTTTCCCTTTCTCACTTATGGTACTCAGCGGCAGCGCGCAATGCCTTCCCTCTGATCTGGCCCTTTGATCCATTTTGGTCACATCCGGAGTGACAAGGGGATGAAGGGCAAGCAACGAAATGCCATAGTCACACAAATTGGATGTTATGTGAAGCAGATCGAGCCCGAGCGTCTGCGCAATGCGGATTTAACCTCATGTAGGCTACCAAATAATGACAGGGACTTTACCAAGCCCTGATTTTAAAAAAATTAAAAGCAACACATCACACTCACCCAGCTGGTGACCCGTCATTACAAGTCACAGATTCATTCTTCAAAAAATGCAGCTTCATGTCTTGGTCCAATTTCTGCGCAGAGCATGGGTACAGCGACTGCGCCAATTTCTTGATCTGGACCATGAAGTCATCTATGTTGCCCTCTACGGCTGTAAAGTCTAAAGGGAAACTCTCCGCTCCTTCCATCCGCTCCCTGTACGTCAAAGCCTGCTGCACACGCCGAGACTGCGCCCGGCTGCCCCGCACTCTCTTCACCTCCACCGGTGCACTCAGGTGGATGAAGAGCAGCAGCACACAGGAGCGCATCGCGGACAGACCGGCCGAGCCTCTCACCGCACCGCTTTGCATTTCTATTCGCTTGGAAAACGGCTCTCAAATATCAGCAATGCTTGTGAATAAAACCAGCATATCCTACAAGGTGTTAGAAGTTCTATGGAAGTTGGAAAACTCTTGGAAAAGACCGCTTGTGTAAAATAAAATAAAGTGATGCAGGTCATCCATAATGATATAAGGGATGGTTAAATTTATCCCAAATGCACGTGCTGGTCCAACATCATTTCAGACATAAAGTCATGCGCAGTCACCCCGGTAAACGCGTCATTACGCGCGCGTATTGAAGTCCATGGATTCAGTTTTACCGGTGTTGGTTGTTGATTCAAGTCCTCAATGACTGCGGACGAAGTGGGATTTTATTTCGTGCTCCCCCCCAACCCTCCTCCTCCTGTTCCCTGCCCCGTGCTTCTCACTCCTGCGGGCCAATCGTTATTATCGTTGGCTGATGCTCCCCGCGGGGCGTCGGTCTCACACCAAGAGCGCGCGTATGTGCGGCACGCCCCTTCCTTCAGTGGGCTCTCTCGTGCACCCAGTCCCTTTGAAGCTGTGTCATCATATGACCACGCAGCCTTTGAAGTGTGTTTGATTGAATGCAGTGTGTGAACGGAAAGTCACAGTTGGACAGGTCACTGCTGCGGAGGGACACAACGCGTCTCCAGAATGCAACAACAACAACAACACTGTAAAAAGTCATGAGCACAATTAGTTATCATAACTTGTTTCTATAATTTACTTGCATTTAACATACTGATTTATGAAATTTCTATTTATCCTCATGAGTTATTAGTGTTCCAACTCAAGCCAATTCAGTGAAATGTAAATTTAAATGTGTCAACATAACACTATGACTTTTTAAATGGTAACTGGATCAACAAGTAGCTCAATCAACTTTAAAAAGAAAGTTGGCATGAGAACATTGTAGTGAAGTCAACTTTATGAACTTCAGTATCTGAGTTTAAACATTATTCAAGTTAAGATAACTCACATTTTCAGGGCAGCTTGTGAACTTTCATTTATAAATTGAATCACTTTGATTTTTTTTTAGTGCACAGTCTGCACAGATACAAAACCTCTGTGGCTTAAAAAAACAAGCCACATTTTCTTTTTGTGGTTGAGGTCATATTAATAAGATGAGTCCCTTCTGAAGAACTGAGGAAATGTGTGGTAGTGATAAGGTCACGGATGGCTTTGAACCTGACTGTGGTATGCAGATGCAGTTCCAGTTCCACTCAGTTAATAACCACACACGTCCACTGGTTAATACTTCAGCTCTTAAAATAAAACGTCTGCTACGTCAGATATTCTCTTCTTCATCCTTATGTGGAGTTAGATGTCACAGAAGACATAAAACAGCAAACAACATCCAAATGAAGCTCCCTGTGGTGAGATCTGCTCATATTTTTACACTGATCTGAAAGGTCAAGGTGTTTGACTGGAAACCAGCCTCCTCAAACAGTTCCTTTATATATTCAATCCTCCTCATTATCCACAGAGATGATTTCAAGAAATGTACTGCACTACTATTGTCCTTTTTTCATCTTTTATTGTCTCTTAATTGTCATTTCAATCCACATTTACAATAAAGTTAACGGTCAGTTGCTGGTTTTGGTAGAATATTATTTTATTAATATTCACCAAGATTATTTATGTTTGTCTTCTTTGTGTTTTTGATGTTAAATAGCTTTTTGGATGCAACTTGTACGTTACACTTTGTGCTGAAATGAAATGTGCTGTATAAATAAAGTAATGCCTGAGACTCCTGTTGCAAAAACAGTGGTCTGATCTCAATAGTTCATTTCGTTTTTCTTACATATTACATTCTTAATCATTCTCAGTCATCAAACATTTTCTATGAAACCTGGAAACTCATGGCACAGATGTATTTTGTGTCTTTCAAGTCTGCCCTTCGTGTAGGCAGTTTAAAGTTTCTAGCCTGCTGAGTGAGACAGGAAACTGATTGTTTATTTGTTTGTTCAGACGGTGGCAATTTCCCCCAGAACTGAGAACTGTATTCACCTCTGTCTGTCTCTCCCAGGTGGACTGACACTTAAATATCGCAGAGTTGGTCCGTCAGTCGTGTGCCCTTTGACCTCACACCTCTCCATCTGTTGGAATCATGCCCGTCGGTCCAGTCTGATTCCAGTGTGGATCCAATTTGATTCTTGCCTAAAGAACACAGCCTTGACTCTCCACTTACAGGTCCATCATCCTGCATATGGTGCATATATCAAGTCATCCATATGGCAAACAGATTGGAGAAGCTGTTGCTAGCTTATAGACAGGATGTATCTTCTTCTCTTGAGGGGGTCACTAAATTTGAAATGCATGTTGTGGACACTAAAAAGTGCATCTGAAGTGTGTATATGTGTGTATTTGTTTTCTAAGATACTATAGAGAAAATGCAACAAGTAGTGGCCAAAGAAATGTGCAAAATTTGTGTGAAATTCCAAATGATTTGTTTGATGAAGGTGGTGAAAAATTTGGTGCTGTTCATTGTTTTCTAAAATCTCCAAAAGGTGTTCATTTTGGTCACGATTCAGAGATATTTGGATCTAATATGGATTGTACTTCAATTTGCTCTCTGTGACAGTCTACAGCAGGAATGTTTACACATTGGGTAGTTCATTATTAAAAGGAGGTTGAAGTACTCAGAGCCACCGCATAGAAATACACCAGTATAAGTAAAAACCCTTATTTATTACCTTACGTAACCCATAAAGACCTGAATATACACCAGTGTCCAAAAGCATTGACTAATATAAAATGTTTAATAACTTACAATCATTAATCTTATCAATTCATGTAAATTATTGGTGTAAAATGTGGTTTGTCATCATTTCATGGTCATCAGATCTGACCCATTTGGATGTTCAGAGGCTCTTAGTGAATATGGAAATACCATTATCTTCCACAGCATTGATTCACCAGAAAAACCCATGGAGCTGGATCAGTGACAGTGGATGGAGACACTGGGTTTATGTTCAGTTAATGATATATTATACTACAAAAGTCATGTTTCTCAAGTTGTCTCTGTTTTTGGTATGATATTCATCAAATTTAATCTCAGTATGATGGTTAAAGTACATAATATATTGGAAAATACCTGTTTTTCTCTGGAAAAAGTGATATGATAAATGATAAATGATAAATGGTGATAAATCACTTGAGAAACGTTAAATAGAGATACAAATTAATTTATACCACAAAAGTGGCACTGGGTCTTTATGGGTTAAGTAAAACTATAAAGTAGGCAGTTGTTGTTATTAGGGGAAAAAATCTTTAAATTGTGGATTGAAAGATGGATACTTTAACAGAATTAATAATATTATATTATTGGGCCATGGTTTTGAATATGCTGCAGATGAGAATATTTTTATTTTGAAGTTCAGAGTGAATTTTAGATACTTATAGTAGTAGCACAATAGCTTCATAATATCATATAAGCAAGAGTAAAATAAATATAATAAAGTAAATAAAATGCAATATGTTTTGCAGAAATACAATGGAACAGATAGGTTCATGTATATCACAAAACAAGAATACTTATCTAAAATTACAATATGCCAATAATAAATACACATTGTAATGTAAGGTATAATATAGTTTTTAAATGTCATGTATGTTGAAATATCTTTACTGATAAAAAGATATAAAAATATCTTTTTATATCTTGATCGAATTAACCCTTTACTTCTCCGTTCTGTTAACAGACGTCGACTCAATAAAGTTATTTGAGATAAACACAGTGACGTCACGGATAACAATGGCTGCCAGTGGCTCAGCTGTAACAGTTTTGACTCCAAATGGGAGACGACAGACAGTTAAAGTGGCGCCTAACACGCCGCTGTTACAGGTAACTAATGTGTGACATACATTTCATGTTTACGGGGAAGGACGCGTTGTTTTTACCTTGTTTTCGTTTCCAAACCAGAGCAAATGGGATTCCGTGGAGTTAGCTTGTTTGGCTAACAGTTGTTAGCCAGTGACAGATCACTTTCTCTTTCCTGCAAATTAAGTTAATGACTAATGACCTGATTTTGTGGTTCTTCTGTAGTTTGTAATATTCATCTTATATTGTCATCCTCAGGTGCTGGAGGACGTCTCCAAAAAGCATGGATTTAACCCCGAGGATCACGGTCTGAAGTCGGTATCAGATGATTAATGTAGCTAATGTGGTGTTGGCATCAAAGCTAATTGAATGCAGAGCTGTGATTTATTTTTGTAATAAAGCCTGAGTGAAAACTTGTGTTTAAAACACGAGAAAGATAATCCAATCACGTGTTTTGACGTGACTGCTGATATTTCAGCATGGGATTTAATAGACTACCAAAGAATGAAAGGAAATAAAATCCCCACGTTTTTGTTTTGGGTGACGAGTTAAAATCTGAAACCCCCTGGAGTGACTGTTGCACTAATGTACTCTAATGAACAGATACATGTAAACCTACATAGTCATAAGCAAGATTTGATTGTCCCTCAGCTGCTGATGTTCACTGACCTCTATTCCCTCTTGTTGCCCATAACAGATTTCAGAGGACTGTTCTGGACTTGACAATGCCATGGAGGTTTGCTAACCTGCCAAACAATGCTAAACTAGAAATGGTGCCAAGTACTAGGAAACAGGCAGTAGCTGACAGCCAGGTAGGTCTAAATGGAGTATGTATTTGTATTTGACAGACTTTCTCAGCTGACATGGTGAACAATGCAGTTTCATCTTGAATTTGCTCAAGGTCCATTTTCACAGAACTGTCATACCTTGAAGTGTTTTTTCCTCATCCTGTACATTAATACTTTGCAAATGCCGAATAATCATAAAGGATAAATAAATAAAGGATCCACTCTGATGAACATGGGTATTCTATATACACTATATGCACCAGTTATATCTGAGGAAAAGAATGAATACTCATCACATGGTCTGTGATACAAACAGGATACCAAATGGAATCCTTGAATTAACAGGTTTCCCTACCCTTTGTCCAGAAAATTCACACCATAGAACAGGCAATATTTTTATTGATGCCATTGCCAATAAAAATGGTTCATGTGAGGATCTTTATAATATAATAAATCTGATGCTTTTCTCAATTGCCACTGGAATTATTTGGTGATAAATGTAATTTCTCACTTTTTCTTAGTCTTCAAATTGTTATTGAGAAGACTCGGTAAAAGCCTTGCAAAAGTATTTCTATGCACCGATCGATTGGCTGCCGATCATAATCGGCAGACATGGCCTAAAAATAGCCTGATCGGCGATCGCAAAAACATGCAGATCAAAAAGCAGATCACATGATGTAATTTTCTAGCAACTCTTTTTTTTTTTTCAAACTGGAAAACAAGAGAGCCTACAGTACGTGTGCGTCTCGACAGTACAATGACTTCAACTGTCTGGACTTTCTTCAAACTGTGTGAGAAAGATGTAAATCTTGCCGTTTGCTAGATGAAATGAAAATTTTAAATTCTGGCAGTGGTTGGCAATCGATAGATCAAGTTTTTTGGTGATCGGTATCGGTGATCGGGCCAAAAAATGCTGATCGGTGCATCACTATCTATTATTTATCAAATTATTCTGAAAACGGTCTGAATTTTACAACTCTCCACTGGTATTATCGTTGTTGTATGAACTCATTAATTGTATTTACCAATGAATAATTCTAAGAAGTATATTTCTTGGGGTCGATGGCCCTTTGGTCTTTGTTTTGATTTATGTTTTTAATGTGTGAATGGATTGACCAAAAAACTGTATTTTCCTCAACATCATAGCATAAACATTTGCATTAAATGCACACAAAACACTCCCTGAGATGCAGTGAATAAGAAAAATCCTTTTTTCTTACTTATTCTACCAAGTATTAACACTTGGCATGCGATCATTTAGCCAAACAGATGGATCTTCATTTATTAGATTATAAGTCCATATGGTCATTTTAGTATTGTTATTGTAGTTGTAGTTGTAGCAGGGCCAGGTCTGATTTTGTAAAACTGAAAAAAAGGAGTATATAGGTCAAGAAAAGTGCTCCTACAAGGTATTGCATAAATAATGTTTGTGACCAATGACCGTAAAGATATTAGGGTGAATCGTTAATGCCAGTCAACCTTAACACCAGATCTAACACTCAGCTCCAAATGGATGATGAAATACAAGAAAGGCTTGGGTCACCAGAGGTTACCAGAATGGCCTCCTAGCTCAAAAGCTCACAGTATGAGGGAACTGACTCTTTCCTCTCAAATGGTCATGCTCAGTTGTTGTGTTTTGATAAAGGAGGCTGAAGTTCTCACCTAAGAATTTCATGTATTTCTTGCATGTATTTCTTCTTTCCTTTTAATTTTAAGTGGCATTTTCATTAAAACATAATGAGTTTCATATCACAATACTGGTAAAATGGTAATTACCTTGGTTCCCGTTATGTCGGAACTCAAACCATGAATACAGTATTTCCTTGAAAGAAAATGAATCTGTCTGTCAACAATTTAAATTATTCATCAAGATAAAAAAGAAAATGGTGAAAATCTGGTATTTGTTTATTAAATTTGAGGAATTGTTTCAGATCAAATTTAATATCTTTTTTGTTTCAGTTGTTCGAATCTACAAAAAATACAAATGAAAGTTCTGTGATATTTCTTTAAATTGAGAAACAGAAATGCAAATGAAACTCTCAGCAATAAACTTTGTCTCACATGCTGGCATTGCAATGTTAAACATGTAAAATAAATTGGAACAATTCAGCGCTGCCATAAACCACAATTAAAAATCTTCAGATCCTTGTGTATCAGTATATCATGTTAAATTGGATTCAGACATTTATTATCTATAACCACCTTAATTATGACTTAAAGGCATCTGAGCTGCAACATTGTAATAGATTTCTATTATCTGTAAATGTTATGCATCATTTTGAGTACCTGGAAATACACAAGCTCTCCATCTGTGGTCTGTGTGAGTCCACTTTGATCTGATTTGTATCAAGAAAAAAAAAGTGTAACAGTTTGTAGCTGAGCTGTAGTTTCCTATGACATCATGGGTTCATAATCTGAGCAGTAAAATCTCGGCTGGGTTTGATCTGTTGTTCTTGTTCATTTGATGGATGGTTGACTGTTGATGATACCTCACAGATT
>JAPTYR010000001.1:21516548-21532370 GCA_029814505.1 Siphamia roseigaster | reverse complement strand
ACACACACACACACACACACACACACACACACACACACACACACACACACACACACACACACACACACACACTACACGTAGCACAGACAACACACTCCCTCCCTACTAACAGCCACTACAGCCCAACTGGTTTGTGAGAGTGTTTTGTGTTTGGCTGTTGACAGCCAAAGCACTCTTTTCATCTCTCCCGGTGTGCCGACATGCAGCATGCGTCTCCCCACCAGACGACGTTGTTGCATAAACATAAACAACTCGCACAGAGACTCAGACAGAAAGAACAACAGAGATTTGCACTGATGCCCGGTGTTCTTCATTTTCAAACTGAGGTGGGCCCACATGTGCAGCTTAATCAAGTTCGATTATCAAAGAATTTTGTTCGTGCAAATGGCTCCAGACTGTAGAGCAAAGTACTAACAAATGGCCACCCAGGGCAGCTTTGATAGTTAATAAAATGAATATCCTTCTCATCATTCAAGGAAAGTTGTTGCCACACGTTCCAACAATAGGGACACTTTAAAGTACACATTACTATTACCCTTTGCGTCAAATGTAGATGGATTTTGGTTTAGGAAGTAGTGATGATTGTTTTTCAATGCATCCATAAGGTTTGTCCATCAATGAGACAATCTCTTTTCATTTAAGACACATGTCCAGAGCTGCATTCCAGAATGTTTAGAATTTGGTACACTCACTCACTCACTAGGACTGAAAGATTTTGGTTGCTGAACATTAAGTCAATTTGACCTCACATTAAACAATTTAGGTCATAACTTTAAACTTTATATGCTATTTATTACCCAAAAAGCACCCAAATATGTATGTAATCAACTCATTTGATAACGTGATAACATGCCCAAAAGGTCAATGACGTTGCGACTTCAACAAATGCATTTTTGATTTGATCAGTTAATACTTTTTTTTTGGTTCTGTTTTTCATGGTCTTTCATCAAAAACAAAAGAAAACATGATGCTTTTTTTGGCCTGTATTTTTTAAAGCTACATTTATCATGATCTAGAGTCTTTTAGGTAAATGCTGAGTCAACATACACTAAATGTTTGATAAGTCACATAGTCAGAGTAAAAACAATACCCACTTTAGTACACATGCCAATTATGGATGCTAATTGTTGTGTGTTTGTGGTCTCTGGTGTTTTGCACTGGATTATATTTGGTACTGTGGTGTTTTGTTCCTTAGGTGCGGATTGCCCTGCAGATGGAGGATGGCTCTCGTCTCCAGGATTCTTTCTCTTCTGGACAGAGTCTGTGGGAACTACTCACACATTTCCCTCAGATCAGGTACATGTGGTGTTTGCATGTACACTGTAGTATGCACATTTGCAGCATCACTGTGAGGACTATTTACCTGTATACACTCAGTTGAATTATACAGGCATACAATATGCTGGTGTTTTACAAGTTATGTGCACAGTTGAAGTAAATAACCACAAGTGATACAAAACAAACTGAAGTCAAATTACTTACTTACATGAAGAATTTGGTTTCATCGGTTACATAACACTTCCACGTCACACTCATCCCATTCACTTGCCACTACTGAAAGTGAAGGTGATCATTGTGCAGTCAAACATTGTTTTAGATTACAGCTCTACTTCTCACTACTTTTCAACTGAAGCTAAAGTTTTCCTACAAATCGCCACCCCCATTCAGACACACATGCAGCTGTTGCTCAGTAGTTCCAGCTGTACAGTCCCAGGTGCTTATGCATCTGTCCAGCTCTCATCTCTGTTAAATGACATCACTCTGTATCCTGATCCTTTTCCAAGGAAGTTACACTTCCATGAAATGAATATTAGCTCCACACCAACATAAAAAGCTCTGGGAATGTTGTGAAGCAGGGGTAAAGCTTTGATTTTCTGTATTGAGGAGAACAATAGTAAAACATTTATGGTTCAATTAGTTTCTACGGGGGATTGTGCACACATGGGTTACACATGCCAACAGCATGCCACTGCATCACATGAGGTTTTATTGTAAAATCAGAGCTGATTGTTCTGAACAAGGGGATTTCACTTCTGTGTCACAATTAAAGCAAACAAAAATCCTTGACACAAATGTAATTCTTGCCAGTTTTTTTTTTTTCCTTAATGTCACCACGTCACTACAGCACATCAGACATGAGCCAGTCCACCCCTGTCTGCGTTTACATGAGAGATGAGGTATGTAATGTTCCTGTAACGCCTTTTGAACAAAAGATGAGTGAGGTTCATGTTAATGTAGCTGTGTTTGTGTCTAGGTGTGTGGGGAAGAAGCCCTCAAAAACACCTCACTGAAGTCTCTGGGTCTCACAGGAGGAAGTGCTATTGTCAGGTATTTGGGTTTTTTTCATTTACCCTTTACCTGGACCTCTAAACTTTTATTACAGATCCAAAATACAACCAGATAATTCTACAAGAAAGAAATGTAATAATAAAAACTACACTATGTTTTTTCATGATCAGCCTTGGTCACACAACCACAGCAATACAGTGGGAATCACAACTGGGAACTCTATTAATAAAATGTATTATTTCAGTTGACATTGACCTATTCTTTCGAAAAACCAAAAGGTTGGACTTAAACATTGTACTTTAAATGTACACAGCTTATGTTGAATCTTGAAAAGTAGCAGATGCAGGTTGTTCCATATATAAATGGATGGAAGCAGCTAATGGGATGAAATAAGCTTGTTGTTTTCCTTCTCTTGGTTCAGTTTCCACACAATATTGTTCTAATATTGATTAGAACATCTGCCTTCATCTACAATATCCCCATTGACTGCACTGAAGTTCTCACTCCACCGGGTTGTTGTTGTTGAGTTGTGTGTCTGGTGCAAATGAAAAACACACTGTTACAATACGCAGTACACAAGCTTTCAATTGAGAGGTAACAATACTTCTGCAACTCCTCTTCAATCTGTTTTCAGTCCATAGACTATCTACTCTGTATCCAAAACACGGTTAAGACTCTGCTGCTCTATTGTGTAACTATTATTTATCTCTACTGTTTTTATATTTAGCTGTAGATGATTGGCTGTCTGCATGTTACAAATTTTTTAATATTTTCTTAAACTGTTTTGTTAATATCAGTCGTCGTCATCATTCAGATCTCCTGCCAAGGTATCCGGGCTGTCAGCAACAATTAAATCTGGGTTCAGCAGAAAATACAAAATCTGTAGTTATTCATTTATCTATTTTTAATTTAAGGAACTTATAATGAAGAAGCTTCTCATTCTGTTTCTTTCATAGGTTTTTGCTGAAAAATAACAAAACACAGGATGAGGAATATGGCAGGGAAGCTACTGAACCAGCTGCTGTGCCAACCGCCCCTGTTGCCAAGGAACACACACCCAGCCCATCGCCTCAGACTGACATTGTTCCATCACACCCTGAAATTTCAACAGCAGAGACGTCAACTAGTAATTCAGGTCCTGATAGGCCAGAGGAAACCCCATATGCACCAAGTCCTGTTGATGCCATAAACACACTCCCTGTGAGACCAGAAGAGCCTCCAAAAGTCCAGGATGCAGTGCGACCTAAGGAACCCCCTCCCGCCGAGATACCCTCCACCTCCTCCTCCTCTGCCTGCTCCTCCTCCTTCTCTGCTCCTCCAGCTCCATTCATTCCATTTTCTGGAGGAGGTCAGCGTCTCGGAGGTCCAGGGGGAGGTGCTTGGCCTTCATCATCGCTGTCAGCTCTGACTACTGCTGTCGAGTCACCTAAAGCCAAGAAAGCCAAGTCCAGCCACAACTCGACCCAGAAGGTGAGACTCAATCAGTGACCAGCAAATCAGAGTACAGTTCCATCCATTTATGTTCTGAACCACTTTATCTTCAAGAGGGTCACAGCGGTGCTGGAGCCAATCCTAGCCTATCCACAAATGTGGGGTTCACCCAGGATGTATTGCCAGTTCATGACAGGGCTGAAACGTATAGAGAAACAAGCAGACGCTCACATTCACACGTATGAGAAATTTATATTAATCAATTAACCTGTTGGTGCATATCTTTGGATGGTGGTAGGAAGCCAGAGAACCCATGCAAACATGGGGAGACTGAGTACAGTTATATCTTTTAATTTTCTGAAAACAAATTACATGACCTTGATTTTATCTGTGCATTTCTTACCTCCAAGACGGTTATGTTTTCATCTGGATTTGTCACTCTTTGTTTGTCTGTTAACAAGATAACTCAAATGTTATGGAAGGATTTTGGTAATATTTTCAGAAAATGTTGATACTGGCACAAGGAACAAATTATACAATTCTGGTGGTGATTTTTGGGGGAGGAGACTGATCTGCTTTGACGGGGGTCTGCACTCTGACTGCTTCTCTAGTTGATAATGTAATTATACCCTTGAATGGCATCTCACGGATATTTTGTTTTGGTCTGACCACTGCTGCATATGCTTTGTCTGAATGTAATAACTTGAGAAATATTCGGTTTAGAAATATCCTAGAGAAGAAGAACTGATTCGATTTTGGACATTTTGTCATTTCGAGATTGCCCACAAAATCACTAAACACTCTTTTGTTCATATCTATTTGTCTGATTGACTTCAAATTGAGTGCAAATTGAAGGTCATGACCTGGGGATTCCTCACATCATGACATCACAACTGTCTTGTTAATGATTTGGGGGTGTTTGAGGATATACTCTGAGCTGTTGTTTCTTACGGCGTAAGCCTAGTTATTAGAGGTTTTAAACAAATATAGTGGTTTTAGTGTTTTCTTGTCTTGATTCTGTAACTCTCCAAACCTTTTGATTTTGAATACTAATGTTAAACTATTACAGGTTCTGTAGAATTAACGTGGTGTGTGTGTTCCTATCCATGTGTTAATGCTGTCAAAGTCCTGATACAGCTACTACACACTTAAAATACCTGGTTTTGACAAAGACATACATCTTTTTAAATACTGCTGTCTTTTACAGTGATACAGTCATGCATAGCCACTGCTGTGTCATGTCTCCTATTCCAGAATGATGGTGGATAGTGTCAAATTTGTAACACTAACAAAGTGTGGAGATTATCAGATCTTATCAGGCTATTATTGCAGTTTCAAGGAGACCACGATTTTTATGTATAGAAAGTGACTTTCATTTCTTGAGCCAATGTTTATATTGTACACAAGACACCAACCTCAGGCAGCCAGACAGAAGCAAGAATTACCATAGTTAAATATGATGAAAAAACTAACTGAACACCACAAAATGACTGAATGATTACAAATCCATAGAAGTGGTTCATTACTGTGTCATAATCTTACTCAGTTAATTTTAATTATTTTTTTTGTACTTATTTTGATTAAAAATGATTTCATTATTTAAAATCAGACATTATGTTCCCTTTGTCTTTGCAGGGAAAAAAATGGACATAAGGAAAATAGTGAGATGTAATTGAGTGCGATCTCTATGCTTTTTCATGTATCACAGTCTCAGTCCAGTTCTCATCACCCAGATGAAGACATGGACCAAGGAAAGGAATATCTGGAGGTAAATGAGCAGTTGTTTCTTTGTTTTTTTTGACAGTCACCCACACAAAGATATTTAACTCCTGCTGCTAATTTTAAGATATTTTGTGGTATGTTAAATGTAAGTCATTGTACATATATTTATGTCCCAACACTTTTATTCATAAACATTTCCTACAGCCAGTGGAGAGGGAGCCTCTCATCTACCACTTGGACTCTGTGTCTCATCACATGGACGACCACAGTGATCTGTCTGATGAGTTCTTTGAGGTGACGATGGATGATGTGCGGAAACGTTTTGCCCAACTGAAGAGCGAGAGGTAGGAAGGAGGAAGTAAATGAAAGTGGTCAAAGGATGGTGGGTGATTTCTTTAGTGTAAGTCCCTTGTTGCAGGAACACGTCTGGATCAGATGTTTTTTTTTGTTTTTTTTTTACAGATTACTCAAAGATAATTAGTCAGTTTGGCATTTGATCCTGTGGTGTTTTGTCAATGTATAACCTTTAATTGCAGAATACCATAGCAGTGATGAGAGGCAGGGAAATGCTGGGCATTACTGCGTGCGTTTTGAAGTTTTTATTTGTTATGAGTTTGAACTTTTTATTTATTTATGAGCGCTTCTTCAAAACAGATGCGGACGAGTTTACACTGTGTTCTCTGGATGTGGCCACGGCAGACCACAGCTGCTGAGACATTGTGTGTGTTTTCAAACGTGTTCTCATTTATAAGACACCACGCATACTACAAAAGCTTTCTAAATATGGCATGCAGGGAGCTGTTAGTAAGCACAGACGTTTATCTTCCAGCTATCGACCAAACACCATCAGGTTGAGACCTCACATCGCACATCCTTTAATCTCTGTCTACATTGACTTAGCTGGCTGCCTCATGGCTATGCTACTACCGTGTCAATGACTGCAATTAGAGAGGGTGGAATTAAGCAGACCACAGTAATTCATCTCTGGCTCTCACACACCCATACATGGCCACACACGAGTACGCCTCAAAGATGGAGCTTTGACTCTTCTTTTCTCTCCTCCTCTGTCCTGTTGTTTATTTTGTTTGGTATATACTGTCCTTCATTCTTACAGAAAGTTGTTGGAAGAATCTCCACTGATGACTAAAGCTTTGAGAGAATCCCAGATGAAGGAGAAGATGGACAGATATCCCAAAGTGAGTGACTCATAATAGGAAATCCTCCTTTTTATTCCATGCATATGATTAAAGTAATGTTCTGGGTCCATGTCTCTCCAGGTGGTCCTGAGGGTCCAGTTTCCTGACAGACATGTTCTACAGGGCTTCTTCAGGCCCCTGGAGACAGGTGTGTGTGTCTGCAAACACATGAGCGCTTGCAGTGTTCATTTCAGCTGGCTAGCCACAGGTATGGCTGCAATGTTAAAGCTACTTGCGGCTCCTTCACCACATTTATGACTGTAGCCACACCAGAGTGACACAGAGACAAAAAGTATGAGACAGGTCTGTAATTCCAGGGATAAGATCCACCTCAGCCCTAACGGCAACACGATAACCAGCAGAACAACAGAAATGTGGGAAATTCCGGTTGAAAAAATGAATTATGCTCTGAACATTTACTGATGTAGGTGCAGATCCATCAGTTTGTGCGAAAATAATTTTGTGTGTGTGTGTTGTATCCAGTTGCTGCTGTCAGACAATTTGTGAGAAGTCGCTTGGAAGATCCACAGCTGTCTTTCTACCTATGTAAGTGTCATCATCAAACATCAAAGTAGATATAAACAATATAACAATATTTGTTTGCATCCCACTTGAAAATAGAAAGACACATGTATTTATTCACAACATAAGACTTACTTTCATTGGTTCAGACGTTGTTTCCCACAAATCATGATGAGTATTTCAAGACATGCATATTGAACACAGTATGAAGCATGAGTTTATTATTATACATGTTGTAATAAGCCTAAAGTTTAGGCTGACTACCTGAATCCATTTTTGGAGATAAACCTGTAAGTGGACACCCCAACTTATCAGGACTAATTTTGAATTTAGAAAGAATGGTGTATTGAAGAAGCATTGAAAGTTATCAATTTGCATAGTATTATTTTTACTTTACAACTGTGAGTTTAAAAAAAGAAAAATCTTTTATTAACCTGCCACATCATCAGACTGCTCATGTTTTTTGTCTTATTGGACTTAGTTTTAGGGATGAAGTCTAGGATATTTTGTTTTGACACATATCTAGAATTATGTGGTTAAGATTAGGCATCCATCTTGACTAATATTTTACAGTGGAGCAGTTTGATAAAATACTCAAGGCTCTAATAAAATCATTATGTCCATGAAGAAAATACCCATAAAAGCAACTACTATAAACTAATTATAATATTACTATTTCTAAGATATTGCCCATTTCAGCAGTCACTTAGTATAACATTTCTAATGAGTAATGTTGTAATTTTCTTTAAAAATTAATTTAATTTCGTCAGTTTTTACAAATTGAGGAAACTTTGCTTTTGAGTCACAATCTCTGATCAGAGTTGGTTTAAAAACAATAACTAAATGTAAAACTGACTATGTTCATTGTTGGATGAAAATCATTCATTTGCTTTAAATACTGACGATTAATCTTTTTTTTAACCACTGTTTACTTGCATTTCATTTTGTAATAAATTCGTATGTTTAAGTTTTGTTCACTGTAATTATTGTTCTTATCACAATCATTGTCTGTATTTTACCGAGACTTAGGCACTTGGTAATATTCATACACAGTGGCTGAACGAGTTACCTCGTTTCTGTTTTAAAAAAACATCTATATTTATATGTATGTTTACATTAATTACACTGTTACATTTATACATTTTTATATTTAAAAAATGTTACCCTTTCATACGATATGTCTATATTTTATTGTTTTATTTAGATTCAAGTACACTGTCGCTGGCAGAGACCTTCACTAATTTAGTTGCACAACTGATGTAATGGCAATAAACTCTATTGTATTGTATTCTATTCTGTACAGTTTTGCTCTACAAACTTGCTTTGTAAATTTTCTTTCAGTCATCACCCCCCCCAAAACCATTCTGAGTGACTCTTCAGCTACTCTTTTCCAGGTAAGGAGTCCTTTTATCCCCGAGGCACAGCTAATCAGTAAACTGACTGACCCAAACACATCATGGTCATACTTGAGAGGCAACAGGACTTCACTCCCCCTCTTTGATTCTACAGTATTTCAACATGCGCTTACAGTAAAATGGATCGGCTGGTCGCTGCTCCTCTTCAAAGCCCTACCACATTCCCCTTCTCCCCCTCTCCTCTCGCTTCTACACACTCTCACACTTGTTCCCCCTCTCCACTGTCCTTGACCCCAGCTGGGCTTGATTTTTCCCAGACTGGCACATGGGGTTAATACAGGCCTCACTTTGATCTTGACACGCACTTGCACACATACACAGAGCAACGGGCAGCCTCGATGCTTTGTTGCATTTTGAGTTCTGAGCTATTCGCGTAATGAAACAGTTGAGAATTAAAATATGCAGAATGAGGAACAACAAAAAAAGCGGTTCTGTGGTATCATTTTGTTGCCTCGCAGACTCTCCCTCTGCTTTAATTTTTAGAATAACTTGTGCTCTCTTTTGACACTTTGAAAACAAAAAAGGAAACATGAAATATGATGATGAAAAGGAAAATGAGGCAATGGTGGGGAGGAAGAGAAAGTTGTTTGAAGTGATGTCGTGTTGTGATGAAGAACAAGATTCAGCTCCTCAAAGGGACTGGTAGAAAAGATAACGATCCTCAAAAGCACACTTTGAAATGTATGTGTGCGTCCTTGTAGTGCCATGATCTCTGAAAATCAAATCTGATTTATTGATGTAAGTCGACTGTCTGTCTTTGTTTTTTTTTTTTTGGTTTTTTTTTATCTTTTTATCCCTCTCCGAACTCTCTCCTTCTCTGCCTGTTTTTCCTCTACATTTCCCTCTCCTGTACCCCAGCTCCAGCTCGTTCTTTTTTGCCCCCTCCGCCACTACTGTCCCTCACTCCGACCCTCTCTTGTGCCTCACCCCCCCAACACACACCAAAACCCCTCCCCTTACCCCCACGTCTCTATCCATTAGGGACTTAAAAGCGTTAAACTGCACGAAACAAAATCTTTAATCCCCTTGGTGTCATGTTCAACACACACACACACACACTCTCACTCTCTCTCTCTCTCTCTCTCTCTCTCTCCCTATCCCTGTTTCCCTGTCTATACATCAATCGTTGACAAAGCGAAACTTTAATCTGTAATTTTTTTGTCATGTCACATAGACGTGAGTGCACATGCATATGTACTTTCCGTGTCTCTGTTAGTCTCATACACACACACATGCACGCACGCACACACGCACACTTTAATCACTTTGTGTCATGTCAGGAAAGGAATGTTTCCCAACCCAGAAGCCCTTTGATACCCGGCGTCCCCTCCCTCATCCGTCTCTCCCTCTGTCTTCCATCAGGATCTGCTCTGCCTCTCTTTCCCCGTCTCTCCATGTCTGTCTCTTCTATGTTTGTAGACCATCTTTCACACACCGACACACAGCTCGTTTCATCCTGACTGAAGGTGCGGATGTTGGAGGGAGCCAGTAGCTGGAATGCTCGCTGTTTCACTGTAACACATTGTTTCCTGCTCACAGGGCTGTGATAATAGCAATTAGGCCAGCGCGTCCCAATTTAGCAACCAACTAGTTGGGGTGAGGGGGCCAATGGAGAAAGGACAGTGTGTGTAAGGTTGTAATTGAGGGTAAGCCCCTCTAATCCTAGTGGTAGCAATGCCATCTTCTATTTTTATACATATCATTCATCATCCTGTCTGATTGGTTTGACTGTTTTTTTGAGTGTTTTATTTGACCTGTGAAATGTGTAAAAATGTCTCCCAAACTCTGCTTTGCATTTTTCTTCAAGGATAAGTTTGCATAACAAACTCATTTGATCTACTACATTAGAGCTGTTGCAAAAAAGATTATAGGTTAAATGTATTTTACCTAGTCTACTAGTAGTTCTAAAATCTTTGTAGAAGAGCCATGATGTAAAGATGGCGCAAAATAATTCTTATTAGTCTTATTATTAAAAAAGACCAGAGTGTCTCCTGGAAAAAGTAATTATCAAAATTATTTTTAGGAAAAAGTTCATTGTCCAAGGCCTTTTTGAAGTCATCTTCTCTTGAGTGTCAGTTATACTTCAAGTTACATTGCACTGGCTTCACTTTGAAGACAGCTGTTTTAATGGCAGCTGTCCACTGGTTTAGAGAAACGGAAGAGAAGTTGAACCGTCAACTGATGTGGACAGGATCTTTTCTTTCTGATCATCCTTGAGTTGTATCTGGTCCCTTTTAAAAGGTCAGAAAATGATAATTCACATTGCTGTCAGGATGACTGACGAAAGCAGAGGATCATGGTCACAGGTCTGCCTCGGTCTGGTCTGGATCATAAAGGATCCAAAGATCCAGTAACAGTTCAATGCAGCAGATGTTGCTGATTGACTTAGACCATGTAAACTGGCCAGTTTGAAGTCTAGGAACTGTATGTCCAATTCCAATCAGACATTACTGTCTGTTCATGAACAGAAGGATTCTGGCAGTTACTGATGCTACTGGAGGCCATACGGTCTTAGATTTACAAAAGTCTGACAAAATATGAGCTTAATGTTAATTTGTTTAATTGTGATGTGTGATTAGGGGAATACAGTGTGTAAATTACTTTCTTTTATGGCACAGTGCTTATAAACTCCTGTAGGTTTTCAAGTTTCTGTTCAACATCTAAAAAGATTAAGTGGTGCATGTTATATTCTGAGAGCATCGTTTTGGCCTTGGGAGTTTTTTTTTAAACCACAAATGTAGATAGAAAAAAAAAGCTGGCATGACTTAGACAGAAAAAAGTGATTAACGTTTTATTCACATTAGATGTAGTCATGTATAATCATTCTTATGTAAATTCACTCAAATGAAATGGCCACAAGTAACGTCAAGTAATGAAAAGATGCCACTGTCTGGTGACAAAACTGAGAAGTGGCACTGAATAAAAAGACAGATTTTTGTTATTTTTTAAAAAATTTTAATCATTTGATTAAATCTAAGTCAATAAAACGCATACTGTCTTTTTTTATGTGGAACTGTTTCATGTTTCTCCAAACCTGTGGTGTTGTCCACTACCATCCAGTGTAGGTAATCTACTATTTATAGAGAGGATTCTCATACAACCCAGACTTTGAAAAAAAAAATCCAAAACTCGCTCTTTAAACTTACCCTGAGCTCTGTAGAGTCCAAAACCTGAAGAATTATAACAAAATGAAAAAAGCCTCACAGACATGAGTGTGGCTTGCCTGCCTGTCTGTGCTTCTGCCTCATAATTGTACGGTTGATAATATCTGCTTGAGACTGGTCCATTATAACCATTAAGAGTATCACTGGAGAGGAGTGTTGTGCTTGAGGGGTGAAAGTGTTTTCACTAACCATTTGATGGGCGCTCATTTTGTGGTCTGCTTCAAAGAACCACGGTTACTCGTTCAGATCCCAGAGCAATGAATCATCTTCAAAAATGAACTTGACTCAGGCTTGGATGTGGTGGCTACACTTGGTTTGCGTGTAGTAGAAGGCCATTTTGTTTGGTATTTTCCATGTTTCGTAGAAATTGTGATGCATGCCAAACATTTAAAGGCTTCTGTTTTTTTCTCTCTCCCTCTCTCTCTCTCATCTGCAGGCCCACCTGTTTCCTGGTGCACTAGTATACTTGGGGTCTGATGCTAAAACAGGTTTGTGTCTTTTCAGTTCCTGTCTTTCATATGATATAAATTAGATACTGTTGTATTACTTAGGAATGCAACAAAACAAAACAGCGGTTTACTCTGTGTGTGTTTTCGCCACAGGCTGCTGCTTAAAGAAGGAAGTACTCCAGTCCTCTGTTTCGGCCTCGCAAGCAAATGAGTCCGTTGCGAGGTATGTGTAGACACACGTGTGTGTCTTAAACGTGCGTTTCATTGTGTGCGCACTTGGGTGTGTATGTGCACTTGTATCCCGCGGCAACCAGCTTATTTTCCTGTCACAAAGCTGTCATCATTGGAATCCCTTTGAGGTTCTGCCTAAACAGCAGGTGCCCCCATGCGCCCTCATTTCCTCCACATACGCACACACACACATAAACATACCTACACACACAAAACATTTTCCAGTCCTTCTAAAGATAGAGGCCATTTCCCAAATGTGACCCCCACCTGTTATCCTCTGTTTCTTTAGCAAGGTCATCACTCCTCTGTTTTAGATCTTTATCTCACATAACTATTTAATTTCTGGCTCAGTTTTTCTCTCAGCAAAATAATGCAGCTTAAAGTACATGCACACATTCCTTAAGAAAACATGAAAGCGCAGCCTGCAACTCTCAAGGAAAACCTCAAGTCCAATCAAATCATTTCTTATAGTAACTCTCCTTTGTGACCCTCCGCCTCCTCCTCAGCTGCATGTTTCCATCCCCAACACCTTCATCCAGTTCTTTGGGCTCAGAGGAACAGCAGCCCCTTCCCGAGACGAAGCCAGACACTAGTGGAGCTTCACCAGAAGACTCATCTGCCAACAGCCAGGCTACTAAACCCACCAGGTCTGACCCTGGGAAGGTGCCAAAGTGGCTAAAGCTTCCAGGTGAGGACGGGTCTATTACTGCTTTTTTAAAAATCACACTTAAAGTTGGATGTGCTTAAATACACACCTCCTGCAGCTTTCTCCTCTCTGCCCAAATAAAAATACAGATGACATCATACCTCGTCACAACGCAGTGGAAATGACACTTCCCCAACCTTCTGTGTCACAGACTAGAACAGTAGAATCACACTTTCATAGTAACAGTAATAAAAGAATTTCAATTGCAGCAGTTGTGCATTTAAACTCTGTGCTACTTAACTGGAAATCACCCATTAAATGGCCATTAAATCACGTTGTTTATTTTCCACACTTTGATACTATAGCCAACAGTGGATGCTGAAACTTAATTTCCTATCACTGGAATTACAACATGCTGAAAGGAAATTTTAGGCAAATGATGCCAAAGCTTTAAATTGCATATATAACAGTAGTTTCATAATTAACAGTGTAAGTATTTTGTGTGTAAATACTGTTGAAAACAATGTATATTTTCAGTGCTAGATATACATCCTTTGCCTCACCCTCCACTACAGTGGCCAGTAAAAATACAAAAATCATTATTGTCCAGCCCTCTGAAAGGAGAGAGGAGTATTGTTTTTGGTTCTTTTGTTTTGTTTGTCTGTCTGTCTGTCTATTTGTCGGCAACTTCACGCTAAAACTACTGTAGCAATTTCTGTGAAATATTCAGGAAAGGTGTGAGGTGGTCCAGAATAGATCCCATTAAATTTTGGTGAATGTAAGTCGAAGGTAAAGATTACCAAATATGTGTTTTTTGCAATAACAGATAGGGAAAATCAGGTAAACATTTGCGAGGGGTGTGGTTTGTTGTGCCTGGCACCACTTGTTTAGAGCCAGTGTTTGGTATGTTCAGTCTAGGATTTTTAGTTAAGTGCATAATAACTGTGGGCCACAGTCTATATTACAAAAGCCTAATGGCCTCTATGTGCGTGCGTGTGTGTCTTGGGAATTACACGAAATCCAGAAAGAGCTGACTGCTGCATTTTGGCATATATTTGTATTTTTTCTCAAGGAAGGCAATAGCAAAGACAGTACATTGATGGGACCAATATTTTGGGAAATATTAATTTTGGAATAGAAATTCCTTATAATCACATTGCTATGCCCAGAACACTTTGGTGGTGACTGCTGAACAAATGCAGTACAGCATGCACAAGGACTCAACAACATAAAACTTACCACATCTTGAACCTGTGGATCCCCACAGGTCAGCACACTGGTGAAAACATAATGGGTGACAGGAAAGCAGCTTAACAATGGATGATACCAGACACAGGAAGATAATGGAACAACATGGTGAATCCCCCCCCATCTGTTAGATAATACAGCTTACTCTAACATAACAAAAACAATGATTCTTATGTTCAGGTGATTATCCACAAATTAACACATTTTTTTTGGAATATCATTACTGTTATTCTGTAGAGTTCCCTAAAGTCTACACACTTGCTGCGGCTTCTTACACCCTGCTGCCACTGTTGTTCTGACAGTGTTCCCATGGTAATGCTATATGACTTATGGTAATATACTTACATCTACATAACCAGATGAACATCAGTTAAAAGCTCAATATAACCAATTTTCTGAAAACAAGAACACAACTCAAACATCAAACACTTAAATGAGCTAATATTTAAAACAAGCTAACTGTCTTAGGCCAGTGTATGTTATGAATAAGTTCTTGAAACATGTGACAGACTTTGCAGCACGAAGCAGATCCAACAGTACCAGTATTATGTCTCTACCCCTAAAACACACCAAACGAGGCAAAAATAAAGTTTGCATCATGACGTGAAGCATCATGACATGGTACTGATTTGTTGTACCTTTGCTGTTTTCCGATCATTGCCTGGTTTTCTATGAATGAAGCTTCCCGTTTTGGGTAATTCATTGTTTTTGTATTGTTAAAATGATTCTGACTTGAAATGAGTGGCCCAGAGCTTAACCAATTTAAGATCTCATTTTGATATGTTAGCACACAAATTCCTGTCTCTGTTGTTCCTATTATCTAATTGGGGCACTGTGATTTTTTTAGTTGTATTTTTTTTAGATATTGCTTTTCCCAGTGAAATAGTGTGTGTAACTCACAAAGCAAACTATTAGACTGAACTGTGGCTCACTTTAATGGCAGTTATCATAGTCCTGAAGATGCTTGGGTTATCCCACTTAATGTCAGCACTCTGAAGCCTTTACTGGACTCCTCTGAACCACAACTGTGGTTTACATTTCAGACTTTTCATTTCATTACAGAGTAAGAAGCTGAGTAATGTCTGAGTAAGCATCCACATCAATAATTTATAGCTACCCGTGCATTGTATTTCCACATCACTGATGCATATTGAATATGTATTAGTGTTATGATTAAAGGTACATCACTGACCACAACAGAAAAGGCTTTCTTTGTGCTCATGTGTTAACATGCCACAGTGTAACATCTTAATCCTCATAAAATATACATGTTCACACACATTTTAATCTTGTGATTGGACAGTTCTGATGTCATTAGTACAATACCCCTGTTTAAATATTCCAGGGTCTCTGCGGATCCTTAAAAAGTCTTATTTACAATATGTGGTTTTTAAGGTCTTAAAAAGCATTCTATTTCACTATTTTTTGAAGAATGGTATTAAATTTCACATAGGAGGTATTAAATTTCATCCAGGTAGCCTACGGTTAATGAAAAACACATGTCTGGAA
>JAPTYR010000001.1:21453822-21466076 GCA_029814505.1 Siphamia roseigaster | reverse complement strand
ACATGACTAGGACAGAGCAGGATTCGAACCGCCAACCCTTCGGTTATTGGACAACCCGCTCTACCAACTGAGCCACGCCCTACGGTTTTACCGAACTCAATCCCTCCTTATGTATTAATAATTTGCATATTCCTCAGAATGGAGGAGGAGAAGTGGCAACAATCTACTGCTCAATCCTATCGATCAACCCAAATCTGCTCATTATTGGCAAAATTAATAATTAGACTGTGCGTTTGTTAGTTTGAGGTTAACCTGGTGTAATTCCTCACCACCTGGATATCCTGTTAAGGCCCTTAAAAATGTCAGGTTAATCCAAAACACTACACAGAGAGGACTGAAAGAAACAAGAGATCATACTGTATTTCTCCCAGATGAGCTACTCTTCATTGATGCCTGTAAAATTAACAATAACCAAAGTTCATTCTGTACACCTCATATTACCCCAGTAGACCACTACACCCTCTCTACTTTAATATTGCATTTTTTATCAATCTTACAAGCATAAAAATGTGAACACTTATCTAAGTGACGCATAAATGTTAAGCTGTAAAACACTGATTTTTTTTTTCTTCTTTGAAGTTTACCCTAGATATATCAACCACTTGAATATGCTCAACTTAGTTTTATGAAATAAAATTAAATGAAAAATCTAGAGAATATTTAGTTCTATTTATTTTTTGACAAAGTTTGCCATAAGGTATTTGATCTCTGCTCAATAACTCTCCACTTAATATATGCATCGACATGTGTAAAAACCACTTGACTACTATGTTGTTTACATAAAATAAAACAAGTCTAAAACCTGAGAAAACGATAGTAAATGTGAAAACTGGCAGTTTCTGACGTTTGAAAGTCTTTTTTTGGAAAAGCTGCATCATGTCCTCTGTTTAGAGGAAGTACAAGTTTTGATATTTATCTGTAAGTCATTTACATTTTAAAGAAAAAAACATGAGTGGTTTATCTGTTTAAACCATGTATTAAGACATTTATTAAGTGTATTAATGTTTTTTGTTTTTTTTTTAAATGTGGCTTATGCTTTTATATTGCAAATGTTTCACTATAAGTCAGATGTGTTAAACAAATAGTATGTAGGACAACACTGGCCCATCAAAGGGCCCCTTCCCCTTTTTTTGTTTTTGTTTTAATATGAAAAATGTAAAAAGTCAAACTTCCGGTTGGCAGGCCAATATATGGGGTCGATATGTTTGGTTTTTTCTTGTATTGGTATTTCTTGTATTCTTGCCTATTGTGTTGGCCGATATGTTCTTTTTTCCGTGCCATGATTTACTGACAGGCGAGGGGAAAAGGGAGGAAAAAAGAAGGGGGGGGGGGCAAAAAAAGGAGAAAAATGAGGGGGTGGGGAAAAAAAGAGGGAAAAAGAAAGGAGAAAAGAGGTGGAGAAAACAAAAGGAGAGAAAAGGTTAGAAAAAAGGAAGACAGGGTAAATCAAAAAAGGGGGAAGAAAAGGGAAAAAGTGGACACTTGTAGGTTAACTGTCACAGTTTATACTTTTTAACTGCAAGTAAATACGATTTCCTGACATTTATCATTTGACAAAGGGAAAAAAAAAACAGGATCAGTTCCAAATATCACCGGCCTGTGTCAATCATCAGCTAAGCCTGATTAGGGGAAAAACAAATTCGGTTTCAGTCCTAAAATTCCATATCAGTCGACCACTAATGCACATGTGTAAATGCTCAGAAGAGACATAATATTGTTCTTTGACACTTCAGGTTATTTACATTTTTGTATCTGCAATTGTAAACGCTTACAGAATTTAACTTTACTTCTTTTCTATCAAAATTTTATATCAAATTAGACTTGGCAGCGTTTATAGATTTTTATACTATTATTTGACTGGTGTAGCTCACTTATTTATCATATTGGGCTGTTGTGGTCCGTGAACTAAATGAGTTTGACACTCCTGCATTAAATCCTTAACTAGGCTACTTCATCATCAGGATTAGAAGAATGAAGAATGACTGCATCATCTGCCCTCCAGCTTAGCTTTATGTTTAGTTTAGATTTTTTCTAATAGAGTCGGAGCCAATCAGTACTTGAAATGTTAGTTCTAAGTTTAGAAGTGTTCAGAGAAGGTGGGGCTGTCTTGTCACAGTTTCCACGCAGACTGTTGTCCATCACTAAGCAGCACCGTCTCATGTCTCTTTAAACGCGGGTTGCGTAGGTGCTTCATGAATGAAACCATGTGATCTAAACATCATTTGACGTCTGGCGCCTCCGTCCATAGACTAAAACAAGCAAGGAAGGAGTGGATATATCTAGAGACCTGTGAGGAGGCGTGAGCGGAACAAACATTTCTCCAACTGTCTGTCCACACCGGCTCCACCAGCCATCGGCGAACTCAGCCTTCGTGGGTACGGTGGAGAAAGGCGCCGGTTCGACTTCTGGTGAGTCAGCTTTCGAACGTATACTAACTGAGAATTCCTACCAAAAGTGCTGAATGTGGACGCGTTGTTTTGCTGAGTGTGCACCGCCACCGCCGCCTCTTCTGCCGCTGTCCCGTTCGACGCAGCCGTTTAAAGGTCTCCGGTCTCGTCATGCTGAATCATCATGATCCGGTTGACATCCAGCCGTGTACATGCTCCTCCGAGGCTGGGTCGGTCGCCTTCATGGCCACGCCGGCGATTTCCTAATTACACAGACAAAGGGGGGGAGCAGGCATCTTACGGCGGCTGTCAACCCGAAAACAGAAGCCATGTGTCGGAATTAAAACCGTGAGGGAGTTCCAGCAAGTCGGCTTCCGTTCCAATGTGATGACCGGGAATTCCCTCGTTTTTATGCCACTAAATGGGTAGATATTCAGAAAGGTAAACTAAGAGCAGCGAAGGGAAAAAAAGCATTTACTAACAACTTGGAACCGCTGAAGCCTCCGCCGCAGACACGTTAGCCTATGGGACTGACCGGTGGACACTGCCTGCCGCCGCCGCCGCTTCCCAAACTGACTCGTCTGTTGCTTCCTTCAGGTAAAGACGGACACTTCGCTATTCCGGAATTATTTGGTTTGCGTTGCGGCACGGTTGACAGTGTTCCGTCCACCGCTTGTTTCCTTGCTTACAAGGCGGTTTGTCGCGAAGTCACATAAACCGTAGAAGAGGAAGCAGCAGGCGACAACAATAACGCAGCCCAGCTGTGTCGGTGGTGTGTTCAGGGACTGTCAGGCGTCCAGTGGTTAGCTCCTGTCTGCACACACACTGTGTTTTGACATTTGTTTTGTGTCAGACGTTGTTCTTCCGAAAGGCCTTAGTTCATGTTCATGTGTCTGTGTACACAGTCAGGGATACGTTGAACGCTGAAGTGACTTATTCCGGCGGGTTAAACAGACACACTGAGCTTGTATCCCGGCCTGCCTGCTCGTACACCGGCTGGGCTCTCCGCAGATGTGCTGATTCATCACAACGTTGTTATTTCTCAACGTTTGCGCGAGCAGAGCGGAGGCATGAGGGAGCCATGGCAACATGGCACCGGCGGCAGGCGGGCGGACAAAGGTCTGGCGCGAGGGAAGGAAGAGCTGGGTTTATACTGGGGTAGTGAGAGGAACACAGCCGCTCATGTAGCGATGTTGACGTGTTTATGACATAATTACAGCTCATGTGTGCCGAGAAAAGATGTTATTACATTTACTCATTTTTATTTAAGGTCTAGTTATTCAGCAGCTAAAATACCCCTTCACATTCTTTAAGACAACGGGCAAAATATAGCCTGTATAGCCCATCATTTATTTATGAAACAGTACTTGACTTGAACAAAACAAAACAGCTTCACTATCACAAGTATAGTGACCTGCTCACTTTTCAGAGAAGATATTTCTCCTCTATAAATTGCAGCTATGTGTGGTATGATTATTAATATTTGGACCAAACAAAGGAAAGCTGTAGGGAAGGGTGAATTCTGATGACTGTTAATGTTGAGCACTGAAGCTGTTCACTAACTCAGACAAACATGTGCAGCTAAAAAAGGAAACTGCTTCAGTGAAGTGTAATGGGTTGCAACAAAATATCTTTAGATTGATCTTTAGTAAATGGGCCATTATCTGCTGCCTGGTACCAACCTATGAGCATTGCAACTCTTAAACACTGAAGAGTAATGGGGAAGCTCTGAGGGCTCAAGAAAAACAGAAACTTCACCCCCTAATGACTCCATATCAGCAGCTTTAGTTAGAGTCAGCACTCTGTGGAGTGTATCAAAAGTATGTAGTAAGCAAGTTGGCAAGTACTGTAATAGAGGGTCATAATGATGAAACAGTTGTATCAGTATTGGAGAGAGGAGCACCCCACCCCAGCACCACTATCCTTACTTTCACTCTTCCTTTTTTTGTCTTACACACACACACACACACACATTTTTCCCATTTCCTTTTTCTCAATGTGTGTACGCACACACAACCTAGGGGCTAAGCTTTTTATACTTGGTATCAGTATTTAATCAGTGCTTGAAGTGCATTTCTCTGTCAAGTACTTTCCCCATCCTTCCCTGGTGTTCACGGTAATTGAACGCTGACCAATGCTTATGTGTGCAAGTTTGCTGATGGTGGCGGAGCGGCAAGGCGCACGGAGCAAGGGGGATGAAGGAAGAGGGAGGAAGAATGAGAGATGGGATTTGCGGAGAGATTGAGAACAAGGACCTTTTTGTCTTCAAGGCATTCCCCTGAAAATGCTGAGGCAAAGCAAATGCGCTCTCGCTTGACAGATGGCGTTTTCACTTGTTACTTACCACAGCTAGTTTCTTTGCCTTGTTGTGTGCATGTGTGTCAATGTGTGTGTATGTGCATGCATGTGAGAGAGTGAACAAAGAGAGCAGGAGATATGAAACACCTTTAAGATGCCACGAGCTGGTTGTTGTAAGGGTAGCAGAGCAGCACAAGGTTGAAAAACCACACCATCTAAGTTCATAGATGCATTTACTCGATGGAGAAAGAAGATAAAGCAATAGGAAGTTCATTTATGTTGCAACATTTTGCATATATCTCATTCCTTTCCATTACTTCACATTGTCAGAGCTGCATCTCCTATTAGCAGGTGAAACATCAATCAATCACAGATCAAAGTGGGCGTATGCTTTTATAAAAGCAGTTTGATTCTCTCCATGTCCCCAGCCAAGTTGATGAAACACTGTGCAAAGGCTCTTCTAAGCAAGAGATGAGAAGAAGATGAATTGAACAGGAACTTTTGAGTGAATTCGAAAGCATTAATGCTAAAAAAAAAAAAAAAAAGTCTGATTTATTGATTATTCAATCAACAGAGAATTAATTGGCTACTAATTTGACCATGCATGTTTTTGTATGGCATTCGGAGGAACAATTTCTGCCAGCATAATCATTTCTGGTGACGAACTGAAACATCTTGTCTGATTTTTAAGTTCATATGCGAAAGTCAAAGCATTAATAATTCTTTGAAACTTTAAACTTTCATCTAACTTTCTTTTTAGAACAACGTGGTTCTAAGATAAGAATTCCTTTATTAGCCCCTCAAGAGAAAATTCCAAATTTTCAGCAGGAAAAGTGAAGTACAACAAAGAACACAACTCTACTTTGTAACAGGACTTTTACTGCTGGTGAAAACTGAAGCATGTTTAACCTCTCTTGTTATTGAGCAAAAGAACTGTTCCAGTCATAACCAAGTGTGTAAAACATATTTTTTTTTCCCTGCGGTCAAAAAATGTAAAGTTTAAATAAGGAAGTGCCTTATTAAACAAGAAACGGTTAACGATTCTTAGTTCATGACCCACTGGGGATGGTGCATGTAGTGTAGCATGTTCATGTATTGCTATATCTCTCTCTACTTTCTTGTACTGGATCAAAGAGGAAGCTCCACAAAGGCAGTATTCATTGCAGGCCTATTGTACTGGATTGCATTAGATTGCGCAGGTGTTCACAATTTTGTGTCCACCTCCTGTGTGTGTTACATGCGTTTGTTTCTGTGTTGCGCGTGAGAGTTTTGGCATCAGGGAGATAATTTCTTGGTGGTGTCTGCATGTTTATGATCTTGTTTACTGCTGGGATCTGTTTCGGGGGGAAAAAAAGACTTGATATGCTTGCAAATTTCTGAGAGTGAGAGAGAAGTAAAAGCAGGAATAAAAGACAGAATCACAGAGTGGCTGAGAGAGAAAGGGAAGCAGTGGGGCAGATCAATAGTCGAGTGTTTTTTCTCCACAGTAATGATGAAATATGGTGTAAGCAGATCTGGTGCATAATCATTGCTGTGCTCTACTGTTTTTTGTTTTTTTTTTCTTTTTCCCCCGTTGCTGTGTGAGTGTGCTTGTCCTTGTGTTATTTTTAATTCCATGTGTGTGTGTGTTAAGTGTACCCGTCCTCCACAAGTGTCCATGAATTCCTATTTGCATAACCTCTCTGAGAACCGCAAAATGTATGAAATCTAGATAAATCTTTTTGCAACACATATGGAAAGTCAACGAGGACTAGGAGATGAAATGTATTTGTAAAGTTTTAAGTGTCTCTGACTATCCATCCATCTGTCCTGAAGCGATTATAGCGTGATCAAACAGCAGACACGCTTATCTGTATCGATACATGTAGTCCAATCGGTCCTCCTTGAGTAGAGTTCTCATGTTTTCCCTCCGCCTTCGTTTATTTTTAAGACGACTCCAGCTAAACAAGTGTCTCCTCACCCACCAGAGAGATATGCACACATGCAGTTTATAGTGATAATTTTGTTTTGCATGAAATATTGAGAATGGCGTGTATAGCTGTGGAGATGCAAGGCTGTGGTAACAGGAGTATCCGGACCAGTGGTTGTCTACCAGTTGCATCATCTTTATGCGCCAACTTGCCGCATTTTTCAACTGCAGTGTGACGATCCCTGAATTGTGTTATGAATTTCTGAACCTTTTCAGAAATAAAATTAAAACGCGGCACATCAATGTCAGCGGGGCAAGAAACAAAGATAAGTGTCTTTCACCTCAAATGTCGACCCAGCTCTTCGTCTTCACAATTGTCTCTCTACAGTGACACTGACATAATTGTTGGATCCTCAAAAGTCTGGTTTTAGGATGAAAAAAAGATGATGCATGGACCATCTTGTCCAGTTATGACAATAAACCGTTTTTACTGAATAGATGATGTGTTGGCATCTGGAGTCAGGTTTAACCTTTAAGCAGATTTTTATGTTTGTCTCCTCGCATTTTCAGTTGATCTTTAAACTATCTAACTTTCTTTTTTTACTCTGCCCTTTTGTCTGAGTCAGTGTTCACAGTATAACAGCATAAAAGTGGATTTATTCAGTATAGAGATGGTGAAAATTGTTTTATTTCAGGCTGTTTTATTTGGAAGAATCATGTCCTTGAAGTCAAATCAGGTTAAACACCAACTTTATGACTGTTTAAGCTGATGCACCTTTACAAAATATTACTTAATGTCTTGGAGTTGACCTTTAGGTTTGTCCCATGTCTTTTTTACATACGTAAAAACAACTTTAGAAGTGTGTATATAATGTTATTAATGTATTTTTCTTACAGTAAAGTTGTAATTGTAGGTCCTCAGATAATGAGGCTTTCTGTGGAATAAACTAAGTGCATGACATAAAAAAAATGGAGAGGAAAAATTGTTAAGCTGGAGTCTGTACTTGCACTTTAAAGCCTGTATGAGGTACAGTGCCTGACATACCTTCTTGAATGAGTGACAGCAGCAGGAATACTCCGGCACTGAAGGCCACTGCTCCCAACGACACATCTAATCAGACTAAATGGAGCCACAGACTCGGGCTCGGATGTTTGTTGTGACTGTATTCACAAATCAAATGGAGTCAGATTGTTTCACATCTGGCTTCAGTCCCTTCCCTATGTGGTTCTAAAACCAATACAAGTTAGATTTTGCAATGTGACTTTAAATCTAATCTCATGTTTGTGTCGCTCTAGATTGACATTTTGTCACAGGCGGGAGTCCCCCTGTAGAAGCAACTGATTCACTAAAAGCCTAATTAAAAGTCTGGATCTGTTTGTCCTTGTCATCATCTGCACACACACTTTCTGGCTTCTTTTTTTATTGGTGGGTCAGTTCAGGATTACTACCAGGTCTATCATCTCAATTACTAATGGTTGGATCTTGCATTATCTGAAAGTACTGTCTTAACTGTTTTCTTACCATCACCAAAAAACATTATTTCCAAAAGTTGTCTCCCATTATGATGTATAAGTTTAAAGGCTTAATATATGGTATTCATCATCAGTGTCGAGTTACTGTAGAAATATGACAGTGTAATGTGGTGGACTCATTTTAAAGTAACAGAAACGCAAATATTCTTTTTGCATTATTATACAGTAAGGAAAATAATAACATTATATGAATTTCTGTCTTGGCATCCTTCTAAATACCCCAAATCTTGCACACTAAAGCTTTAAATAACTGTGATTTCCATAGTCAATAAATCACATAAATGTGAGAATCTTTGTGTATGCATTAGTTTAAAATGACCAGCAGGTCACCATTCACTGAACCTTTAAAGAAATAAATTAAATGCACAGAAGCCAGAAAGAAGTTTATGTATAATTTCTGCAATTTAATCTTCTTAAATCCCCCGAATCTCACATAGTAGACCTTTCAACAACCACTAGTTTATCTGCTTTCAGTATAAGACCACTGCGTCACGCACAACATGTGATATTTTTTATTTTTTTTGTTATTTTATGCTGTGACTCGGATCTCAAGATGAGTTTTCCTGGAAGACTATAAAGTACACCTTTTACACTGGAATCTGACATTGGCCAGAAAAATAATCTTTACAACTGGTTAAAAAAAAATACCTGTGCAGTAATTGAAATAAGCTCTAAGGTCTGTTGGGTGGACAAAGCTGATGGATTACACACCAAACTGCTTATTGTGATTCATGTTGTTTTTTGTTTTTTTTTCTGGAAGTTTTGGATGAAAGTTCTCATTATGTGGCTGATAATGATGAATGCATCATCGTTGAGTCGCACTGTGCTTACTTTGCTGCTGCTGCTGCACTGAAACTTTCTCTTTGTCCTAAGTTAGTACTGCTGACCGTGTGGATGTACAGTGTCTGGGGGGGAAATAAACCTAACATGTCATTTAACAAATCGCTGTCTCCCTCACACACACAAAGGGAGAACCGAGTTAACCTACAGTACATGCTTTCTCTCCTCTTCACAAAAAAAAGCACTTATGAAAAAAAAAAAAAAAAAGGGTGCCAGAGCTCAACTGCCTGACAGTGCAGTTTTTTTTGCTTGTGTTGGGAAATTTGTCATCACACTCCGACTTACTACCTGGAATGGGAAAAACGTGTCGACGCCAGGACTTTTTCTCGCCTTTAATAACACACTTGCACAAACAGTCTTGCACACACTTAACCAGCACGCACACACAATACCCCCTTTGAACTGTGAAAAGTGTGAAAGTGATCGCTCTTCTCTCTACATATATTATAATATGCATATGAGGACACTGACTCCTGCTCTTTTGCAAGTCTCTCCCTTCACTTTTCCTTTTAGTTTTCTGCATCTCTTTGGATGCCCTCTCTGTTATCGTGCTTATTTCACGCTCTGCATACCTCTCAGTTAATAGCTTCCTCCTCTTCCTCCGCACACAAACACAACCCAAACTTGTGTCTTCTCTCCTCACCCCTGTATCTCTGCTGTGAGCCTGCTCCCTCTCTATACACAAGCTGCCATTATCGCTGATCTGATTCCTAATTCTCAATTAGCCTCCACAGAGTGCTCATTGTTAATTATTTACCAGTTCCCTCTACACCCTCAGCCCACACTGGATCAATGAGCACTACTCAATTTTATTTTATTTTTCCAAAGCAGGTTAGTTGTGCTGTACTTCCGCTGGGCAAAATGGGCAATAATGCTACAATGGAAAAAAAAAAATTTGGAGTTTTAATACAATAAACGAACACTGACAAATTGTTTCTTTCAAGTTCTATGGATGATGAAATCAGTTGGTTGTTGGTGGTATTAAATTATTTGTAAAAGACAGGACGAGATGGAAATGATGTGAAAATGAAATGAGGCAGAACCAACATGAACAACATTTACATGACTTAAGACAAACCCAGTGTAGGAGTATAAAATGAAATTGTGAAAATGACGTAATGAAACGAAATGAGATGAAGATGGTGTAAAAGATGGAACATTAAAATGATGTAATTGGATGAAAACAGCATAAAAGGTTAACGGAACAAAATTAAATTAAGCTGGGCAATGTTAACATTGATTTGATCAATTAAATTTTTCTTAGAGAAAATTTGACAAATATCCTAAATCTCAAAGTTGATATTAAACTTTCTTGCTAAAAAAAAAAAAAACACAGTGCAGCCTGTTTGATTTTTGTGATCTAATGGTGAATGTGTCTCTCCAGTCATGTATAACATGTAGTTTTAGTAAAGAAAATGTACTTCTGAATCATTTTATGTTCAGCTCTTCCAGCCAGAAAAGATCACTTAGAGCCCCAAATCCTCATTAGCATTAAACATTATGAAAACCTGCATGTAACAATGAAAATTAGGAATTGAAATTAAAATGACAAAAAAAGAGTGTGTGTGTGTGTCTGTGTGTGTGACAAAATTAAAAGCATATTAAATGAGTAACAAGATGGTGAAGTAAAAGAACCAAAGCATGAAAAAAGTTGACAAATGAGATGTAAAAGAAGAAATAATAATGTAAAAGTGCATTTTGTGTAATCTTCACTCTTGGTCAACAAGAGGAAAATGAGCATTTTCTGTTTTTAGCTTTAGACAATACAAGCAAACCTAAAGGACAAACAAAAATAAAATGAGTTTTAATTCATGCTCTCTCCATTTTCCTCCCTCTGTGTCTTTTCCATTACGTCCCCTCTGATCATGCCCTGCTGTGTCTACACTGTTTCACTCCGCTGCCTGCTCTCCATTATTGCTCAGATAGTCGCCTGAGGGAGCAGGCACAGTTAAGACAGTTGTTATGGTAGGATTATTCAATAAAGACAGACTTGCCTCTGTATCACAAATGACTTGTGACTCTGACAATCTATTCTTGATCTTTCTCTATATTCGGGCTTGTTTATGGTCACGTATACGCCCCCACACACAACCAGCCCCCGGGTTGTTTCTGAAGCGTCTAATCTGGCTATTTATTTCCATTTCTCTTGGTGTGTATTTGTGTGTAGAGTGTGCCACTGGCTTTTAAGTAGCCAGTCACTTTCTAAGAAATTCCTCCCTGTGTGGCGGTAGTGGCTGGAGCAAAAGGTTCTCTCAAACAAGATTAATTAGCACCTTGTCTGGAGCCACACACACACACACACACACACACACACACACACACACACTGAGCTCATCTTCCTGTTCATCTGAGCTACACTAGAGAATGAGATCATACTATATGTCTACAGCAGTTTCTTGTGCTCTTTGATCCATCTTTATAATCCCCATGATCACCGTGTTCACCTTCTGCCACACTATTACTCTGGTTTTCATTCCTTTCTCCAGGACCTGATTTGTCAACAAGACAGGACGTGAGGCGTGTGTGTGTGTGTGTGTGTGTGTGTGTGTGGGGGGGGGGGAATCAGCAGTAGGTGCAGAGAGAGCGAGCGAGACGGTCAGCAGTAGTTTCATTGCTCTGGATCAGCTTCAGAACTTTTCTAATTGGAGGTTTTAGTCGTGGTCGTTGCTGAGATCAGGGCTTTTTTTTTTTTTTTTTTCCTCCCCGACCCCAATCCCCCTCCATCCATTCCTCCATCCCACCACCCTCTCCTACCACCCCCCTCCCACTCCTCCCTCCGCCTCCTCTGTACCCAGCAGCTAAGCTCTTACAAATGTGTTGAGGATGCATTTTCACCCAAACGCTTTCCCACCCCCTCTCCTTCCTCCTTGGCACCCTCCCCCGTCCCGTTCCTCCTCATCGGATCGCCGTTCCTCTGTGCCCACCTCTGTCCCCCTCCTCTCTTCTATCCTCCTCCCAACTCACTTGCCTCTCTCTTTTTCTTCTCTTCTTTCTCCCTTGTCATTTGCACCCCACCCCACCCTCTCTCCATACTCAGCATTTTTCTCGACTGTGGGTGTGATGTCTCCGCTGTAACGCTAATCAGCTCTGGAGACGTCAGCATTCTTTCAGTCCTTCTTCTTCTTCTACTTCTTCTTCTTCAGTCTGTCTTTGCCTTGGTTTCTTACTCCTCACCCTTTTTTTTTTGCTCTTTCTTATCACTTCTTCTGTCTGTAAATGTCCCCTGCATCTCCCCTCATCTTCTGTCCCTGTATCCTATTCTCTCTGTGTGTGTGTGTGTGTGTGTG
>JAPTYR010000001.1:21201110-21211408 GCA_029814505.1 Siphamia roseigaster | reverse complement strand
GTCAATGGGGAATAGCAATGCTTGGTTTCTTATGATTTTCATCTGAAATGTATATTATGAAAAAACTGGATGTATCCCTGTGGTGCTGTGGTTTAGTTGGTTAAGCGCTTGTCTAGTAAACAGGAGATCCCAGGTTTGAATCCCAGCACTACCTTCAAGAAAACCCTGCGAACAGTTGGCGGAGGTCTGCGCTCTCTGAGTGCTTTTCTAGTTCATAAGAAAACATAAAGCACTCCACTACTGAACCACTATCAGACCCTTTAAGGAGACAGTCTGTCCAGTAGGGAGTGACCCTCCTTACTTTCTTCATTATTTTCTTTTATTTTTATATTATAATGAATAATATTTTGTCCACTCCACTGTTGAACCACCATCAGACCCTTTAAGAGAGGGATACATCTAAAACAAATGTTTCCCAGCCCTGGTCCTCAAGGAACACTATCCTGCATGTTTTTAGAGGTTTCCCTCTTCAAACACACCTTATTCAAATGATCAGCCCATCATCCAGCTCTGCAGACTGATAATGACTGTCAGGTGTGCTGGAATAGTGGGCCTCGAGGACCAGGGTTCACAACCACTGTGTTAGTGGCGTAGGTGAATCCCCTCACTGATTTGTGACCATTTTCTGCAGGTATCGAGGTGTGGAACCCAGCATTTGACGTCACCCCTCACCAGCTCATCACAGGAGGCATCATCACAGAGCTCGGGGTCTTCCTGCCCTCGGAGCTGCAGGCAGCGCTCACCGGCCGCCTCACTGCCCTCTAGAGCCACTCGGCGCCTCCTGCTGGTTGATGTGCGCCACCGCACCTCATCATGGCACTCAGAGACACATTTCATCACAGATCACACACCGTCATGGATGTGGTTGTTTTAATTTCTGTGGATCCACAGTTACTGTTGCATAACGGTGGTGCACGTAAAAAAAAAAAAAAAAAAAAAGTTTAAAAATTCAGTCTCACTCACATAAACACACCTGAACACATTGCAGGAAGTCAGAAAGACTATCCTTTTTACTTTTTCTTGTTTTCTTATCATGTCTTTTGTTCTGTCATCACCCATTTCTCATTCTAAATGGCTTCTATGACAATAAGTATCTATTTGGCAAACGATTTTACAAGTCATTTGGAGGTAAATTTTCAGGGCATCATCAGACAAAAACTTCCAAAAGTAGTAATCGGCCATACTTTCTTTAAAAAAAAAAAAAAATAGCTGCTATCCACCTGTAAATACACATAACTTTGCTGGTAGAGTGTATATATGTAGAGAACTAACGCCTGCTAGAAGACGCAACTGCTAATTTAACCAAATATGCAGTTATTTAAATTTCAATCTAACATTGGAAATGTTATATTAACATTTAATTTTTGTTTTCTTTGTAGAATCTTTTGTAGAAGAATAAGCTGAAATGTATAGATCTTTGATTTTGACAACCAAAAATGTATAAAAAATTAAAAATTGGTATTTCATTCACACATTTGACCCTGTGTGACACCATTTTGAATGCGAAGTCTGATTGGTCCTTGATAGTCAGCTGAAGCCTTTGACATATTTACATTTATACCTCACTCTCTGTAACTCACCAATTTTACTATATCATGCCACACATATATTCTAAAAATC
Source organism: Siphamia roseigaster (assembly GCA_029814505.1). Lineage (NCBI taxonomy): Eukaryota > Metazoa > Chordata > Actinopteri > Kurtiformes > Apogonidae > Siphamia > Siphamia roseigaster. The sequence goes on along the minus strand of JAPTYR010000001.1, from coordinate 21,209,788 downwards.
TGCTATATACACGTGTGTATATAAATATATATATATATGTGTAACCATACATATTTCAGTGTTGCGCACTGCACAGGATGAGCTTTCTTTTTTTTATTAAACTGGAACTTGGTGTCATCAGCTGCTTCTGCTTGACAGAGTGCAGATCTTTAGAGGAATTATTAAAGGAACAATTCACAAAATCTGATGCTACTTCAGAAGCGGAGTCACATCAGCAATGTTCAGAATAAGAAAACAGGGCTTGGTGTCAATTGTATTTCCGACAGCATTCAAACAAGACTGTAGTTTTTAAAGCCACATAATTGACTTTTCCACTGGATAGTATTTGCTCAAGCTGTGTTCTTTTTTTTCTACGGGGATAAAGTTGTGAGTAGTATAGAGTGCTCTTTTTGCATCAAAATGGTTGAATCAAAATGTGACATTTTAAACATAAAAACATAGTCACATCACCATCACTGCATCATGTTTTAACAGTTAAGCCACTGCGCTCTATTCACTGCAGTCTGCATTACATGTATTTATATTCAAAGATACGTTTGCACACCAAAAAACTCTTTCATAATGTTTAAATATTGGTATTTTTCTCCTTACGACCAGAAATGAGGCATTTCTTTGGATCATCCATCTCTACTAGAGAGGATTTTTGGCATGAGTTCAGTTAACCAGGAGGTATGTCAGAATGTGGTAAAACTCCCAAATATCCTTCTAAAACTGAAGTAATATCTGCATCTTTGGTGTCATTTGGAATATACTGCTAATGAAAACTTTGAGAATATTGTGGAATATCAGTGCACATGTAACGATAATAAATGAACATAGACTACATGTGCAGCGAAAAACAAATACCCTTGACCAAAAGGGAGTTGAGTTGAATAGGTACCATGATAGAAAAACGTCAACAGTTTATACAAATGATTGTTGTAGATAAATGATTCCTTTAATGGTGATGGGGTTTTTTCAGATCGCCACATCTGTTTTCAGACGTAGCTGAAAACAACAAATGAGAATGTAACGTTCACCCCAGATGAACTTTATCATTTCGGGCCGTGATCAACTCCTCAGAAAAGGCTTAATTTCTTGCCTTTGTACTCGGAGTAATGAGCAGGGATTTGTCCAAACACATTCTGGTCAGACGCAGTTTTTAATCCAGTCTGACCTTCACCCTCGCTCGTTGACTACCATCATCATCCGATTTGAGCGAACAGAGCAGATGTTAAAACTCCTGGAAACTCTCCTTCCTCTTCAGCTGTTGGTATCAGTCAATCGAGTTCTCTGTCAGATATTAAGTTTGAATAGCCGTTTGTCTCCAACTGTTTTAAAAATCCGTATTGTGCTGCAGAGATTGATGACACAAAAGTCAAAGGTCAGGCCACACACAACGCCAGATGACCTTTTAACCTCACAAAGCTCCTGTGTGCATTTCACGTTTCACTTGATTTACCTAAACACAAATACACACCTACATTTCTAATCGATAGGACCACAGAAGTCCAGAAAATACCAAGTAAAAAGGAAAAAAAAAACCAACTATATCCATAGTGTCATTGTTCATATTTTTAAAATACTGTAAAATAACCTTCACTTTGCTCATTTCTGCACTTCGCATCTTTTCTCCTCTTATTAAACCTCGACTCACATTGATGCTGTTAGGTCACACACCGGCCTACACGACACTCGTGTGCTTCAGTTTTTATTTTTTGTACAGTTAAATAACATCAAGTGTTTGGGGGAAAATATAGAAAGTATTACAGACATATGTAGCAAACTTTGTGGCCGTCAGACCAGCCGCACTTTGATTTGTTTTGAACCCAAGAAGTACGATATTTTGTTGAGTTTTGTCTGTACGTCATGAGTATAATTGTTTGGCTGTGCTTTGTTGTTTTATTTCACGACATTTGTGATTCCTTGTGACTAGGCCATGATTACAGCACACTGGGGAGGCCTCCTCAACCATACACACTACCTCTGCGTCTGCCTACACAGACTCCCAACACTGAAATGCATGAACACGAGCACTGAAGGTGCCGAGGCTGCAGCAGAGCAGATCTGACTCTTTAAAGAGGAAAATCTGGGCTTCAATTTTCCACAACTTGCCAATGATTGTATCTTGATCTCAAAGTGACAAATAATATACATTGTTGCTTTTAATGTGTCAAACTGGAATGTGATGTGGGGTTGCTGCTAGTTTTTCCTAACAGCAATGTGTTTAAAACAAAACAAAAAAAAAAGTCCCCCTCTTTAAAAGTCCATGTCTAATAATCAGATGCCAAAATGTGTAGCTGTTTGCCTCATGTTTTACTGAATTGTGTGAATCGAAGCAGGTGCTTGTGTAATGATTAGTACAGCCTGCGGTTACCGTAGAAGGAGTGTTGTTCAGATGGCCTCTTTAAGTGCAAGTATGTTATTGTTGTTATTGATAATCACTTGATCTGGGTTTATTTTGTAATGTGGAAATAGTTCAAAACTGGATTTTTTAAAATATATACGTATATGAATATTACGCTGTAAAGTGCAGTCATGAATTAAGAGCTTTCTCTTTCACATCAATACAGTTTAAAAAATAAATGAATAAAACCACAGTGAAATTAGTTGTTTTTGTGTCATGTGTTAAACCTGGTGGAGGTAAAATAAGAGGATGTGAGTTACATTTTGAAATAAAGTACAGTTTTTGTTAATGTGTGCCCTCCAGTCTGTTAAGTTGTACCAGTTTTGTCCTATGATGTTGATTTATGCTCTCTGAGTAATATAAACGGAAATAAGTCAAGGATATAGTTGAAGTCACACTTGACTGCAACAACAATATACATGGATCAATATTCTAACTATTGACCGAAGTGATAGTATTTCATTACAATGGTGTCTTTCATTGACTTGGATATATTAGCAAGTGAATGGGTAATCCATGGAAGGGTAGATGGATATTCTTTATTTTAAATTTACTGCAAATACAGTGGAAGGTGCGACATTAGCTTTATTCGAACACCCCTATATTTAAAAGAGTTGACAAACATAGATGTATTATAATTTTGATCAGCCTCGATGTTTTGCTAGGCATATTTCTTGTGAACATATTAGATTTTTTTTTATTAAAGCGAACTTGAAACCAACAGGCGGCGATAGAGTGTTATTTTAGGTTGGGGGTGTCTTTTAAACACCAACGAAGAAGAAGACCATCCTTTGTACTTCCGGTTTGCAAAAATGGCACAAGGTTCTCAGAAGTTTAAAGCTCAGAGGCCTGGATCGAATAAGAAACATCAACCAAACAAGCAAAAGGGACCTAAGAAAGGAGGTACGATCGAAATATTACTTTATTCAAACGTCATTAAAAAAGACATGACGCGTATTTTCAACGCAATCCGTCTATGTGTGAGCAGCGGGGAAACATCAATGAAACACGTTTTCAACTGGACTTAATTTTGTTTATTTCAACATGAATAGGAGGGAAATTGTTTCATTTGCATTAGTTTGTTTAACTGTAAAACCAGTTATTAAAGTAAACCTTCAGACTGCAAAAGGAAAGATGGAAGAAACGAAGGCAATAAACATCAAAAATATATACAGCTGTTTGACCACATGTTTCCCAAATGTGCTTCCTCTGTTTACTTCCTGTCTGTTGTAACGGTGTCTGTGGTTTAGTTAGCCGCATTTCTTCTGTGATTGTTGTGTTAACCTTTATCAGGCATATCAATAAATGGAGATTGAGGTTTTACTTGAATGTAGGTATTTTTTATTTTCATATTTTAGATGTAAAACAATAACATTAACACATCTGCAGAGAGGGGTTTACAGTTTACTGCTAAATTTTGGTGTTATAATAATGTAGGTTGAAAAGGGAAAATGCTGCACAGTAATCATGTCCACTGATTTCTGTCTTCTGAACGTATACATAATGTGCTAATTGCTTGCTTCATTTTATTTAATTTTTTGGAGCTAAAGGACGAATGAGCATAATTTAGGGAATATACAAAGTAAATTTTTAGTAGAGAATATTAAAAGTTACTATTCATTTTCACATTACCTTGAATACGCCTTGTTCCTTTTAATTGAATGTTGTGGTTCATCACAGAAATGTATGACTGATGCTGGAAAATTTATGAAAATGCTTAAAAAATCGTTACTGTGTTGGAATTTTGATTACCTGATTCGACCTCTCCTGTATTATGGGCTGGGGAGTTATTAATTTATTATACCAGGAATTCCGTCCTCCTGTCCATCTAATATTTTTTTCCAACCTATTTCTCTGACAAGCTTCACCTGGTCCTTTTCAAATTTTTCACAAATGTTCTTTAGGATTAGGACAGGTTTAGTTTGATTTATTTTTTTTTTTGTTTACAAATATTTTAAAACTTCAAATAAAAAAGTTTGTCCAACCGATTTCACGAAAACTATTCACCAAATTCTTTTTCAGATTTCAAACATGTTCTTTAAATGTGCTTATTTCCTCTATTTTTTCCAATTATTTACACCATTTATTTATTTTATTTATTTGAAAGTTATTTGTTTTCTTCTTTGTGCTCAATCTTATGTTTTTACGTCACTGTCATTTAATTTTGCATGGGGCAGATTTTGGTTATTCTTATTTCTAAAAGTTATTTTCATTTGATTTTATGTAACCTGGAAAAATCCTACTGAGATTAAGAACCTCTTCTGCAGGGAGTCCTAGCCAAGATGGGCAGCACCAAATACAACATACAGTTACAAGATTACATTTAAAATGCATATAACACACATTTAACAAACAGCTGATGTCTATGCATCTGCTGTTGTCAGCATAGACAAATTTGGGCCATTATAAGTAAATGGGGGGTAAAATAAATTAAAAAAAAAACAACAACATTGACCTACTAAAATCACATCTATTCTGGGTCATTGGCAATTTCTGAACCCAATTAGGTATGAATTCAACTAATAGCTATGCTACAAAAGAGTTAACAAAGAAACAAAACAAACCAAAAACATTTCTCCTTGCCTGCCCTTCACGGGGTGGAGTAATAAATAGTAAGTGAAAATAACATTTACAAGCAGATTAAGGAAAACTACTTAGTTACTGGACTGTCTTTGAAAGGGAAATATGATTTTTATTCATTTTATCTTGTCTGTTATTGACTTTACTTAAATTTGTTCTTTACAAAGGGAGAATCATTGCACCCAAGAAGGCTCAGGTTGTTCAACAACAGAAGTTAAAGAAGGTAAGAACCTGGTAAAAGGGTCATAATGGACTGGCACATTACTGAGTGTAACAGAGTATTAAAAACATGATTATTACTGTCTCCTCTGTTTCTGAAGGGTCTTGAGGTCGCTATCAGGAACAAGATAGAGCAGGAGGTGACCCAGAAGGCCAGTTCCTCACTGCATAAGCCACTGAGTGTTATTAAAGGAGCTGAGAGTAAAGGTGGCCAGGGTCCATCACGACCAGGATCCAGCTCCAAATAGGATCAGACGCACAGTGGGACTGAATTACAGAATTAAGGAGTTTGAAAACGGAGCACTGAATGGACGACATAATTTAAGACAAATATCAAGTTTAATTTGACTTAAAGAAAATGCAGAGTCAGGTCAATTAGTGTACAGAGACAGATTTTAGATGTTTATCAGCTTATAATGAAGAACTGAACATGCACAATGATACCGAGGAGGAGCTGAAATACAGAGAGACCGTCAACCTCTACCAGGGGGCACAACAGGACCTTACTGGGACATGGAGTTCCTGATTGATTTTTTTTTTGTGTGTGTAATGTCATGTTCATAAAATCCTTATGCAAAGCAGAATTTACACAAGCTCATACTTCGATCCCTTTATAAATTATATTATTGTGAGAAAACAATAAAATGTCAGGATGAAAGTATACCAGACCCATTGTTTTTGTTGAATGTCTCTACTTCACATAGGCATCATATGTTTTTTAGTGCTGTCAGGTGATTAAAATTTGTAATCAGATCAAACATGGTGTTGCTGTGATTTAATTTGGATTATTATTAAATATCATTCATTTTTAATCTATATTAGTCATGTTTCATTTTGCATGAGCAAATAGACTCAAGAAAGAAGGGAATATATCTGCACTTGATGGGTTTATTAAACACCAACAGTTTCAACAAAACAATCTGAAACAAATCAACTTGAAACAACTGTTCCGTCTTAGTTTTTTGTCGTCATATTTGCATCCAGAGGCCAAGGTGCAGTTGAGCATCTTTATGGGTTGGTTTTCCTGCTTGTCACTACTGGACTAAATGATCATTTGCGATTCTGAGTTAATATCTACTTGGACAAACTGCCTGAAATGCATTACCAGAGATGTTCAGTCATTCTGATGGGTTAGTTGCATTAGAAATTTTAATCAGAATAATCATGGTAATAGATTATTAACTTCTTATGAATTAAGTTATTAACTATTTTTTAATATTTAAATCTTAAATGAACAATGATAGAACTATTAAGTTTCTACACATCCCATATATCTAATAAAATATAAGTCAAAGTAGTTGTGGTTTTGTTATAAATGCAATACGGTGTTCTGAATTTACATGCATTTGTGTGTATGTTACTTTTTTCCTGATGTTTAATGTAAGTTCTTTTGAGCTACTTTATAAACTGTTGGCAGTTTAATCTACAGCTGTCCATTATAGATGACAAGTTGATCATATGGTTGCAGTGTTGTCATGTAAACCACAAGCTTTTAAAAAGGCAAATTTCGATGAGCTCAAAAAAAAAACAATTTGAATTCCAGCTTTGTCAATTAATTTTTTAACTGATCCAAGAGGTTTTTTAATAAGAATGAGTAGAATTTTTTTCTCAGCCTATAAAAGAACAATTCATCCATCACCTGTACATCTAAGTGAATTATTCATTAATACACGATGAAATATGTAATCTGTGAAAGTCACAGGTGATAGAGACCATGAGTCATATCAGGTTTGGGTGTGTTTTGTGTTTGAACAGGACCTCAGTTTGTGTTATTGAACAAACTTCCCCAAGGTGAAGCCAGTTCACTAAAGCAGGGCCCGGTTGTTTGGATTGACTGTTTTAATACTGTGGAAGTGGCAAGGCTCACTTTTATTATTCAACAAGCTCATTGACCTGAGGTAAGGCTGATAGATTTTAATGAAAATATAGATTTTTATCGCATTCTGACCAAAGTAAGTTTGGAAAATATCCATTAAAAAGCAACATGTGTATATTATGATGTAACATGCAGCAAACACAATAAAAACTGAGACTAGGGTGTGGTGTAATAATACTTGTTAAATCACAGACAAGTGGATTGAACAAATAGTTAATTGAGTTGATAATTAATTGTCTACTTTCTTGCTCATTTAAGTTGATTAAACAGATAAAATTGATTCATTGAACTTATTTTAAACTCATTGTTTTCAATTTTTCTAAATTTTCACCTAATTCATAACTTTTTCCACATTTTAATAGTGCTACATTTGACTATCTTGACACTTAAAATCATGTAAAGTGTTTTTAGCTTTCATTAATTTGTGGAAAGAAAATCGTTACAATTATTTAAGTAAATCTAACTAATTGTACCTAGAGAATTGTTAAAGGTAGAAATATCCTACTGTGAAATATTTAGCAGATTTAATAAACTTTAATAATAGTGGAAAGTCTTTTTAAATAACTTTGAAAAGTACATCTAAATTTTCCAGTAAATAATATATTTATTTTTTGTTTTTTTGTAACCACTGCAGTCTCTTTAATCAGGTATTTATCATTTATTCTTGTGGGTTTCATTTGTTTTCATTGTGGATTTCTGTTTTGACATAAAGCTTCATGATTCTAATACCGTAGTTGAAAAAAGTTTTGGGGCACCCTTAAAATTGTACATAGTTGCAAATATTATCAGGAAATATTTGAATAAAAATCTTTTTTGTGTTTCAGAAGGTGTGGCTGCATCAGACAGACACTAACAAACGCATTGTTTTTGTTAATTGTTAATGAGAACAAAATAACAAAACTAAATTCTTGACAGTTTCAACATGTCATGTCCTGGGTGTGTTTCATTATCTACTGAAACATCCAGTTTTCACCTTGATACAACAGAGCATATGCAGAAGGGATGTGGGTTTGGAGAATGGAGCAATACTTGGTAGAATTCAATGACTGAAGAAGAATAATATATTACAAATGCATGGGGTGTCCATATTTGTTTTACCATCACTGTAGAATATTATTCAGCTACAAATAAACAGCAGCATAAACACATTTGATACAACACAAGCATCTGAGAAACCATCACAATACAACCTGTTTGTCAAATGATAAAATACAATGAACAAAGTAGCAGAACAGATATATCAGCATTTATTTCTAAAGCAGGTCTCTGTGGTTTAACCATATTATATGTTCATGTGTTTATACTCTACGATTAGTATCTGTTTAAAAAGCCCGAATGGCCACCATGCAGTGAGGAGAACGCAGGAATCGTGGGAAGGAGTCCTTGGCCATCAGGTTGTAGATCCTCTGCTGCGCTTTATTGAACGTGTCGACACAAGGAGAATCCATCACACTCAGCAGCCCCTCACGAGTCTCAGCATCCAAGTTTACCTGACCAAGAAAAAACAAACAAACAAACAAAAACTGCTTAGTGTTCAGTTTAAGATAAGATAAGATAAGATAATCCTTTATTAGTCCCCCACAGGAGAAATTCACAGTGTTACAGCAGCCAGGAAAG